>JBAIAA010000580.1:0-434146 GCA_037893245.1 Crossaster papposus
CGCGCACGATTAAAGTTCCAATTTTTTTCTGCAAATAACAATGTTTTAATCAACGACGCTTCCGGATACATTTATGTTTGTGTTGTACCTCGCGTGAACAATGAAGAATAGATATTTCACTACAGTATGATATACGGAAGAAGTCGACCGTAAAGTTTAAAAGTGGCTCTTTTGAGTCAAACGCTTGGTGGCGCACTGCATTGTGAATCGCCCGAATTAAAGCAAATAGAAATAGTCTAACTTTCGGGTTCATATCACTGACCTCTATACATGGACAGATCATCATTGTTTCATTTTGAAGTCGGCATGCGGAGAAGTGCAACATGGCGGACCCACGACGTCACTCTGTGAGCCAATGAAATGTCCAGGTGTTGGTACGATACGTATTATGTAATGTTTATAAATACAAAATGTACAGAGTAAATCCACTGACCTCTACACCTGGACATTTCATTGGCTCACAGCAGTGACGTCTCGGGTCCGCCATGTTGCACTTCCAGTTCGCGCCGACTTCAAGTGTTAGCACAGCAGAATATAGACAATGATCCGTCCAGGTGTAGAGGTCAGTGGTTCATATCAATCGATTGAATGTCTCTGAAGCACAATAGGCATCAAATTGTGTCAGGAGATCTCGCAGTTGAGAATCCAAAATTGCCTTAGGCCAAAGACAAAGACGAAGCCAGTGATTCGAAAAGGCCTCCAGACACTTAGCATCACCATCATTAGCGTCTCGGAACAAGACTAGCTACAGAGCGCGCTGATTTATGAGATGTCAATGACCTTATAATTCAGTCAAATGAGGGCGCTGTTCACAAGAAAGCTAGCCGGCCATGACAGTAGAGGATTTGGGTGAGTATTCACAAAAGACCCCCTGGAATGGGCGTCAAAAACCCTAAAATGGCAAATTTCTTCTCGTATTTACTAGACACAGCGTTCAGTGTTTTATTCAGGAGATGTGCTGTGGTACAAAAAGCGCGAGATTGGCCATATTTTGCCTCAAATTGTTACTATAAGTTCGATCGAAATTTACGATTTGCAACTTGCACGAAAAGGATTACATTGTATGAACGGCATTCAAATGGCACGTATTGAAATGAATGGACCAGTACAGTGTATGGAATTCCTATGTCAAGATGAAGTGGCCACGAAAAGTTAGTTTTTATTGTAAATTAGTGATTCTCTGAGCCGTAGGTTTTCAGTTATTGAGCAAAAAAGGGATTTTCAACATGTTCGGCTTTTGTCAAACATGCCGATTGTGAAGATTCATGGCTTTAAATACAAAAAATACTAGTTAGCCAATTGTAAATGCATATTATTGATCAGTCTCGTTTTGCATAGCAATGTTTATGGCTGGAATTTGTGTTAATTTTCCCCGATTGCAAGAATTTCTTAGGCTAACTTTACTCAAATTGCTATGAATTGCGTTAACCAGTTCGCGCCGGGATTATTTTAACATCACCGAGGCGCGGGATTATTTTTAACGAAACTCGATCCAAGGCGGGTTCAAGTCGATGGTACCGGAAAGCGCACCCAAGCATTTCCGGCCTTGATCGCTGCGTCATCCGTTTTGAATCGGGGGAAAACTTTGCAAGATGTATACCTCCTCCGGCGCGAACTGGTTAAATAGAGGAATTTGTAGACTTAGAGATCCGGTACAAATTGTGTTTGTAATATAAATGGTAAAAAGCAGTAATTCAACCGAAATGAATATACGACCAGATTCAAGCAATTAAACGGCCTTTTAATAAGAAATGACATGAGCTTGATTATTTTTATTACCTGTTTTATTTCAGATACTTTGCCAATCTTAGACTGACTGTTTATTACTACATATCCGTGGCTGAGCAGACAACTTGCTCAGTTCAGTTGTCAAAAAAGGAATTGCTGCATCAAGATATGCATCAATAATTCATTAGGTGAGTAGCATTCAAATAATTATAAGGAGCAATTATAGAATGCAGGGCCCACTCACAACTCCCGACTTTATTAACCCTAGGACATAGAATGGACTGACCCTAACCCTAACCCTGTATACCCCAATACCCATAGAATACAGGGCCACTTCATTCTATGTCCTAGGGTAAATAAAGTTGAGAGTTCTGAGTGGGCCCTGCATTCTATAATTAAGCCAATTATAAATAGTTTCCCTAAAACCTAAAGAAATTCATCTTTCACGAAAGATCCCAATACGATGATGTTTTGCATTTTGCTTGTCAATATTTAGGTGTCGACAGAGACAAACCGCCCCAACCCGCCCCAATCCCCTTTTGAAGAGGGTAGGATACCATTGAATGTAACTGGTAACCAGCCGCATACAGCGCAAACGACAACATGAGTCTCCAGAGACCGCCATTTTCCCCACCGCCACCTAGTCATGTGACTTTTTGGCAGGCAGAAGTTGAACAGTTACAGGTGAGAGTTGAGTTGCTGTCTTACGGAACTGCTCATTGGTCAATGTTCTGTGTATACAGTGAAGTCTTTCATTTATTGACCAATCACAATTCATGTTGAGTGAATGCAATGTTGTCAGTCAGTCGTGCTATTTATAACCGGCCACTGTTATCTAAAATTTGTTTTCTGTGCTCGTTGACAAATTTTAATTATTATTTGTTTGTTTTAATACATTTTTAACTTTAGGAACAAACAGATCTGCCTTGTAGACTAGTTTCCAACCCATATATTATCAATAGTCATTTTGGTGGGAACCAGCCTATCCGTCAGTTATTCAGAATTTGTGAAGTAATTTTTGTTTAATCAATTTTTCAGTCTCATAAAGTAAACAACCTTTTGATTACTAGAAAAAATAGCAACTTACAAAAGGTATTATATTTTTGGGAAGAAACTCAAAGTAAACATGAGTAATGCAACTTTAAAATGTGTATTATGAATTTTAAGAGGTATTTATGCATGGCCCCAAAATGTATTTGTAGATTATTTGAACAGTTGTCTCAGTGTACATTTATTTTGAATAACGCAAACAGTTTGGTTAACACATTTGTCATGTTTTACGATGTTACGTTAGCGTAATCATCATTTCTCTACGCAGGTCCCTGGCATGGATCCTAGACCGCCGTTAACCCCCGGAAAACCACCAACAACAGGTAGGACTGACCACCATGTAAAACATTCTATACATCCTCAATTCTACAAAATAATCTGTTATTTCATGAGTTTGTTCAGTGGAGGGTTTGACCACTGCCTCAATCCTCAAATCCTCCAAACATCACTGCTATGAGTTGAGTGAGTACTGATAACGAGGCAGCGTGGGTGATATCAAGCATGTGATGGGTTTCATTATACATGACTGAACATAAACAATGCAGGGTACAGCTTGGGAACTTGACACAAAATGTCTTCAAACATCAACCAACACTTTTTGTCATTCATCCTCAATCTTTGAAAATTCTCCAAAACCGCAAGAAGGATTTTAAAGGAATGCGGAGAGTTAGGGTTAATACTCAGTAAATCTAAGTGAATATTGACTAATATTCTGAGATGTTTTGATATTTGTTAATAAAATGTCTGTTTTATTTGCATCCAAAGGGTACGAATGCAACAAGTGCTGTGCGAGATTTGCGTCCATCGCCAGCCACGTTGCACATGAGATAGCCGGCTGTGTTACCATGTCGCCGTCTACCAGCCAACAACAGGCTGCTTCCCTGTACACAAGAAACACCATACAGCCGACCCCAATTATTAATCAAGCAACAAGCCGACCTCTCCCGCCCCCTATCCCTAGCAATGGACTCCCAAATCATTCAGGTAATACCTCGGCCTCGTCACCGCGCGGTAAAGGCCACAAAGCCGAGAAGGTAACCAGTCCTCGCTCGTTCTTAGAAGCGGAGCAGGCTGGGCAGGAGTACCACTGTAAGATCTGTCCTCAGGTCTACTACAGCAAGTCTGACGTCCTGTTACACGCACGATCACACACTGAGGGTAAACCGTACAAGTGTGAGGATTGCGGGAAGGGGTTTGCTACCACGTCGTACCTGAGCCAGCACTCACGAGTCCACACTAATCACAAGCCCTACGACTGCACCTACTGTGACAAATCCTTCAAGCAGTTATCTCATCTCCAGCAGCACACTCGTATCCACACCGGTATGAAGCCCTACAAGTGCTTCGATGCTGGCTGCGACAAGGCCTTCAGCCAGTTGTCTAATCTACAACAGCATTGGCGACGACACAACAAGGATAAGCCCTACAAATGCCGCGACTGCTACCGGGCCTACGATGAGCTAGAGAAGCTACAGAATCACGTGTTGTCTCACGAGAACACACGTCGTGAGAAGCGATTCTCTTGCGGTGTTTGCGGCAAGAATTACAGCTTAGAAGTCTACCTGCATAAGCACATGGATAAACACCCTCAGCATCCTCAGATCTCTAACAACGGACTCTCCAATCTCTCCAACGTTGATTCTAACAAACAGAGCAACTCGTCTGGTAGCAGTAACCTCACGCACCACAAGAAACATAAGAAGAGCAAGAAGAAAGCCAACTCAGACTCCGCCCCTACTATGAATATGCATCAACCAGTGATGAATATGAATGAATATTCATCAGCGGAGACCACCAGCCACCTTGTACCCATGCTGATGCATCTCCAGGCACCAGACTCAGTCTTGCAGCCGCTTACATTACCGCCGCGGTGTGGAGTCCAGAGTCAGGCCACTGATGCCAAACCCATCACCAACCCTCATGGTTTCCCTGCGCACACGGCCACCAGCCCCTCCTTGGGCACTCATCCGTTAAATTTGCATATTCCCATGCCGACGTCGTTAGGTTACATGAATCGTGGCCCAGCGGTGTTCTCGACAGACACCCCTGCATTCACGTCCAGCTCCCCCGCGTTCCAATCTCCTAGTCACATTGTGGATTCCAGGATGCCATATTTTCCACTGCCAGTCTCCGCTCCTAACGTGTCTCACGTCATACAAGCTTGAAACAAATCCATGTAAAATGTCACAAATCCAAACGTGAATGTCCAACTAAAAGTTTTCAGTCTTTGCATACACCCCGATAATGTTTTTACCAAGTTGTAATTTCACAGGAGTTATTGGACAACCGTCGGCCAGTATTGAAATAAAACCATCTTGACCAAAGTGGCTATTTTTGTCTTGCACACACCAAGAATACAGCAGGCTGTGCGTATTTCGCGCCGCACTACCACGAACCAGTCTGTGCACGCAGCGTGTCCCTGGAAAGTGATAGAACCTCATCTTAGCATGGTGCTCGTAGCCTCGTAGAGAGTTGATTTTGTCTCACAGATTCAACCGTTGCACCTCATTTGGTCTGAGGAAAGCGACGTTTAAAGCCAAACAAGTGTCAAGTAATTGATGTTCATATTCAATATCTCATATTAAAAAGAAGCCGTAGAATGGAGAATGTACTTAATCTGACGAGACTATGGGCTTGAATAGTTGCTCTCTGCATAGATTCACTGTTGTAATCACTAATGAGAGAATTTGTTTGTCACAACTTGTCTGGAAATCTTTTTTTGGGATCAGCTAACTGTCTCTGGTTTGTCTTTTTCAAACCATTCAACTTTCATGTAAAATTATTTGAGAATTTGTTGAGAAGTTAACCAAAATTGGTCGAGCTGAATTTCCGTTCATTGTACTAAAAATCATTGAATTGAACAATTATTTTTAGGCTATGAGAAACTAAATATAAACATTTGTCTACAAAAAGTGCCAAAATATTATCCTCTTTGAGGATATTTAATCATTGTGCATGGAGCATCTGATGAGTCACATGATCTGAGCCACTCACATTGATCACTCACATTGAGTCTTTGATTAGCATGACTCAGTCTAATAAAAGTGAGATAGTGTAAAATATAGTAATTTTTATGGTTTTGGGAACAGTGAAAAAATAATTAGTGATAGTGTTTTTTTGATAGATTTTTTCTTTTTAATTGTGTAATAGATATATTGAAATTTCATAATACTTGAAGGTTTATTAGATGAAGTAAATATACTTCCAGTAATTGTTTTTTTAGTGGAACTTATTCGCAGTAATTTTTTTAATCGAAAACGTGAAAATAAGAAATTAATTTGTTGTTTTTCACTCGCACATATTTGAAAATTATAAAAAGTCGAAAAGATATCAGAAATTATCTTGGAAAAGCTAGCAAATGTTTGATACATGTAAGGAAATGTATGAATTTAATATAAATATTAAAAAACAAATACAATGGTGGTTTTTAAATGGACACTGCATGTAGTTTTGAATGTTGCACATTGTATCCGTGCCAATTCACACTCAAACTCATCTGCAGTAAGTTTGTATTCATGGAAATTTGTAAAGTAAACAAAATGTACAATATTTTTTTAAACGTTAATTACTGTGTGTAGACGAGGATAATGTTATCGCAAGGTACAAATTGTTAACTTTTTAGTGCAGTTGTAGTGTATGTGTAAAGAGTATTTTTTCATGTTCAATCTTTGTGAAATGTCTTTTTAGTGAAATACCGTGAGCCTATAGTATTGTATATTGGGGAAAGTCGGGTAATGTTTGTACTACAATTATCGCGCAAATGTTACAAAATAACCAACAACGGAAAATAAGGTTTCAACATCGTGGTTAATTTCTGTGTAACTTACACTCTTGGCACAACACCATTTATTGGTAGTTAAATATTGTTGCGTTTTTATGAGAATCGTGCAGAATGTTAATGTATAACATTGATAGCTTTTTGGTTTGTTTAAGCGTTGAAGTACATTTCGGGTTTCTTAAGATAAGCAGGGATATTGTTGTTATCTGTGAGATAGACAATAAGGGGCGGAGTTTGAGTTAGAAGTGGGATTCCCATTGACCTGAATGCGATAGCCAAATTATTCACACATTTTGTTTAACTGGAGTGGTTTTTATTCATAACAATCGATGTGCCGCACGTTAAAATACTTTATTAATATTTATTGTCTTTCTGTGTTGTACACGTCAAAAATGTAAAAGAAAAAAAAACCTTGTTCGTTTTAGTAGTTTTTGTTGACATGTTAACGAGACCAGATCATGTGTTTATTGTATGTTTAGAGTAAAATGTAGGTTTATTCATACATGTTTTGAGAGTCGATGTAATTCATGTACATTGTAAATGTGCTGTTTTTCCGACGGAGCACGCGTTGAGCAGGTATTATCTGTAACAACTTAAAGGTGTACATTTTATGAATATTTTGTATAATACCTTGCATTATCGGCTGGAAATTTAGGAGTAGAGGTTTTAATAATGGCGACATTGTGTACAGTGTGTATTGGGCCTTGTCTACAGTTTTATCGTCTAAAAGAGTTTGCCAAATTCAAAGGTGTCGAACAATGTGGGGGGGGGGTACAAATTGAAAAACAAACCAGCATTTAAAATAAAAGTATGTTGTCACCTGGCGCGATAATTGGACACAATTTTTTTAACATACGAGGGGCATTTTTACAACGCAATTTACTTCCATTAGAATGAGTAACTGTAATTGAATCTAAAATTTAACGATCCAAAATAATGTTGTTTTTGAGCTGCATTAATGTGTACACTTACGTCAATAATCTTGGATAATATATGTACATGTCAGAAATGGCGTTGTTATAGCGCCCTCTTTCTCAAGAGAAATGCCTTTTGAAAACGCGATGAATTTCTTCACCCTGCCACCTTTTATGATTTGACTGATGTTTTTAAGGACTATTACTATTTTTGTTTTTAACTTTAAGCAAGAATTACGGACATTACCTAATGCTTGAATTGCTCTTGTTCTTTTACTCTTTGTAGCCGTACAGGAAAAAAATCTGTTGTTTGTTTTAATACACCGACTTGCCCACAAATTCCGCTCCAATATTTGGTTTGTTCTTTTAAACTTTGGAGAGTAATTCTGTAGACAATGGCAGTTGTTAATTAATCATTATATGCTTGTATATGATTGCTGCGTCTTTGTAGATTTTATTTGTCATTTTAATTATTTGTTTTAAAAAAAGGAGAGGGCAGACAAACAATTGTTGTTATTAATAATATTATTTTACAATTTGACAATGTTATTTTGTCTTCCCGTGCTGAAATTGACAGTTGAACTGTAAGAGGAACAGTCTTATCAAACAGATCGACAAAGTGTAGCGTTTTATAATCACTTGAACCCATTTTATGGATCTGCTAAGCACACAAATCTGCTTAGCATGAACATTCTTCCTTGGCAAAAACAGGGTTACAGACCAAATTTGTAGGTGATGTATATTAATTGGAACTGCCATTCGACTGTTTTTGTTTGTTTAGGGGGGGGGGGGGGGTGTAGCATGAAAAGCACATAGAGTTTTAGCTGGTAACCTGTTTTTTACTGAGCAAGACTTTTTTGTGCTAAGCAATTGTTTGTGCTTAGGCCTACACCTGGGTAGAATTGTACTCCTGTAGAAGCCGTTTTAGATTTCGTGTTGAAATCTCTGGGCCCGGCACAACATTGGACAGTTAACAAAAAAATAGGGTAAATTTAGCTTCTCGGTACTAAAACTAATTGCTGCTATATTTCAATTAAAATTGCTAATTATGATTGTATTAAATTAAAGAAAACCATTCAAACACACCACCGTTAATTAACCTCGTATTTCTAAGTAAAGCGACGCTGTGTTAACATAATAGTAACGGAGTAACACATATTTAGGTTTTTATCTTTGTATTTTCAAAAAATATTATTTTGTTTATAAGCTTTTTTCTTTCTTTTAGTAAGATCTCTTTTAAACATTGGTTTAGGGATTATGTCATTCAGTAACTGAAGCTAGGTGTACATGTACATGTTTGTGGTATTATAAAATGCACTGAGTATTAATAAAATACTATCGATTAGATTTAACAAAAACTGCAAGCTGGCAATAGTCTTTTCTGCAGTTAATTGGTGTGTTTTGTGTGTTTTAGTTAGCCTTGCATTTTTATCAAAATTGGCAAAAATCGAAGATATTTCGACAAGAATTTAATTGTAAGGAGTTAGTTAGCCTTGCTTTTTTTATCAAAATTAGCCAAAATTTGAGTTACTAGAAAAATTTACAATTATAAGGGGTTAGTTAGCCTTGCTTTTTTATCAAAATTTGCCATAAATTGAGTTTTTGAAAAAATAACTTGCTTTTTTATCTAAATTGGCCATAATTTAAGTTAAAAACAAAATTACAATTTTAAGGGGGTTTTCCAAATTACAAATATAAGGGGTTAGTTAGCCTTGCATTTTTATCTAAATTGGCCATAATAGAAGATTTTTGGAAAATTATAAAATTGTAAGGGTAACGTTAGCCTTGCTTTTTTATCAAAATTGGCCATAATTTGAGTTTTTGGAAAAATTAACAATTATAAGGGGTTAGCCTTGCTTTTTTATCAATTTTTGCCATAAATTGAGTTTTGGAAAAATTAATTTGCTTTTTTATCTAAATTGGCCATAATTTAAGTTAAAAACAAAATTACAATTTTAAGGGGGTTTTCCAATTTACAAATATAAGGGGTTAGTTAGCCTTGCATTTTTATCTAAATTGGCCATAATGGAAGATTTTTTGAAAAATATAAAATTGTAAGGGTAACGTTAGCCTTGCTTTTTTATCAAAATTGGCCATAATTTGAGTTTTTGGAAAAATAAAAAAATGGTAAGGGGTTAGTTAGCCTTGCTTATTTATCAAAATCAGCCAAAATTTGAGTTATTGGAAAAATTAACTTGCTTTTTGATCTAAATTGGCCATAATTTAAATCAAAAACAAAATCAACATTTTAAGGGGGTTTTCCAATTTACAAGTATAAGGGGTTAATAGTTAGCCCTGTTTTTTTTAATAAGCCATAATTAAGTTAAAAACAAAAACAAAATTTAAAGGGGTTTTTCCAATTTACAAGTATAAGGGGTTAATAGTTAGCCCTACTTTTTTATTTAAATTGGCCATAATTAAGTTTTAAAAAATTACAATTTATTTAAGGGGGTTTTCCAATTTACAATTTTAAGGGGTTAGTTAGCCTTGCTTTGTTATAAAAAAATTGGAAAAAAATTCAATTCATGAATTTTAACAAAACTCAAATTATGGCCAATTTGGATAAAAAAGAAAACCCCTTACAATTTTATATTTTCAAAAAATCTTCAATTATGGCCATTTAATCAGGGGGTATTCGATGAAAATTATTTGAAAAGCATTTTTCAGTATAATTTTGTTCAAATTAATTTGATTATTTCATTCGAGTACTATGCCAAAATCAAACCCTAAAAAGTCATCGAATACATTATGTTTTGTTCAACAAACAACAAGCCTCCCAAAAGTTACCCAAAAGTTACAAATTGTAACTGGTTCCCGGTTCTAAAGCGTACATCTAACAGAGAAACTGTAGACCAGCTTTTTGGACCGTGGCTAAATTCCCATTTGAACCCCGTATATGGCTGTTTTTGTACACATCTCATTTTGCACACGTGTATTGGCAATAGCGAGCTACAAAATCAGCCGTTTCAGCGTTTCCCATTTACCACACACACCATAGGCCGCCGTGTCCATACAGCGCGCCTATTGGAAACACTGTAACACCCGATTTTCTACATTGCCATGTTAATACACGTGTCCATAGGCCGTGTACAAAGCTGGAAACACCGAAACGGCCGATTTTCTACATTGCCATAGTTAATACACGTGTGCATAGGCCGTGTACAAAGCTGGAAACACCGAAACGGCCGATTTTCTATATTGCCATAGTTAATACACGACGTACCCATAGGCCGTGTACAAAGCTGGAAACACCGAAACGGCCGATTTTCTACATTGCTATAGTTAATACACGTGTCTATAGGCCGTGTACAAAGCTGGAAACACCGAAACGGCTGATTTTCTACATTGCTATAGTAATACACGTGTGCATAGGCCGTGTACAAAGCTGGAAACACCGAAACGGCCGATTTTCTACCTCGCCATCTGCTATACACGTGTGCGTAGCCGGCCGTGTACAAAACCAGCCATATACGGGGTTCAAAAAGGATTTTTGCTACGGTCTAAAACGCTGGTTGACGAGTTCTCCGTAATGTATACGTTACAGTACCGAGAACCAGTGAAACATACGTTTTGGTACGGTTTGCTAAAGTCGCTGAAAATAAAAAAGGCCAAGAGGGAAGAAAACAACTGTTCATTTGTAATCTCACAGACACACTAACAACGATTGCCCAATTCAACAACATGAATAGTTTAATAAAAACTACGTTGGCTAAATTGTATGTTTTTGCTGCCGAAAAACAGTTTTTCTTTCCATTAACCAAAATCTTTGGCTCGATTCATCAAATTTCAGCAATTTGCTGTCTGACTTTTTTGTCTTATTTTAAATTTCAGGTAGAAAAGTATTGTTTAAATCTTCAGCTTCAGTGGGTTTGTAAATTAGCCATAATTTGAGTTTTGAGGGGGAAAAGGCCTTGCATTTTTTTCAAAATTAGCCATAATTGGAGATTTCTGGAAAAAAAAAAATAGTTTTTTTAATCAAAATTCGCCATTATTTGAGTTTGTGGAAAAATAAAAAATTGTGAGGGATGCCTTGTTTTTTTAATACAAATTTGCCAAAATTTGAGTTATTGGAAAATTAACAATTATAAGGACGTTAGTTAGGCCAAATAAAAAAATGAACATGTTTAGCGTCATGTTTTTTGTATTTATTAATATATTTCCAGAGCATGTACACAGTGATGCTAAAGTCTAAAATACGATCTTAATATTTTATTATGTTTAAAAAAAAAAAAAAAAATTAATAAAAAAATTGCCAAAATGGTAAAATTTATCATTTTTAAAAAAAAAAAGAGAGAAAAAAAAGGAGGCGGCCCCCCCAAAAGGAAGCGGGCGGTGACGCTTGCTTTTTTATCAAATCTGGCCAAAATTTGAGTTTTGGGGGAAAACAAATATTGTAAAGGGCCTTGCTTTTTTATCCAAATTTGCCATAATTTGAGATTTTTTGAAAATTTTCAATTGTAAGTGGTATAGTTAAGTTAGCCTTGCTCTTTTCTATCAAAAACGGCCATTATATAAGTTTGTGGAGTTTTATTAATAAAAAATTGCCATAATTTGGGTTTGGGGGAAATTAAATATTGTAAGGTATATTATTATTTTATTTTTTTCAAAATTTGCCAAAATTTGAGATTTTGGTAAAATTTACAATTGTAAGGGGTTAGTTAGCCTTGCATTTTAATCAAAATTGGCTAAAAGTTGAGTTTTGAAAAAAAAAAAAATTGTACGGGCATTTTAATAAAAAATTGCCAAAATATGAGTTTGTTTTTTTTCAAATTGTAAGGGGTTAGTCTTGCATTTTATTTATTTGTTTTGAAATTGTTAGGGTTAGCCTTGATTTTCATCAAAATGAGCCAAATTTTTTCTTTTTGTAAAAATGTATAATTGTAAGGGGTTAGTTAGTTTAGCCTTGTATTTGTATGAAAATTTGCCATTTTTCTAAATGTTTAAATCTGTAAGGTGTTAGCCTTGCACTTTTATCAAAATTGGCTCAAATATGAGTTTTGGAGAAAAAAAAATTAATTGCCAAAATTAAATTTTTAAAAGTTAATTGAATTAATTTACCAAATTTTTCCAAAAAGTTAACATTTTCATAAAAATGCAAGTTTAATGTTTAAACCTTAACAGAATCGCAAAAAAAACACAAAAAAATTGACAAAGATTTTTGCGGTTGTAGTAATGTAATTTAATTCCATGGACAACTATTAATACAAGAACATTGATTAACTTGTAAATTAAGTGTTCATAATACTTGGTAGTCATGTTAACCTTTTCACAAATCTAATTGGTCTCCATTTTTAATGTTCAAGTGATTTCGCAAGCCTTACCTAAGATTTTCAAAGCACAATAGTTAATACACAATAGCACCACACTAATTTGGTAATTGTTCAACCATTTTACACAAACTAAAATACTTGTCATCCACAAAACATAATTCTGTATACAACAATGACAAAATCTTGAAGATTTTTAAAATCAGTAAATTAATCTTCAAGGCGCAATATTAATAAAACAAATTAATCAATATATTCCATGATAACAGTAACAAATGTTCACAATATTTCTGCAGCACATGCAGTGATAAAGTAGCTGCTATTTTATAATTAAAACAAAAACAAAACACTAAAATATACACAAATGGAAGCACCAACAAACCTAGCATGCGTAGTCAAATTAAATTACACATAAATAAAGTGAGTACTAATTTATACATAAATCGTTCTGATAATAAACTATAACCTTTAAAAAACATTGAAAACCCGCAACAAATTTCTTTAATAAGCAGCTTTTTAAGTTATAAAATGCGTATAAGATAATTTGTTAATGCATTTTGTTCGTTTCCAAATGTAAAACCACTCAAAACCAAAATTACGTTCCAAACCTTAAACCTGTTGAAGTTATATAGCTTAGTGAATATTACTTGAGAAAACGATGAAAAAACATGCACAAAGTTTGATCATGAAACCTG
The DNA here is from genome assembly GCA_037893245.1 of Crossaster papposus. Lineage (NCBI taxonomy): Eukaryota > Metazoa > Echinodermata > Asteroidea > Velatida > Solasteridae > Crossaster > Crossaster papposus. The sequence goes on from JBAIAA010000580.1 coordinate 13,433, forward strand.
ATTTCGTTCACAGCACATTGTCTTTCCAATAATTAGTCAATGGGCTGATCGTTGGAAATCACCCACATTTCTTGATTTCTTCCAAATGACAGCAAGCCAGACGGAATAATATCACAGGGTGTTTAGTACCAGTGCGACATTTAACCCTAACCCTCAAGTAGTTGTGGAAAACCGAATTGTAATTGGAGGATTCACCAAGGATTGTTAGGGTAATATTTCAAGTAGGATTTGGATAATATTTTAGTGGGTTACTTTTGAGATAAATGCAAATATTGCTACACTCCTTATACATATTTTAAGTAACCATTCTTAAACCATAAATAAATAAATAAATACATTTCCAATTAAACGTTAAGAACATAAATGACTATTTGATTTCACATCACTGAATACTTTTTCTTGTTTTAGTGTGCGTTCAATAATACAACTTCTCATACAAGTTAAACTTCAATTTCCTTACAATACTGACCAACAAATAAATATATATTACATTTTCATTAAAAAACATAAACTAGTCTTCTTGGTTTCCCTAGCAAACATATAACTTTGAAATTGTTACACAATAAATAAATAAATAAATAGATTTAAGAAGTACTGACGATAACTGTTATAATAAATAAGACGCTTTCCTGTATAGAATTATCCAATTTATACCACAAATGTAGGAATAACTGTTTGATACAATGAATAAACTATAGCAATAGAAGCTGGACATGTAGACGTATTGCCACACTTGACCAAGTATCATCTGGTATAAGAAGTTAGTATCACTGTTATAATAGGTAAATGATCGTACAGCGTTATGCGCAGTAGGTATAGGCAAGCCTTCATAGCTGTTATGCGAAACTCACAAATGTGAGAACAATTTACACAAATGTTGATTTGTGTTTAGAAAACACTTTTCATTTAAATAGTAAAATTTATAAAAAAAACTAATTAATTGTTTTTATAGATTGACTTAATCTTCTTCCGATCCACTGTCGTATCGCAGCTGTTCCTTCCACCAATCTTGGACATCTTTAGTAGCAGAAGAAACCATCGATGATTTGACTGTCTTAGGGAACAGTGGGGTCGGGCTAGGAGTGCTAGACGGGGTGCTTGGAGTAGAACCTATGGAGGAAAACACCAACATTGACATGTGAAAGGTAGTATACACCAGTGGTAAGTGCTTGAAATATCATGAATGGGTAGATTTGGGGGGTTGTATTTATAGTAAATATCGTTTAACTGAGCTGTCCGAAGTTTTACAATCATGGATGCCGAGAAAAACACAAAAAACAGCGTTTGTTTTCAACCGGCGTCGAGCAGTTATTCTTATGTTATCTTATGTAATCTTATGCCGGACGGCGATCGCGAATTTTTTATTATAAAATTCTACTTTTCAGAATAATGACAGGATATCTAGCGCAATAATTTTGCTGGATGCCTAGAATCATTATTTACTTTCAAATGAGTTAGATATTTCTTGATAACTCGGTAGTAAATATTTTCGATATCTGCAAATGGTGTATACTACCTTTAAATAGATCTCATACCCACAGGCTAACGGTGGAGGTGCTGGAAGTACGATTGTTGGAATAGAATTAAAGACATCAAAATGTCAACTTGGGTACTTATTAGATTAGTGTGCTTCTCGGTACCATCGGCTTGAACCCCCCTCGGATCGGGTTCTTAGTACTTAGAATAGCACCTATGCAACAGAACTACAGACACAAATACGTGGAATTTAAGTACTAAATCGTCAATCTCTCACCTGGTTGTAGTCTACGCCCCTGTCGTCTGACCCTAAGCCCCGCCCCCTGATCATCGCTGTCTGGTTTGTTAGCTCCACCCTCTGAGAGGGTTGGGACGAGTAACTTGTGACTCGGTGAACTCTGAGGCGGATGGTCCTGAGTAACGCAAAAGAAAACAAATGAGTAACCAAAAATGGACAAGTTGTTGACAATAAATTGTTTTCTTCACAAATGTGGGTTGGTTTGATGTTTTTTTCTCTGACCTGATCTCTGTTGATCTCCGGAGATGGTTTTAACTTCTCGTTATTTTCTTTGTCTTCTGTTTTCACGTCGTCCTTGGCAGCCGTCTCAATGAATGCTGGGACATCCAGGATTTTGTGCGATTCTCTCTCATTGGTCAGCGAACCCAAAAGAAAGTTGGGAATCTGAATGTGCGATTTCTCTTTCTGTTCAACGATTTTCAAGAACATTTCAAGAATTAATCGAAACCAAAATATCAATCTATAAAAAGGCTATGTGACAATACAGAAAACTGATCATAATGCAATAGGAGTCTCAATTGAGTTAGGAGTGGCAAATTATTTCATTTTCTTTGCTTGTATTTTATTCTTGCCAGCAACACAAACTACGACTATGAGTGTAAGAAGACATTTCTTCAAGCAAACTTGAATCCTTGATCCTGATTGGTCGATTCATGGCAAATTACAAATCACCAAGGTAACAGGGACATGAACAAGTCACACTTTGGAGCCAACCTTTACAGAGAGACCCATATATGGAATACGGACACACTAAATTACTGTGTTTCATGAGTGCGAGTGAGATAACGAAAAGTGATTTGTACATACCGCCCTCATTCGTTTCAAGACTTTCTCCAACCATGTACGGATGGTTTCCTTGGCAACCTCCTCCTCTATGTTATATTCCAACTCCTCTCTAGCTAAGAGTTCATCGAGTTGAAGACTCTTGCGGATATCCACAGAGCGATAAGATAACATACTGTGTACAGACATAACATTAAGAATAGGCAATAAATAACAACAAAAACAAATCAAGATGGTCTCCGATATATACTGTGTACAGACATAACATTAAGAATAGGCAATAAATAACAACAAAAACAAATCAAGATGGTCTCCGATATATACTGTGTACAGACATAACATTAAGAATAGGCGCTAAATAACAACAAAAACAAATCAAGATTGTCGCCGATATTTGTTTTTTTCTACAGAATATGACAATTCCTTTGTTTGCTATCATATTTGTTTACATAACCCTAACTCTGTCTAACGCAGCACTGTGCATCAGGTTTATAAGTCTGCCACACTTTGATGCATTCAGCAGTCAACACCAGCGCATAAACGACCAAGTCTATTGAGAGCTAGAACCCATTGAACAATGCCAGAGATGGATCCTGCTGCGTTGGGTGACTACAGACTCTATAGCAGTTTGACCTTTAGACTCTTTGACCCGATGGATCTTGCTGCACTGGGCAGGTCGGCTAGTCATTCTGACATGTGCTGCATGTTCGTTTCTGAGCACAGATATACCTTCCATTGTTTATTGAATCCATCTTTCTTCAACGTCTTACCTGAGCACGTCGTGAAACGTGACGTCTTGCCCATTTCTCATCTTCTCAATCTCACAGCACATGTGCTTATACAACAACCGATCTTTGTCCATGTCAACTTCAAGACGTCCGCGGAGCAAACGAAGAACAAACTTGACTCTACTCACAGGGATCACTCCCTAAAAAGAAAAAAAACAACAAAACAAACCAGCGTAGTAAAAAGAAGTTCAGTTGGACGCCATCTTGGCAAATAAAAGTGAAGATGCAGAAATGTTGCACGATACGGCATCCATAGTCGGAGGTAATTTAGGTTGAATTTTGGCCCAAAACATCTGTAACATAGGGTCTGTTTGTTCGGCTCAGTTTTGGTGTATCAGAGCGTCGATACCTGACCGTCGATACCTGACCGTCGATACCTGACCGTCGATACCTGATCCCCGATACTTGATCCTGATCACATTTTAATGGATCTTGCTTGCGACGTGGATCAGCAAGATTCTAAGATGGTGACGTGCGCCAAGGATGCAGGAAAAAATCAATTATTTTTGAAGATTTGAAGCATCAAATGATCTTTTGTGACAGAATTTCTTCATTATTCTTTTACAATGCATTTTCATAATTACCCAAAAAAAATGGTTGGTTGAGTTTTAAAGACAATTTTAGATAGCTTATCTCGCAAATAGCCGTCTAGTTGTCATGACGTTAGAGATGCTTACCTTTCTGCCGACGTCTACGGTATTCCACGTTATCTGGAAGTTCTTTATGTCGGCGTAGCTTAGCAACGCATCCTCTTCGTTGGAGTAGAAGAGAGAGAAGTTCTCCATGATGATACCTGAGACGTCGATCAAAGATGAAGAGATGGTCAGACATAATATCAGAAGGGGGGGGGGGGGGGGGGGGAATGGGGGTAAGAGGTGGAAAACAGCTTTGATAGTATATCTTTTAGGATGAGGGTAACCTACCGACAAGTAAGTTCAAGAAGATATACGCAATGATGACGTAGAAAGATCCAAAATACAGGAGGGATGCCGTCACGTTTCCGCAATCAGTCTGCCAATAGTTGGGACCGATTCTGCTGCAATATGGTGGGCTAATCTATAACAAAACAATTATAACAAAACCATTATATTGATGGTTAACACAATAGCCTGGGACATTGCGTGATGAAAACATGCACAATAATTCCAGGTCAACCTTACTCACTCCTTAGCCGACCATTTCTTCAGTATTTCTCCAGCCAAGTTTGAAGTCTCTAATCAATTTTTAAAGGAGAGTTTTCGTCAATATTTTGCACCTAAGAGTAAAGCCGCATGGTTTCATTTTGAAGACTAAGACTAGACTTGTACATGTCCATCTGTTTGACCAGACTGATCGCTCCAGTGGTCTGATACTGGTACCACATACATGGTGTTTTTTTGACACGGTTGACTGACTCGACACTAAAGACATGTTGGACTGGTTGTTTCATGTGTCAGTCTAGTTTCTTGCGTTGCGTCTTTTCAATCCTAAGTCTTGAGACTCTCATACTCTCAGACTGCTTACCATACAATCGTGCATGATTTTATTCCAATCTTCTCCAGTAACGATACGAAACAACACAGCGATGGCGTTGGGTACGTGTTCAAAGTTGGCATGTCTGCAAAATGAAGATCATTGTCAAATACAGTTTACTACTTCAAGCAAAGAATTTTAATCTGAAAAATAGAAATTTAAGGTACAATTTCATCCAAAGATCGTCAAATTGTTTTATATTGTTGTCAGCCAAATTTCAAAGTTTGAGCTACAAACAAATTTTTGTTGAATGACAGCATGGCAGAAGGAATAATTTTACATAGAGTTTAGAGTCATTAATATCTTTACATCGAGTATATGCTTATGAACAATAACTTGGTGGATTACTTTTTAGTAAGTTGCTGCAGGTATATTACCCTTATAAGTCAACTCACCTGTTGAGCATTTCACCGTATTTGACTTTTCCAAACAGCACAACGCCCGTAAAGGCGTAGAACGTGATGAGAATAAACAGACCAACGATAATGAAGAAGCTTTTGGCCATACTCACGACGATGGTCATCATCAACATCTTCAATGTTGGCTACAAAACAAAAACATTTCAATAACAATAATGGAAGTGACGCAGTGTGTCTCCCTAAACTCGATGAAGCTTAGAGCCAATAAATCGATGATACTTAGAGCCAATCAATCGATGATGCTTAGAGCCAATCAATCGATGAAGCTTAGAGCCAATCAATCGATGATGCTTAGAGCCAATCAATCGATGATGCTTAGAGCCAATCAATCGATGATGCTTAGAGCCAATCAATCGATGAAGCTTAGAGCCAATCAATCGATGATGCTTAGAGCCAATCAATCGATGAAGCTTAGAGCCAATCAATCGATGAAGCTTAGAGCCAATCAATCGATGATGCTTAGAGCCAATCAATCGATGATGCTTAGAGCCAATCAATCGATGATGCTTAGAGCCAATCAATCGATCATGCTTAGAGCCAATCAATCGATGATGCTTAGAGCCAATCAATCGATGATGCTTAGAGCCAATCAATCGATGATGCTTAGAGCCAATGAAGCAACAGAGAATGTAAAATTGTTTCAATAATTGCAAAACCATCTGTTTTTTTTTAATGTAATACTCACATGCTTTCCGGTAATTGTAAAGAATCGAAAGAGGATCACTGCGGAGCCCAGGGCGTAGCTAAAATTACTCTGAAATCAAAAGATTAGACCAACAAACTGCGTCAAAAGTGTCTCCATTTTATGGCCAATTCTTTGATTTAGATGAAATCAGTCCCCAAACATACAAAGACAGCAGCCTTTGTAAAGTAGCTTATCATTTCAACAATTAAACTATGCTTACTAGATCTGCTAACCGTTTTCAAAATCACATCCTTAATATCAAAGCTTTTTTTAAAACCTTTGTTTTATGTCTAGCTTTTGTCTTCGACTTCATTGAGAAGCAAATACAAATGAAAGCAAATAGGAAATATTCAAACTTTTGGGTTCATCTGAGTCGGCAAAACTACGTTTAAAAAAACGCGTGTCTTGGCGAGTTAAAATAAAATATCCAAACACATTTTTAGCAGTAGTTTTAGACACAGTAGTTTTAGACACACAAATTACATTGTAATACGTCTAGAACACATTTAAAACGCGTGTTTGGATATTTCATTTTACCCCGCCAAGTCACGCGTTTTTTCCTACTTATTAACCCGTGTTTGAAACATAGTTTTGCCGACTAAGATATTGTAGTTAAATCTGAGCCCCGTACTACTTAACGGAATAGTCATTGCTCCTCCAAACTCCACTCCCACCCCCCCCACCCATGTTACCAAGGTTACCTGTTCCCAGATATGCACTGCGACCCAGACGACCCCCATCAAGGTCACGCAGAGGTCGTAGCGATTCCGTCGGCTGTGCCAGTAACCGATGGGACTCAGTGAGATGCATTTCAAGACCACCTCCAAGACAAACATCATCGTCAAGATGACAGAGACTAACGCCAAGGCCTCAGAAGCCCGCGAGGCTTGTTGGGATGGATCGACCCACTGTAATCAGGACAAGTAAATCAGGACAAGTTGAAATAAATTGACATGTCTAAAGCAAATTTAAATACTAATTCATTGACGTCTTTTTCTTTCCAATCGTGTTTACTTACTCGGTATGATAGGAGGAAGAAGTTGATAAGGACCAAGCACGCGATGAAACGCTTGAAGAACTTGTGCTGCGTGGTGTCGTACATTCGAGCTCGAAAGTAAGAATGATCTGAATTGGACAAATAAATCAAGTAAACTAGATGTGACCCACTCCAACGAAACCCCAAACAAGACGCATGTGTTGATTTGGAGTTACGACCGATCAAAATTAAATGGGGTGAAAATTGAGTGAATTTTGAGTTTTTCGTGGATTTTGTAACATTATCTTACCTCTTGCTTTGTTTTTTGGTCGGGAAAACAAGTTGATAAAGTGGTGAAATTGGGAAACCTGCTAAGGTTTTATCATATTGTCCGACATTTTGGTAAAAGATCAACGAACGTGAAGTTCTCACAATTACAGACTCGTTATGAATGTATCGATTGAGTTTTTGCATACCTGGTCTAGGGGGCAAGTGTGGAAGCTGAGCTAAGGACAAGTCCTCACAAATACAGACTCGGTATGAATGTATCGATTGAGTTTTTGCATACCTGGTCTAGGGGGCAAGTGTAGAGGCTGAGCTAAGGACAAGTCCTCACAAATACAGACTCGGTATGAATGTATCGATTAAGTTTTTGCATACCTGGTCTAGGGGGCAAGTGTAGAGGCTGAGCTAAGGACAAGTCCTCACAAATACAGACTCGGTATGAATGTATCGATTGAGTTTTTGCATACCTGGTCTAGGGGGCAAGTGTAGAGGCTGAGCTAAGGACAAGTCCTCACAAATACAGACTCGGTATGAATGTATCGATTGAGTTTTTGCATACCTGGTCTAGGGGGCAAGTGTAGAGGCTGAGCTAGGGACAATCGTCCTTTCAAATCCTGCCATCGACGCTGGTCAATCGTCAGCAATGACGTACCCTGTACAGTAGCAAAAACGTATGAAATTTGTAGAAATAGTGCGGCTATTAATTATGTATATAAATAATCTTTATTACTATACCTCATACATATTCATGATCTACAGCCAGATTCTCATTGGTCCATTCACCGTCACGTGCCAGTCGCTATTTTTGCTGTTTGCTGTTTTGCTGTTTTTTTAACGCTTGAGGAACACGGAACATGTAGTGCGTCTGCGTCTCACATACCACTCAGCCTACAGCCTCAGTCCATAGGATACAGACTTAACGGTTTAACCGTTTGTTAATCGGGCTCATAGATATAATGGATAACAAACTCCCAAAGATTGCTACCTTGCTTTCAAAGTAGTTGGTGATAACCACACCCACAAACAGCGTCAGTCCAATCATACCACCGATGAAAACAAAGATGTGTATATACACAGCGTGCCACTGTAACAAAAAGAGGAACAAAGCTTTTATGTAAGGAGGCATCATAATAAATATCTGGGATGACTTGAGGAATATTATGGGTAAAGGCAGTCGGGTTAAACTAACGCTAAAATGTGGCCACTACGATCTTTACGTGATGGTGGCAGCCACGGCTCTAGCCATTGATAAAACGATATTTTCAGTTTGCAAACAAGTAAAAATGTTAGGCTTGAATAACGGCTTCTAAATTTGCAACGAGCTCAATATATAAATGATGATGTTAGACCTCGAATAAAGTGGGGGTTACCTACCAATGTGCATTTTTCAATGATGATATCACGGACTTCTAACCAGCCCTCAAGTGACAAGACCTCAAACAGCGCCAGCATGGCGTTGGCCAGATTGTCAAAGTCAAAGTTACGTGGATTCGCCCTGCGCAAAGAAGGCACCAAATATTGTTAACAAAATACCAAAAACAAACGTATCTGTATATTTCTGTCATAAGTCGCATTCACATTGAACTTTTTTTCTGTAAAACTAACAGAGTTTTGTTAACTTGACCAAATTAAACCCAATGCGAACAGCCAATAAACTTCTCAAATTTAGTAATGGTTCTTGCATTGCTGAACAGTTAGCAAACAGCTAAGCACAATTTTACATCAAAAACCATTAATCATTACGAACATAAGAACTGAATTATGCAAATCTTATAAGATATGGGAACAGTTTGGCTGGTCTTACCACACTCTAGGAACTAAGAATCCCGGCTGGGCCTCGTCAGGTCTGACTTTGCGAAATTTCACCACAGAAACATTCTGGATAAAACTCCCGACGCACAGATCCTGTCACAAGGAAATCAAAATATGAATCAATACAGTAATGGATTTGTTGGTTACCATAGAAACCAGAGTAACTGTTACTCCCCGTACCTCCCTTTACCAAGAAGAATTTTACAATTATTCTCGGCAAGTTTTACGCTACTTACCTTGGATTTGACTACTGGGTCGTTACACTGCGCGAGCTGGTTGGCAAAGATCTGAACACCGTAGCTTGCAAAGATAAACATGAGCGCGAGAAGCAAGATGGATACCAGCATCATCTCTTTAATGCCTCGTAGCACCTCAAAGACCATCTTACGCAGATGAGGAACCAATGTAAAAATGCGCAATGGACGGAAACAACGCAGAATCATTAGGATCTGTAGACAAAAGGAATTAAAGATAATGGTTGAAAATGGGCAAACATTGAAAATAAAATCCTGAAATATATCCTACCTGATTGCAATTAACTATCAGTAGTATATCTCATGAATATTCATGATCTTAGGTGAAACATTGCTGTTTACAAAGTGTGCCCGCGAGTATTCGCACACGGGGTAAATACGCATGCGTAGTAGACTAGCGCACAGGTTAACTATGCGGTTTACGATGCAATCGTGCAACTGTCGCACGGATGTAGTACGCAGATGGCAGCATTTTGTCCCGAGCTTCAGATGACTTACGTATGCCAGAGATTTAGGTGAGATGTCTTTAGGCAACCAACAGACAAACACCAGACTGACAAAGTAGATGAAGACATCCAAAATGCCTCCAACGTCTCGGATCAAAGCCTTGGGAGTGAAGAACAATCCGTCCGCCAAAACCTAGAAACGGAAGTCAAATGTACCAACAAAGAGGGGTGTTTGAAGTCTGACCTTGAGCAACATTTTAGACTCATGAAGATTACAAAGAGATACTCTGCTAATTGAAGCCATAAACTGTCTTTCTTTTCTTGGGGGGGGGGGGGGGGGGAAGTGTTTGAAATCTGACCTTGAGCATCATTTCAAGACTCATGAAGATTACAAAGAGATACTCTGCTATTTGAAGAGCAGGAGTTTCCATGATGCTAGCGCTGGCGTTTTCAAACATCATAGAGATACAGGCAGCCACGGTGATGACAATGGAACACCACGTCAGGTATGTTACCATGGCAAGGAAATCACTGTAAAAACAATCATCATAACGTGTGTTTACAAAATATAACGTATTCAACTCTACAGGCCAATCCAGTGGGCTCCGTTCATTGATCAACTACGTCCAAAATGCATGCACTTATCTGACATACAAGAAATACAAAAGACAAGTGAAGTTACTTACTGAAATCCCTGGTATCGACGTTTGATGGCCATTCCCGATTCATCCGTTAAAGTCCTGGTAACAACAAAAATGAAATCTTATACATCTATCATCTTGTAATGGTCAAGGAGATGACAGACTGAATCATTCATTAGATATCATGGTTTATTACCTCTGTCATGAACATTTCACTTAGTTTTGTAACACTGGAACTGCACATTTATTTCCGTTTATAGCCATGAAAGGAACATAACCAACACAAACAGTACCTTGCGCTTAACATACCAAACATTTGGTACAATTGTGTATGAAACAAAAGGAGATGGTTAGTTATAGCCCAAAGTTGAGCATGTCAGCATTTGGTATTCTACAGATTAAGACTTACGCATTGTATCTGGAATACACGATAGCACTGCAGATCTTACGAACGCGACTCTCTCTGCCGACAGCGAAAAGGGGCGTGTCAAAGTACGGATGATTCTCGCGTAGCTCTTCCTCCTTGGCAGTCCTGCCAAACATTCAAAGTTTACACATGTTGGGTTAAAGAGCTTTACAAATGGCGAATATAACAAAATGAGGGTTGTTATTAGTGTGGAAGTACGTCTCGTTAGTTGACTTGACTTGAATTATACAGACCAATTTGGATTGTTCAACTTACCTCTTTTGAACTGCTTGTTGTTTGCGTTCCTGTATGACCTTGATGTTGAAGGAAACGTTGCGATTGGTGATAGTGTCGTTATTTTCTTTGATTGTTTCCATGGGCTTGTGACCTCGCAGTGACCCCCGCAGTGCCCTCAACCTGAGGTTACACAAAAACTCAATCAAAACTCACAAAATGTTGTAACGGAAGACTGATTTGGGGCTACGTGCCTGCAAGCACGCCCCCCTCGACAGTAAGGAAGGGATAGTGGGGTAGACTACAGGAGAAACATTTGAATGCACTGGCAACACACCTGGAAATAATTTCATGAAGCTGCTAAGCATAAAAACATTGCTTAGCATGAACATTCTTCCTTGGCGAAAACTAAATTTTCAGGCGATGTTTATTGTTTGTGATTGATATTCAGCTATTTTACTGAGCTAGACTTTTTTTGTGCTAACAAATGTTTGTGCTTAGCACCTCCACAAAATTGGCCCCTGACGCAAACGTTCTAGAAATTTGTTTACATTCGCGTTTTACGTGTGCTAATCAGTGCATCAGTGCAGTACACACAAAAAATATATAACAAAATAAAAATGTTGCTCATGCTCATTCTATACAAGATAACAAAGCAAACCAAACAAAGTTTGTCATCCACTAAACAGCCAATAGACTGTTTTCATGGATACGGCCATCTTTGTGGTCACGTGGCAGGAAGGGGGAGGGGGGTATTACAATAAGAGTACATTTTATTTAATGAAACATTTAGTTATGGTACCTGCCTGCCAAACCAGCCAGCCGACCCCGGCTAGCTTGGTGGTGGACCCCCGATAATACCATGTGACCACAAAGATGGCGGTACATGGAAACGGTCTATTCGCACACCACCATTTTGGTTTTGCAAAAATCGCATGAAGACTCAGGCAACCTATTTCCAAACTCGTCAAAATACCCAACACTATGCAAATACTGAACACACAATCAACAAGTGCAGCGTTTGGAAATAAATCTCAAGAAAAATTCAGCAATTTGAGCTAAATTTCTGATGGTGACTCGTTCACAGGCATAATAAGCTGTGTGTGGAAAACATTCACACAAATAAACAAATCATAATGTGTCAATTCTTCACTCAAACAAATGTGCCATTTCAAAACATCAAAATAACATTGCCGACATAAAAGTAACTGAAAAAGGCAAGTACAATGTAAATAACCGAGACGTTCATGAGAAGATTTATTCATTTTCTATGCATTTTGTGTCACATCCATGCACATAAATACCGAATACTTGTAGCCAAAGCCACAGTCTTTCCTGTGGCTATGACTAGTAACAGCAGCATTTCAATGCTACACAGCCAAGCCGTATGCAGAAACATGGATTCAGGTGCATATTTTGTGTCTGTAAACAGTACCTTTCGAGAAACATGTTCTATTTCAATGATTTGTTTGTGTCCTTATTATGGTATCGCAACCCTCAGAAAATACATTGTTTTCATCCGGCTAGATTTTAAGAGGACGCTAAAAATTCACATTTGTAAATTTATCGTTTGTCCTGCAAAAAAAATACCAATATGCCATATTCCTGGTCAAATGAGGGTTGCTGTAACGATGTCATTTGGGGGTATAATTGAACGGGTATCCAATACTGTTGACAATTTGCTTATATTTTTTCCTTTTTTCAATCTTTAAATTTAAGTAATTTTTTAATGAAAGACAGAAAGAGATTGGTATTCAGTGTTGATAACCAGAAAATGGCGTCATTATAGCGTCTTCGTTCGCTCAGAAATTTGGCCGATTGGAAACAATCTGCTTTTCAGGGAAAATTCAAAACAGCATGGAATGGGGGTCTTTAAACAGTTCGCGTCAGGATTATTTTGACATTGACCAGGCCCAAGCGCGGGATTGTTTTTTAATAACTCAGAGATGGGTTTTGGCCAGCATCTGTGGGTAGCACACCCTGATATAACGGCCTCACTCTCTGCAAGCCAGTCGCTGACAGATATTTCCAACCTTGGTCGTGACGTGTTTATCCGTCATCCGTTTTGAATTCAAGAAAAACTGCGTGTATACATTGCATCCGGCACGAACTGGTTAAGTGGTGGACAAATAATACAATGCTTGGGAAGCTGACTGCTAATTGGTTGAGAAAACTACAGGAAAATGGTTAAATAAAACAATAACAGTGCATCTACCATTAATTAAAACTGCACTTCACCAATCAAACATTGAAAATCAAAATTGATGGGATGAAATGAAATGGGACGAGCTGAAGGGTAACGGAACGCAACGAAGGAAAACGATTTATTGCCACACGGCATCGCACAACTCCACAACTACAACGGTCTTATCTTGAACCGGTACTCGGCGCTTCACTATCCAGTCATCCAATACTAGGGGGACCGGTTAAATAATTGACCGGTACCCACTGGCTATTCCTGGTCAGCCGACTCCATGGTTGTTAATCGTCCAATACTAAGATTAACCAGAGAAAATAGAATGATATGACACTGATAGAGTTGACAAGATGCGTGTGATATTTACCGATATACCGACCTGCGATCTCGGCAACCGTACTCGCTTAGCATACGTCCCCGGTAACCAATAGCACCATAGCCGAGGCTGAGTACCCTTTGATGGGCGGAGTTTCTGTATGAGTAGGTGAACAAATTAGGACAATTAGTACTTTGCACTATCAATTTTCAAATGACAGATATTTTGTGAGTAATGAAAATATTGGAACATTTAGAAATTTTAATCTCACCTGACGATGGCGGTGATACCGGTTTTTCTGTGCACCAAACTAGGTATGTGGCAGGACACCAGTTGCTTGGCTCGTCGGCGCAGCAAACGCAGTTGTTCGGTTGGGTCGGGTAGAGTCAGTAACACTGCCCCCTGGGTGTGACCCTGAGTGTCGCGACTGACTGATCGACGTAATAGACGCTCCATGTCTGTTCCTGTCTCCACAAACTGACGAATAAAACTGTCCCTGTGTGGTGAATAGAAGTAAGCCCTCATTACGAAGTCGGTTAGAAAATACCCCCTCAACATCACGATCGCAGATCGGTAACCTAATGTCGTTGGATAAAACCATGACAACATTTGACCAATCAAAAGCTTTGGCCAAATTCCGCTGATTTGGGGCAGAATTCAAATTGTTATTTATAGCCAGACATGGTTTTGTTTTAGACCTACCTTATCTTTGGAAGAGTAAACTCTGAAGGCAGTCGTGACAAGGCCACCATCTGGGGCTTGTCTCTGTAATTGTAAAGAAATTTATAAATTGTTATCGTATTTCAAATAATTTTCTCTGAGCACAATTATGGATTTTAGGCGTTCTTAATCCCGGTATATACTTCATGCAAAGCGGATTTTATGACATCAATTGAAGTTCATTGTGATGTTCTCTGTTACCTTAACAAATTCGCTTCGTATACGCAATCGCACGTCATTCACATGTCCATCACAATATTACAACTCAGTTTTATCAACGAGCAAGAATAAATAAAAAGTACATGGCAACATATCGAACTGCAAAGAAAAACCGACAAGAAACAGTCGAGTCAACTTACGGGAATTTTTGAAATACTCGGAGTCTCAGCGGCAACTTCTCAATAAGGTTTCCTTGCTCCGTCGCTTTCAAATGCTTGAGTGATTTCAAATCCTCATCCAACTCCAAGTTGTCTAAGATGACTGCTACAAACATGCTCAGTACAATCTTTACACCAGACGATGACAAAATTATTAATATCCCAACCAATGTCACAACAACATTATAATTTTCCACCCTAATATATATATATTTTAACATAAAAATGGAATCAATTTGATCACAATGGGCGAAGCATTTTGATCAAATTTAATCCATTTTGGGGTATACATATTCTTTTTGTTTAACCAGTTCGCGCCGGGATTATTTTAACATCACTGAGCCGAGGCGCGGGATTATTTTTAACATAACTCGATCCGAGGCGGGTTGAGGCCGATGGTACCGGTAAGCAAACCCACGCATTTCCAGCCTTGCTCGCTGCTGACAGACATTTCCGGCCTTGCTCGCTGCTGACAGACATTTCTGGCCTTGCTCGCTGCTGACAGACATTTCCGGCCTTGCTCGCTGCTGACAGACATTTCTGGCCTTGCTCGCTGCTGACAGACATTTCCAGCCTTGCTCGCTGCTGACAGACATTTCCGGCCTTGCTCGTGACGTGTTTATGCGTCATCTGTTTTAAATCTGGAGAAAACTTTGCGTGTAAATACTTCCTCCGGCGCGAACCGATTAAGAACAGCAAAATGCTGATGCTACGAAAACAAGAACAACACTTCAACTATCATCAAATGTACAATGTACTACATGTACACGACAGCCAAATCACGGAGATTCACAACAAACGTTGCATTTTTGTTCAATCTTGGGAAAGGGAACGACAAGGCAAAGACAGATATTGTTTGTATTGTGCACACGTTTTACAATGCTACACTTATCAACATTCCAAGACAAAATACTCCTTTTAACATCAGGCAGTACTTGGTAGGGCTGTGCAGAATATTGGAATATTCGATTATCCACCAAATATTTGAATACATTTTTTTAGATTCAAATATTCGAAATATAACTAAAAGGCTTGAGATGATGATAACAAACTTCCGCGCTGTTCTTGTCATCGTTCTGTGGGGTTTTCTTTATAAAATGAGACACTTCTTATTCAAAAGCCAGTTTTGTGTATTGTAATATCAGTCATTCCGCAAATTCTTTCTTATATTATTTTAATAAGCTTTTTTTGTCAATTTCAAACAAGCAGATCCAAACCTGCAGACAGTTTTGGCTGGTGCATGTGAAATTTAATCGATGTATTTATAATATTCACTAGAATATGGATAATCACAGCCCTATATACACAGCCCTACATGTGAGATTTCCTACCAAAATTTACTTCTCTTTACAAACATCAACTATTATCTATTGGAAAAAAACAAACCTACTTTTTTCCTAACAAATATCTTCTTTTTTCCCCTTTTTTTTCCCTTTCAAAGTCTATACTACTATTCTAGACAACGTTGCTAGCACTATAAAAATGTTCGGTTCTACACAAAAAAATCAAAAATAAAACCTAATAACATTCATGCAAAATAAAAATCACAATCATCAATTTAAAAAAACTACATTGATATTTCAAAAAAATAACAAAATAAATATTCCTACAAAACAAAAAAATAAGTTTTAATTTTAAGTTTCTGCAAATAAAGATGGGTAAAAGGTTTTCCTGTAAAGTTTTGTCTGAAAATAGCCCGTTTCTTTTTCAAATGAAAATAAAAAGAAGTAAAAAGGGGGAATAATTAGGCAGAAATGAGTTATTTTGTGGATTACAGGGTGGGCTAGGGCCGGTTAGTGATGTGGCAACCATACGCACTATCAACATGCTATTTGAACATGCTAAAGTCTCTATCCATAAATTAGGGGTCCAATTTCTATGTCCCCGTTACATCTGACATGAGACTGTTTTTTTTTTTATTCAGCGCACATACTTTGATGCCTTCTATCTCAAACAGTGATTACATAAAGTAAAGTACCTGCAAAACAAATAAATACAAGTTTGAAGTCAATTTCAGTGACACTTGCGTGGAAAATTACTAGGTCATCAGGTGTATTTGGGACACCAAAAACGGTCACACTTTTGGACCCCTTATTTATGGATCGACCCTAACATGATAAAGAGTTAGATTTGTCTAGTACTGAGTGGAAAATTAGCTTATTCACAGCAATAGTCAAGCGGTATGTGGGTTAGATGCTTCGAACATGCACTGTTGTAAGTTTATTATATACATTGATACATACACAAGACATTGTTGAATCGTACATTTCAAATGAGAAACGCAATGTGCACATTTTCTTTTACGTCAACCATACAATGAAAACAAACAATAAAACAAACACAAACAGTGTGATCCTACTGGGACATACATTCTCAATAACCTTGAATCCAGTATACCACACAACGATACGCATTCCCACTAAAACCTAAAGGGCGCCCTCAAGTGCTACTCCGGTCTTTGCCAAACAGCAGCCACTTTGGTTTCCAACACAAGGCTTGGGTACAAAATAGTCTGGTGCCCATCAAAGAAAACCAGCTTCATACAGATCTAACCGAGACTTCCAGAAACCAGACCAAGATGGCTGCCGTTTAGACACAGACCCATAGTTAGTGTTAGTAACAATGCAAACTACAAAAACCACCCATTGTACTGGAACTAAGATGACATGTACGTATTTACCACTGTGGCAAACAGATGATATATGATGAAGTAGACCGCAATAATGGCAGCCAGCCTATCATCGGTTGCAAGCATACACTCATACATGACGATGGCCCAGCCCTTTTGAGTCAATATTTGGAACATGGATATGAACGCCTAGATCAGAGGAAAGGTAGAGGGAGGGGAAGGAAGGAAGGGGTGTCAAAGCAGAGAGAATAAAAGGAACGAGAAGAAAATGACAAAAACAAAATGTGTTATTCTTATTATTGTGGTTGATTTGGTTAGGGAAAAACTTCAAATCGATCCCAATAATTAGGTCATATTTGAAGTTTTTCCTCCAAGCGATGTTATGTTCTAAGCAGGCACGTGTTGGAGTTTTCCAGAATTCGTAAAGGACGAAAATATCTGGGTTCCTTTACGACCCTTGTAAGACGGAACAAAGACGTTTATGGTGGAGAAGTACTTCCACACAAGCATCTTTAAATTTTCCTCACAAAAATCCTTGTGGGGTACTGTTACACCATAAACTGCAGCCCTGGTTCCGCCTTCAATTAGGAATTCGTAAAGGAGGTACCCCTCTATCGACCAACTTACCACGTAAGCAAAAAGATGGTACGTTAAAAAGAAGATTGCGATTGCAAGCGAGACTTCTTCACTTCCTTGAAGCATTGCTTCATTCATTACCTCAATCCAACCTTCCTGGGTTAGAATCTGGAACATTGACATGAGGGCCTAGGGAGACAGACATAGTGACGAAATGGGGTGGGGAACCCACGCCACACATACACAGAAGCAATTATCAGTGAAAAAACTGCACATCACACTGAAGCAACATAACAAAATAAATGTAGACTTTAAGGTAGACCCAGGCTAAAAAATAGGAGAAAAGTAAGATCAACAATTTCAAAAAAACACAACTGGTGATAAACGCCACATTGGCTCGTAACAAACTTATACATGGGTTGGAACCCTGCCAGGAACACAATGCTTGTGTTTTTAAGCAAGGCACTTTACTCCAATTGCCTCCCTCTACCCACTGTGATGGTAGAGATCAGATTGCACTGATCTTAAGCTGGTGCAGAAGAAATGATCTTATATCCTGATAAACAGGAATACTTGTCCAGCACTACGAGACAATAGGTAAACCATATTAACCAAGCACCACTTACATGCGGGAACGTTTTGAACTGAGTAAGATTCTCGATACAGCAGAAGAGTTGAAGACTGATGACAGAAACGATGATCAGGGAGCTCATCGTGAAGAGAATCAAAGTGCCCAACTTGACAAAGGGACCAAAGATCTACATGAAGAAACAAAGCAAAACGGTAACGTCAACAATTACAGAATTATTAACGCGTCACGTGCACTGTAAGCATTTTATGTTTAACTTACATCCTCAGCGTTACTAATAAATTGTTCTTACATCTTAGTTTAATAATACCTTGCGACTGAAATCCTCCAGTGTTGGTGACAATTTGATCAGACGCACACAACGCACGACCTAAGGAATACAAATAGTTGTAGAATATAAAAAAAGGTAGTGTCTAATGACAGGGTCACATGCTTGGGCAAGCCACTTTACCCCAACTTGCCTCTCGTCACCCAAGAGTACTAGCCGGGAAGTAACCTGCGATGGACTAACATCCCGTCCAGAGGGAATATCAATATTCTCAGTAGGTTCATGCTAGAGAAACCAGAGTTCAACACCGGCTTAACGAGCCATATGGGAACGCGAGAGACTTTGTTTTTTGTCTACTTATTCTCACTTGGAAGTACGTGAACTGAGTGTGATACAAATCTTGGAAGAGGTGCAGCGTCGTTCCCAGCGCCAAACACAGCTCAAACTTGTGAAGCGACCGTTTGATGTAACCAAAGAAACCAAGGCACCAGATCTTGAACATGACTTCCAGGTCAAACAGAACGGTAAAAGTCACCTGGACACAAAATAAAGAGATCGATAAATAAATAAAAATATACTAATATATCAAGTTATTTTTTGCACAACCGCTTTCGGTTACCACTTTAGGCCTAATAGTTTGACATTAATCATCGTCGCAAAAATAATTTGACAGAGACGTTAGTCTACTGTGCGTTCCCATTAGATTTGATTTGTGTCATTCTACCACTTTTGGCCTGTTAGTTTGACATTGATCACCGTCACAATAAGTTGACAGAGACATTAGTCCACTGTGCGTTCCTATTGGATTTAATTTTGTGATTCTACAGAAAAGTTGCGGTATGTTAACCACAAATAGTTCAATGGGAACATGGTTTTAGAGAGTTATTAACCTGTTCGCGCCGGGATTATTTTAACAACGCCGAGCCGACGGGCGGGATTATTTTTAACGAAACTCGATCCGAAGCGTGTTCAGGCTGATAGTGCCGGGAAGCACACCCACGCATTTTCGGCCTTGCGCTCTGCTGACATACATTTCCGAACTTGAACTTGGCGTGTTTATGCGTCATCCATTTTGAATTTTGGGAAATGTTTGCGTTTATAAACGTCATCCGGCGCGAACTGATTAATTCACCTATTTACAGGTCATTGATTTGCAAATCTTACCTGGGCAGCATACAGGAAATCATGATATTGATCACTTTGTTTCTTTGTTGCTAATGTATTGAGCATGTTGTATGACGAGGCTAACAAGGCGTCACTGATGACAAGGATTAAGATCATCATGTGGAACGCTCGGGACTGTAGAATAAGCTGACAGCAATGGGGAGCTAAGCCGCGAGGTTTGTTCTCGTCAACAGTCGTCAGTTTCCAAGGCGTACACGTCCCGTCATCTTGAAGCACCTGTCAGACATGCATAGAGGTTTACCCTTTTGCCCATGTACCGCCCTCGACTCGCCCTGCCTATTAATCCCCGCCCAAGCACACTATAATTTTACAAATTTAACAAAGAATACATTCAATGTAATACAATCTTGCACACAACTGTAAAACTTTTGTTGATACCATTTACAGCGCATAATTTAATGTGCAACAAATTGACGCCATTTTGTCCGACATAAATTCTTTACTTTAAACATTTTGTCGATTTTCCATTTGTTTCCGTTGTACGCTCTGATTTCAATATGAATCTGGTTTTTATCATAGTTATGGTTGAGTGTCATTTAGTTAATTGTAAATCCGTCTCCTGTACCCTAAAAAAAGAGAATAAAGGTGGTTTTCTTGATCATCTTCTAAGCCAAAGACGTTACCTAATTGTATATAATCATACTTGGATATAATTCACTGTGCGTAAGCCAGCCAGACACGCGTAACGTTGCTAGGTAGTTGCTATTGTGGGCGTGGCCTACTGGATCAGTGTATTAATGAGAATCTCTGGATAACGTACCTTAGAATTGACGGCTGATTCTGCTGTTCGGCTGCTGCTCCACATTTGTCTGAATTGGACCCTTATCTCTGCAAATGTCTCTATGATCACGGCTATAAACACATTCTACAACACAAAAAACAAACATATAAGATGTGTGATACGTAAGCGTTAGTTATTTGAAATGCATCGCGAATATGTCCACGTACCTCTGAATTCTTGCACCAACCTCGTGTGCAAATGAGATAAATGATCAGGGGTCAATTACATGGAGTTCCTAAGCACAAACACGTAGCCGCGTGAGGGCGCTGTTGTACTTCGTACAGTACAATGCTAGTGTTTATGTAAGCAAACACTATCCACAAACGCCTTGATCAAGACTAACATACACATTGATATCCAGAAAATGCATCATGAATACTTAACTTGTGTACTTTCAATTTGGAGACATGGATTTTGAGTGTTTTAATGTGGGCATCATTTGCTAGGACTCAAGGCTTATCACAATAAATAAAACCGTAGTCTTACAAATGCGGTTAATTAACTTACCTTCACGAGCCAAGCAAGGAAAAAGATCATCGTGACAAAGAAAAAATAGCCGCGCCACGAGGGGAAACTATCGGTGACTTTGTACATGACAAAGACCCAGCCTTCTAGAGATGCACTCTCATACACCGTGAAGATACTCGTTCCTGAGACAGAAGAAATAAACAGCGTTTTACTGGAAACTTTCATATTCAAGTTGCAGTTAATCATTTGTAGCTATCAGAAAGTAACCAACCAACGTACTGCTGAAAAACTTACTGCTTGTAAAGATATTAATGATTGACTCCTGTGAAATGATTACTTTTAGCATGCTGCCATTCTGAAGAAAATAATAGAATGTCATTTCCAAAGAGACGTCTCAGAGACGCATATTTGGAAATTTCCACCAGTAGCTAGTTTGTTATTTATGAATGATGCCTGTAATTAGTGTTTGAACGAGTCACACGTACGCATGGGTGCTATTCTTGATCGCGTGGGTGCTATCATCGGTCAGTTCAATGTAGCTGCAATCGGCTGAATAAGAAACGCGCCCCAAACGCTGAGTGTGGTCGCAATTCAAATTTGAAATTTAAATTGTTTTTAAGATCAGGCGAAATGATCTGATTTGACGTACCAATGTGTTCAAATCCGTTGTATCCCATGACGTCTCGGGGTAACGACTCCATGTTAATACACGTCATTCCGTTGTGGCATTTGTGTCCCATGGTGTCATCAACGGAGCAATGTGTGTCTGGTATGGCAAGCTCATTCATGGTAAAAGTAGTACTAAAGGGTCAAAGGTCAGATAAAAAAGGTAAAAGATAAAAGATAAAATATATAGGTAGTCTAGCCTAGTAGTTAGTGTTCGTGACTCGTGATCAGTGGGTCTGGGGTTCCAATCCAGCTGCTGGTTATATGTTGTGTTCTTAGGCAAGCCACGTCACCTCAACTTGCCTCTCTCCACCCAGGAGTATAAATGGGTACCGGCATTAGCTGGGGAGTAACCTGCGATGGACAAGCATCCCATCCAAGGGAAATTTCCAGTTGTTTCATGCCAAGGAGATTGGAGACAAATGCCGGCCTAATAGGCTATTATTACAAGTGAACTAAGGTTGTGCATGTTTTATCAGATAGTTCTCTCAAAAAGTACAATTAATATATCCACCAAGTAGAAACTTCACCAGGTTAGATTTTTGAACTATCTTCTTTTGATTTTAAGTGGTGTGATTAGTGGAAACAAACAAAATTACCAAAAGGATACATTCTTTTAAATCCACCCTCAGGGATCTTAATTATAGAAAACGACCTGTCTAGATTAAAAACCCTTCTCATGAAAGCCGCCTTTCCTCCCTAATACTGATATTTGTTTCTTGTTTTCTTACTTCTTTGTCGTGCCATTCACTACACAGTGAGCAGAGAGACTGCCGAACATCTGAACGCCAAGCATTCCATACAAGACCAGAAAAAACACCAAAAAGATGGTGACACTCCAGACTTGCTGGCCAGATCGTCTGAATAAAACACAAAATATGATGTCTATTATTCCAAAGCTTGAGGTTATGGTAGCTAACCTTTTCATAAACATTCTTTATTGATTTGCCTCTCCCCAGAACCAAATTGATTTCTTATCAGTCCAGCAGAAATCACTGAAGCGTGACAAACGGACCACTCGTTAAAAACTCACTTTTTTCAAATCTAGATTTTAAACATCAAGGAATGTTTCAAATATAAAGCGTTAAGCGTTACCAGTTCATTTGTTTTTCTTTGAACTTATCTACACTTTTGAGAAACAGAATGTAGTATCCTGCCCTTACTTCTTTGGTTGTGTATAAAATCTATGGAAAGTTAAGTGCATTTTCTATTAACAAAATTGCCAATGTTATTTGTGAAGGCTGCATTGTTGTATATTGTGAGATCAAGATGCTCCTATTAGCAGTTTGATCGAGTTATGAAAAGGGTGTTCGCCATTTAAACTCACTTGAAAATAGACATGACTCGCGACTTGGGGAGTTGGAACTTGAGATACACTCGAACGCATCGTACTGCAATGAGTGGGCGCGGTGACCTCAGAACGGACCATGCAGTGACCCCTGGCACAACATTCGTCAACTGGAAAAACTGCAGGAAAAAACCCCAAAAATCAATAACGGTAATCTAGTTAGTAAAACAATTTTTCAAAACTTAAAGTTTCAACAAATGTTTTTTTTAACGCATATTTTTAACATAGGACTGGATAGCTCAGTTGGTAGAGCACCGGAACGGCAATCTGAAGGTCATAGGTTCAAACCCAGCTCCAGTTAATTTGTTTGTACAAATTGGCACAAAAATGACACTAACCTGTAATACCACCGACACCCAGACAAGCATGACCATAATAGCATCAAAGACGCACCAATTATCCTTGAGATACGGCGCTTCACCCTGAAAATGCAGCAAAACAAAAACACAACCAACTGTCATGACGCAAACTTTCACTTTCATTCTTTAAACCGATAAAGCAGTCGTATTTGCACGCTCTTCATTCGTACACTCTTTATTCGTACGATAGCACTTTTCTGGCCCGCTACCTTTGTGGCCCAACAATAACTGATTTGGTACCAACTTAAGATGAGAGGGTTCATGTGCAAATCAGAACCAATTATGCAGTAACGGCTTAATTCATATCTGGGACGAGTTCCAGATAAGTTGCAGACAGAATTATTCACTTTGTCCCAGACATATTCTTGGAAAATTTTCAGTATTAACTGCTTGACTCACTAATACTGATAACTTTATCGCGAGAAGATTGCGGGAAAGTTGTTCAGAATCCTGAAACTTAGAATTGATACAATGTCTGCAACTTGTCTCGAATGTCAATTAAGATGGCCCCAACAATTTTCAAGTAACTTACACGGATGACTCCCTTCATATGCATCTTGGCCAGCATCTCTGCCGTGAAGATGACCGATACTATGATATCCGCGACAAAAGTGATGTATACAAGACTGGACAGGTGTTTAAACGTCTCCGGGGTGTTACAACTGACCGATATGAAGCTGATGATCGCCATACCACGGAGCACGCCTCGTACCTACAAAAGAAACATTGAGAATTAAATACTACAACAATGATTTATAATGTCACCAATACTACAAATACTACTTGAGTAAACTGCAGTATGCAGTACTCTTACTACACTGGCCTGTGACAATTGTATAGTATTTGTAGTACAGTGTACTGTACCCCAAATAAATGCCTAGGACATTTGGGTTAAACAATGCTATTAAACTTAATCTACATGGCGAACGAGAAAAATTGCTACCAGATTTCCCAACAAAATATTTGGTGTACATTTCTCGCATTGCCTGCGAATGAGTTTCCTCAAGCTATGGGGTCACCTGACTGAAATTCCTCATCTGATTGGTCAATCATGCATAGGGTCATCACTCACCCATGGTTGGTTGACCCATTGTATCTTGGAGCTGTCTGTGATGTTTTCATCTGCTCCATAATCAGCCAATGGGACGTCTTCAAGACGACTGGTGCTATGTTTGCGTTTCTTGAGAACCATGGTTGCAACTTGCACTTCCAGTTCCACTAGTCTCGGCCCCGCTTCAGTGATGTGCTAGGTCTTGTACAGTAGATCATAGATGTCCCTGCCATAGATTATGTGTCAAAGTAAACAAGAATATTAAGATTACAACTGCGGCAACAAGTCAGATCTTCTTCAGAGGCACAACAATGCCGTGTGTTTCCTTCACATAAATCTGTGTAGCGCATACCTTTCCAGTCACCCAGGGCTAACGTTAGTATGGGCGTGAGCATCAATATACCCCATACAATTTAATTTATTGTTTTTATTTACACAGTTTTATTTAACCAGGGGCAGGGTAGCCTCATTAAATAATATCATCACATCAAGTCATCAGTTAAAAAACTGCTACTGCTAGGCCCCGACTGGCCCCAACCACTTTTTACTTACTTTTGGCTCAGGCTACGAGTACGAGTACGATCTTGCTGTCAGTGTCACAACACGACTCGTGCATTGTTACAAATCAAAACCATGAATCGATCTTAAATTCAGAAAAAATCGGGCGTTTCTTGGTAAATCCATAGAGCAAGGAACATGGCGAAGTCTGTATCATTTTTCACAGCTGTCAGTGTCAGAAAATAAACAAATAATGTTATGCAGACTAGTCTGTTACTGTTATCACTCAGTCTTGTTTTGTATAGCGGATAAGCTTTGTAATGAGGGAACACGACCGCAAGCTGAGCGCTTTGATATGTGATGTACACCAGGCTAAATATAAACGCGTCTGAATAATTGGAATGTTGGCACAGGTACCAGTCACATTCCACACATTATAATTCATTAGCCCCGCCCACGAGGGGGGGGGGGGGTGTTGTTATAAAATTGTCCACAATACCGAGGAAAAAATAATAAAAAGTGTAACATTTTACATTTAACTTTGGTGCTGGAGTGTCGTGTAAATTTTTAACAAAATCATTTACAATTTTAAAGTTAGTTCTGGACCAAAATGAAACACGCTTGACCTACAAAAAACCTGAAATGCGTTTTATCATTAGTTTAAAAAAAAGCCTACTGCAATATAAACTGCAGCATAAACATCCAAAACATGACACAGGAAAAACAAAGTTCTTTTGTATTTCTTTATTGTGCTTTTAATGTCCCGTACGTGTGAAATACAAACTTTTTTATTCATTATCACAGGTAAACTAAAATGACCCACAAATTGCACAATTTGACAACAATTTACAAACTACATTGATAACCCCAACATAATACTTTTTTTAATGAGAAAACATGACTGTTTACAATTCTATAAAACATAATTTAATGTTTAATTATGTCCATCATAATATTCTTGTTAGAAAACAAAAAGTAACGCGGCAATGGATGGGTACAAACTATTATCAATAGAAAATTTGTTGTAATTAAGAGTTGATTACAAACTTGCATAATGGCTTGTCTTAAAGTAAAGAAAATCACAAATAAAATTATTAATTTTGAAATATTATCCTAGACCTCGATATTTCTGAAAGAAAGAGTACAAAAGAGTACAAAAATGCCCCAAGTTATGCAATATAAATTTCAAAGAAATTTCTTCAATACAATTATAAAGTTTAAACGAGTATTGAGATAAACAAATAGTATTCTACTAACAGAAACAAGAAATGTTCATGATTTTCTGTTTTTTATTTGGGTGGCATTTTTGAATATATTTTAAAATCTACTCAGTTACCGAATGAATTTGGAGCAACAAAATTACATACAGTCTCACAAGTACTGGAATTATTCAAATTTTAAAACATACATCACTAAAGTACATAGCAACCCCCCCCCCCCCCCCCCCGCCCACCCCCTTAAACCAAACAAACCCCTCTATACTACACATCACTTACATGTATAATTTACATGAAAAAATGTATGCCAATTCGTTTTAAAGTTGTTCTATTAATTGTCAAGTAGAGAAACAGATTAATATCTATCAAGTAGTGATGTTTAAAGAACATTTCTTCCAAAGGCTTTTGTAAGTTTTCTCACAAAGATAGATCTGAGGTTGCATTATAATTGGCTGTGGCTTACTAGGTCACATACCCTTATAGAAGTAATAGACCTAGCCATAGCCAATTAATGTGGACATGGTCTAAGACTAGGGCCATTTGCCAAACCCCAGCTTCGTCTCTGTCATTGCAGTTTGGCAATGGTGATGGAGCCACAGACAGAGCCTAAGCTGGGGTTTAGACAATGGCCTAAATCTCTTAGCCTGGAATATCCTCTTTTTAACCATTTCGCGCCGGGCGGAAATACCGAGCGCGTGACACGGAGCCGGGCTAGTTTAGCCTGACCTGCACGCTCCAGTGACTCCATTGAATTGCGCCCGGAAATAAACGGCCCCATTGTTTGGTCTTGCGTAATCCGCTCTTTGTTACCGAGTCTAGACAATCCTCCAGCACTATAAAATTTATATAATTTTCGATGCCCGAAACTGGGCACCCGGCTGCGTGGTATCGGGAAAAATGCCCGATTTCGGGTAGCCCGGCGCCAAGTGGTTAAGTCTCCCATCACCTCCATGCATGATTCAAGGCTTTGTTTGCAGCTAGTTTCCTTGTCAACCAAGCAGCAGACACTAGACCGACCAGCACCACACTGATCAATGTGTAGTCAAAGTCTTCCTTCAAGACGTCAAAGAGATTAGAGGGAGTGACTCGTGTGAAGTAGTAATCTGTAATAAATAAACAGCGACTTGTAAGTGAGACTAACTGACCAGTTTGGTTAAAACATTCTATCTCAATGTTTAAGCCATCTTCAGCAGTATACAGATAACTAGCCTCGATCATTTGTTATCATCTAGTAAACGTGTGCCTACCTAAGCCATATGCTAGAAGTAGGCAAGTAGACTCCAATCCAGCCGCTGATGTAAGTAATCCCTCAATCCCAAGAACCTGATATATAGACAAACAATTACGATTCACAAAAATCCATTCTCAAAAATTACCATTTGGTTATAGTTAATGATTGACTGCTGTGGTACCGGTATTGGTAGTTAGGGTTATTACCGTTTGGTTATAGTTAATGATTGACTGCTGTGGTATTGGTAGTTAGGGTTATTACCGTTTGGTTATAGTTAATGATTGACTGCTGTGGTATTGGTAGTTTGGGTTATTACCGTTTGGTTATAGTTAATGATTGACTGCTGTGGTATTGGTAGTTTGGGTTATTACCGTTTGGTTATAGTTACTGATTGACTGCTGTGGTATTGGTAGTTTGGATTATTACCGTTTGGTTATAGTTAATGATTGACTGCTGTGGTATTGGTAGTTTGGGTTATTACCGTTTGGTTATAGTTAATGATTGACTGCTGTGGTATTGGTAGTTTGGGTTATTACCGTTTGGTTATAGTTAATGATTGACTGCTGTGGTATTGGTAGATTGGGTTATTACCGTTTGGTTATAGTTAATGATTGACTGCTGTGGTATTGGTAGTTTGGGTTATTACCGTTTGGTTATAGTTAATGATTGACTGCTGTGGTATTGGTAGTCTGGCTTATTACCGTTTGGTTATAGTTGATAATTGACTGCTGTGGTATTGGTAGTTAGGGTTATTAACGTTTGGTTATAGTTAATGATGGACTGCTGTGGTATTGGTAGTTAGGGTTATTACTGTTTGGTTATAGTTAATGATTGACTGCTGTGGTATTGGTAGTTTGGGTTATTACCGTTTGGTTATAGTTAATGATTGACTGCTGTGGTATTGGTAGTTAGGGTTATTACCGTTTGGTTATAGTTAATGATTGACTGCTGTGGTATTGGTAGTTAGGGTTATTACCGTTTGGTTATAGTTAATGATTGACTGCTGTGGTATTGGTAGTTTGGGTTATTACCGTTTGGTTATAGTTAATGATTGACTGCTGTGGTATTGGTAGTTTGGGTTATTACCGTTTGGTTATAGTTAATGATTGACTGCTGTGGTATTGGTAGTTAGGGTTATTACCGTTTGGTTATAGTTAATGATTGACTACTGTGGTATTGGTAGTTTGGGTTATTACCGTTTGGTTATAGTTAATGATTGACTGCTGTGGTATTGGTAGTTTGGGTTATTACCGTTTGGTTATAGTTAATGATTGACTACTGTGGTATTGGTAGTTTGGGTTATTACCGTTTGGTTATAGTTAATGATTGACTACTGTGGTATTGGTAGTTTGGGTTATTACCGTTTGGTTATAGTTAATGATCGACTGCTGTGGTATTGGTAGTTTGGGTTATTACCGTTTGGTTATAGTTAATGATTGACTGCTGTGGTATTGGTAGTTTGGGTTATTACCGTTTGGTTATAGTTAATGATTGACTGCTGTGGTATTGGTAGTTCTGGTAGATATGGTATAAGTCCTTCTTCTTTCTCTTCCATAGTGGGCGCTAGAGGGCGCCGTGGATCTAGGAACCGTTTGGGCAACGCTAGGATGCCACCAGACTGTAGTGCAACTAAGGAAGCAATATAACAGAAATGTTTTTTATTTGTTAATCATAATTTAATAAAACAAACTTCATCTCTTACCAAACTAAAGACAACCACTCAATAAAATTGCTTGGTACAAGTATATACTTTCCTCTATATGTCATACTCCCCAGGGAGCTGAGATGGTATTTGGAATGTTTCATTGGCCCAATGATCAGGGGTAATAATAATGTCAAGCGTTTTGATCCGAGTTAAAAGCGCTATAAAACAAATGTTATTAATAATATTAAAATGCATACCCTGTGCTCTTCAAACAATTTTTTGTTAATAACTTTTTAATAGTAATTTTGTTTATTTATTTATTTATTTGTTCAATTACAAATAAAATCAAACATAGGACAACTTTACGTAGTAGGTTGCTGCTAGTGATGCCTTTGTCTGTGCGTGTTACCGTCATGTACTGCAGAGCTGAAGGTAGAATGTAGGATTGCCTGAGTACGAGGGGTGCAGGGGGCGGATCAACGGATGAAAACACCGTGCTGTAAAGAGAAGAAAGAGAGCCCTCTATAAGGTGATGGTGTAACAATAAGCCAACAAGATTCAATCATTTTTCTCTCGGGATAAGCGCCGCAGATAAACGCACACAAGGCTATGGAGGAATAAAAGGTTAGACACATTCAATAGAGGATGGAGTCAGTACAATGACTCGCCTGTTTTTCTGGACTTTTCCCTCGTACAGCTCTAAGACCGTCATCTCGTTACGTCGATGTCTGGAGTTCCAATAATGATACTACAAACGACAAATTGAAAATTTGACTTATAAAGGAGGGCCCACCAAAAATAGTCAAGCATACTTGCACTATCTTGATGCAAAACTACCTCTATTTTGCAATAAAATAATTTCTTATTAAAAAGAGAAAGAAAAACCCAAGGAATATACATTTATTTCAATGACTTGATCACTCACCACGATCCAGTTCTCTGTGTGAACTAAGAACAGTGGGCTTGACGTCTTTTTGTGGTCGATGCTGAACACGATGTGACCGGTTACGACATCAATGAGATACACACTCACATGACCTGCCAAAGTAGACATCAACACGAAACATTCACGCATGAAACAAGACTAGCCAAGCTAAGCAATTTAGCTAATGATACAAAACAACAAATCAAAGGTAGCTAAAAGAAATGCTGCACCTTTTGCGGAGGTGTCTTGGGCTTCTGTAACCACGGTAACCAAGTTGGGATTAAGGTATTTGTACAGGACGGACCGGTCTCCAAGGACGCGACCCTGCGAGTGAACGTGCTCTGTGGAAACAAACAAATGAAAACAAGATTCAGACAGTTGAATGGTCTTGTGTAAGAACTATTATTTATTTTTTTTTCATTCCTCTGAATGGACCAATAAGAATTGGGCTCTTGCTCATGAATATGTATCAATCATATATACACACTCAATTCTCTGTCAACTGAGAAGTACGTACGTACGTGCGAGTATGTTCATCTCAAATAGTTTCTTACTTCATTTCCTAGTAAGTCTTTTTTGTGACGTTGTAGCCGTAGCTGTAGCTGTGGACGGCATTTCGGACAGCGCCACAAAATGGCCGCCGTAGACAATAGACCTAGCCGTAGCTCTAGACACCCGTTTCGGACACGGCCTTTGTCTCATACCTGTATGTTTCTTGTCTTCCAGCTTAATAATGCCTCTATCTGTAGCCGGTAACTGCACATTCCAAACCATATCAGCAGTTAGCGAGTCTGATCCCTGTCCTGTTGAAGCCAACCGGTACCCCTGTAATGCGTTATCGGTGCGGTTCGCAGTGTAGAGATATATGGATGATGCACATGACTGCAGGGTACCAGCTGCTTGCTTGGGGTAAATGTGAACCTGTAGGGAACCAACAAATTGTTACGTCTGTTAGGAAATTTAGATTAGGACCACTTAGCCCGACTTAGGCCGCATCCGAATCTCTTGTCTATGGCTATTGTCTAGGTGTTCGCCCATTACAAATACACGTGAGCAGGCTGACAATAGACGTAGCCATAGCTCTAGAAGCCCGTTTCGGACACGGCCTAAGCCTTCGTCAAACTATGGTTGATTATAGTGCATGCCCAATGTTTTGCTTGAATGAATTCAGCTTACCTTATCGTCCGTGTCCAGTAGAACCAATATCTTGAGTTCTTGTTTGTCCGTCAGTGCTAGCATATTAGCCTGTTTGGTGCAGAACGGTAATACGTGACTTGCACCGTCAGCATTCACTGGATCAAATGAATCTCCAGTGATTGGGTTGAAGGAATACATCAATGTATTACCAGAGACCTGAAATAAATAACCCATTACGATTAAAAAACTTGAAGGACGGGTTTTGTAATCTCCTCAAGAATGCTCATATTTTTTTAATATTTAAATTTCAAACAAAATTCCTGTAATTGATTTTTAGCCATTACCTTGTCAATACCAATGACAGTGCATTGTGGTGGATGAGGGAAATGAGCCGTAGTCCTTCGTACAAACAGCAAGACCTGGCTATGACTATGACTAGGTGAGGTCTTGAGTCTGGCTAGGTAGGTACTCCAGACTATTGAGCCATCTTCAGAATCTAGACCAAATATCTGAAAAATAATAGTCAAACAACTAGAGGTTTATGTCTGTGTAATAAACAGAACATCATGCTCTTCCGCATTTTGTTTATTTCTAATTTTTCATATTTTAATTTCCCAATTTCCCATTTTTCATTGTGGTGCACCAAATTCCCAATTTTCCTCCAGTTTTTACAACACACTTGTTTTCCATTTAACTCTATGAACTTTCCTTGACTGGCTAATAATTGGACTACCTCATCATACAAACAGCCAATTAAACGAACCACGAAACCCTACCATTCCAGATCGGCTGACAACAATGATGATCTTGCGCTGGCTGAACTCATCTCGCGTTAGCGGCTCGTTGGAGTCTGACGCCTCTGTGTGGACCGTGGCCCCACCCCTCAAGGTTTCCTGGATGCTGATTGGATCCTGGAGGAAGGCGTGGCTAAATCGTCGCTTTATGTGCGCCAGATAAACCTAGAGATTCATGTTTACACAGAAATCTTAAAATAACCTGTTGCCAAACATTGATCGGACATTTTGTTACTGTCTTGAAAGCAAAACAGCACATAAAACAAACAAACAAATGGGTAGCTTAAGTTTTAAATAATCTAAACATTTATGACGGCTGTGTTTAATATATCTGACTTTCTGTGGAATCTAGCGGCAACTCCAAAAAACATCTGTCACAAGTAAAATAGCAATTCATTATAACTTCAAACACAAAAGCTGTGAGTATCTTTCATCAAGTTTGATAAGTTGAGCAATGACCTGTCACCTGACCTGTCACCTGACTAAAACTTGTGATCTGATTGGCCAATGTGCCATGTTTGCTTGACTGGCAAGAATCGTTTTGAGGATGAACTCACCTGAAGCTGAGTAAACTGAGTGCTGAGTCTTCGTAGAAACATGGAGCCAATACTCTCTGGTTGTAAACAGAATTAGACGTACGTCAAATTATCTCACTATTTAAACTTTTAAATTTTATGAAGACTTCTTTTCTAAAACGTGACGTTATCTATTTAAATTTTTTAGTGCGACACTTTGATTTCGAAATTTAAGACCTTCCCTTAGAATGTCCAATTTCAATAAACAAAGCGGCATTTACAAGAGAAAATAACTCAGGTCAGTTGAGTTAATAAAACAAGCAGAAAAAGTAAGAGAAAGTGACAAAGAACCCAAAATTGAAAACAGTGAAACATTTCTAGACTTACCCTGTGCCCTACCGCCAAATTCCTCCTCAAATTGTGCCTCTGTATCCGACACTGGAAGCTCAACCATCTCAATGGCTGCTACTGAGGCAAGCCCCTCCTCCCGTTGCCAGGCAATGCGTCCTTCAAGGCCAGATACCATGGAAACAAGCAAAACAACTTCTTTAAAGTTAAGTCTCACTCCATTATATTGTTACTCAAACATCATGTTTATTATAAATGCTTCACTGCTCTCCACAGTGCTGTGTGTGTGTGTAGTGGCTCTCTATGTGACACAGTTCCTTTAACACTTCAAATCCCTTCACCTGTATCTTAAAGGGTTTGACAATAATGCTCTAAATCTTGACTTCCTACTAGGAGGGTTAAACACAATACCTGGTTGATTGAGTGTCAGGGCGTGATCGGCCGTCTCTAGAAGAACTTTGTATCCAGGGTTACTACTCTTCTTATCAATCAATAACACGCTCATCTTAGATGGGTTGCCATATTGCTCTAAATCTTGACTTCTTACTAGGAGGGTTAAACCACAATACCTGGTTGATTGAGCAGTGTCAGGGCGTGATCGGCCGTCTCTAGAAGGACTTTGTATCCAGGGTTACTACTCTTCTTATCAATCAATAACACGCCTATCTTAGATGGGTTGCCATAATGCTCTAAATCTTGACTTCCTACTAGGAGGGTTAAACCACAATACCTGGTTGATTGAGCAGTGTCAGGGCATGATCGGCCGTCTCTAGAAGAACTTTGTATCCAGGGTTACTACTCTTCTTATCAATCAATAACACGCCTATCTTAGATGGGTTGCCATAATGCTCTAAATCTTGACTTCTTACTAGGAGGGTTAAACCACAATACCTGGTTGATTGAGCAGTGTCAGGGCATGATCGGCCGTCTCTAGAAGAACTTTGTATCCCGGGTTACTACTCTTCTTATCAATCAATAACACGCTCATCTTAGATGGGTTGCCATGGTTACCCGCCATGGTAACTCTCTCCATCATTGGAGAAATCTCCACACCATCCTTATAGCATCGGAAAATGGTTTCCTATAAACATTTAACAAAATTCAACCTTCAAATAATAAACTAGGAGAAAAGTGGTATCCAATTTTTCAACAAAACAGGTCAAAAGTAGAATCTTGAAAGACAAAAAACAGGTTAAAAGTTGGACTGTCAATAATTATCGGTGGGTATATTCCTACGTGGCTTTAAAGGGTACGTACGGTTGTTGATGGGAGCCAGCTAGCTGTAGTGACTATCGCATTAGCATCCAGCAGGGAACCAGTTATCTGCCATACCTTGAATAAATCGGTAAAAAACAGCAAGAACCAAAAATCTCAAAATCAGTATCAATAAATCTTTAAATAAAAATATATATTTCTTCCAATTTTTTAATTGAGAAATTAAATAGCTTTTAAAAATGAAGTTTAGAAATAGAAAATCATAGTTTGGCTCAGATTTATTTTGTTCTTACGTAAAGGTGTCTGCTTATGCATAAGCATAAGTTTATACATAATTTGCTATTCTTTTGACGGGAATAAATTCTTACACTGAGTTGTCAGCATTAGTCTGGCTTGTCACTCAAGACTTACCGAGGGTAGATCCTTGACTAGTGCCACCTGGCCGGCAGACATCTTGAGCAGAGCGTGGTGGTCCTCTGTCAATTCTAGAGCAAACTCTGTCCTGCCAGATGACGAGGCAAAGAGTTCAATCAACCGTGGGTTAGGACCGTGTTTATCCAGGCCAATAGTCTGCACACAAAAATATATAAATAGTCGTTAGAAAAAGAAGTTAGCAGAGTTGTAAAGAAGTCCCAAGTCATTAATAAGTCATTATTAAGTCAATCTAGAGTCATCACAATACATTCACATCGCATGTTGTCGCATGTTGTCGCAGGTCGTCGAAGGTCGTCGCAGGTCGTCGCAAGTCAGCACAAGTCAGCACAAGTCAGCACAAGTCAGCACAACTCAGCACAAGTCATAGCAAGTCATAGCAAGTCATAGCAAGTCACAGCAAGTCATCATAAGTCATCACAAAGGACCACAAGTTATCACAAGTCACTGTAAGTCATCATAAGAACAGAGAAGATAAGGATTTCAGACGAACCTTTAACGGCGTGGTGGAAAACACGTTGATGTTCTCTAATGAAGCAACTTGTAGCGAGTTGGTGAGCGTATCCATGCACACAAACTGCAGAGTGGATACCAGTATGCAACTGGTGTCCTGCAGACTAGCCCAAGCTGCTTGGAGAGATGCCTGCATAGGAACATTTATTTTGCAAAATAACATCACAATTGTCAATTTCTTATTCACAAAACCACCCCAAAAAACACCGCGTCTGAATTTAGGCTGGTTACTTGCCTTATTCTGCAGGGCACCGTTCACTGCCGAGTACTTGAGTAGATTGAAGTGCGAGTTGGGAACAAGACCGAGTGTGTACACTGAATCTCCATCTGAATACAACCACTTGTAGTTTGTTCTGAACGTAGAAAGAACATCAAAACAAATGACAATTTAGGGCACCAACTAATAGAAAAATAGCCAGGGTTATGGAGAAGTGACATATCTTGAAGAAAAGTAGAGTGATCTGGGCCGTTTTCCAAACCCCAACTTAACCTCCACTCCGGCTCCATCACCATTGCCAAACTGCATGCCAAAGCCAACAACAAAGTCGAAGCTTGGATTTAGAAAACGGCCCCAGACTTACGTGGCAGGTAGTTGTTGGTCCCACACCTGTTGGCCGTCTTTAAGTGAGTGGATGTACAGACTACTGCCTGATAACACGGCTAACGACGGTAACTCATCATTGGCTACAAAGACGGCACTAGCTTCACTGAAAACACAAAGACAAAGATAACCAAGCTAAGTCTCTCTCAAGCAAATATCATCCATCAGCCCAGCGTTTATCTCCGGTTACTTGACATGAAACGGCTAGGAATGTTTGTATTCTATCTGGATGGGATGCCAGTCCATCGCAGGTTACTCCCCAGCTAAAAAAAGATAAAAGTGTAACTTTAAGTGGGACCTACCCGTATGGATCTTTGGCAGTCGCTGTTTCAGTTGTCGTTGCTACCTCCCATCTTAAGAAACCCGACGACGGTTCCCAGGAGCGCAAAATGTGTCCACCACCGGACACACTGATCAGATCTGGCAGAATGGAAAAATAACGAAATAGGCCTTATTTACGTGCAAATTAATCAATGTAGGTAGTGTTTAACAACAATCAGTCAATTGATAAGTTTGGGGGAATAAAGTGCTATAAACGAAATTGTGGATATCTTTTCCGAGTTAGATTTCAATTTTATTTTATATATTGCATTGCTGCGTGGCTGCCAGTTATTTGAGACAAATTACAGGGTTCAATACTAGGATACTACATTCGGTCAAGATA
The DNA here is from genome assembly GCA_037893245.1 of Crossaster papposus. Taxonomy (NCBI): domain Eukaryota; kingdom Metazoa; phylum Echinodermata; class Asteroidea; order Velatida; family Solasteridae; genus Crossaster; species Crossaster papposus. The sequence goes on from JBAIAA010000580.1 coordinate 49,713, forward strand.
ATCGTTAATCGTACCTTCATTGTTATACAACAATGCATCAATGTGTCCTCTGAAATCAGGCTGGAATATCTGTCTCCAGGTCAGGTGACCATTACGAGAGTTCAACCCAGCGACGACGTTAGACTCTGTTGCGACAAAGATGTTTCGTTTGCTGCCCCCTTGTTCAAAGTACATAATTTTGGCTTTGCCAATAAACTGCTGGCGCCTGTGAAATAAATACAAAAGACAACTAATTGATTATTTGTTTGTGTGCATAATGAGAACTAGGTCAGGTGGTTGTGTGCATTATAGGATTAATGGACCTAGGACCGATCTATTCTTTTCCACATGTACGTAACGTCAATTTCATTTGATGGAACTTAGAAGAACATAAAAACATGTATGATTTAATAAAATAATAATAATGAATAACATTTTGTGTTCCAAAAATGTTTACCGGGGGTGTGTTCCACTTACGTGAACTGTTTGCGCGAACGTTCGCCAACGTTTTGAGTTGGCGTTAGTTGAAGTGGAACGATATTTTAAAAACTACGTTTTCAAAATGGCGGCGCCCAGTGAAAGTGACATCGTTTGGTTCGCTGCTTTTTGTCCAACTCATTATTTTTCTTTAAAAGATCCCTGTGAATGCTCAAAACAATCCACCGTTTATAACGAAAAGTATAAAACGTAAATAAAAACCGTGAAAAGAACACTGCCGTCTGCTAACCGCTTCGCCATCATTAAAATACGTCACTGGCCAACAGCGAACAGCTCGGAATGTCGTTCGCCGTTTTCGCTAACGTTGGCCAACATAATTGACGCACATTGCGTTCCACTCACGCGAACAACGCTAACGTTGGCCAACGTTGGCAACGTTCGCTGGAGTGGAACGCACCCCGGATTTTTATAATAAAATTTGCGCTCTAGAGGGCGCTATTCAAACTTTAAAGTAAACCTTTTCTTGCGTTGACCAAAATCTACAAAATGTTCAATATTTTTAGGGTAATTTACCAATCAAATTTTCCCACTTGGTCTTCAAAAAGGGAATTTACAATCCCAGACAGTCCTAGCAACAAAAGCAGCGGAATAGCTCCGTTCATGATGAAATTATATCGGTGATAAATGTCCCGATGCACAAAATAATCGGCAGAATCACGCTGCTATAAGGAGGTCTGGCACCCTTTGTTCTGTATACTTTCAATATACTAAATGTTTTACATCTGAAGGTACCAATCCAACCTGGATTCTGGCAACCTCGTATGCAGGATGTTATCGTATCCTTTCATAACATTGACAAGGGCTTCTAATCGGTGATACTATATACCGGAAAACACCGGAAAACACCGGAAAACACCGAAAAACACCGGAAAATTACCGGAAAACTACCGGAAAACACCGGAAAATACCGGAAAACTACCGGAAAACTACCGGAAAACACACTAAATACCGGAAAACACACTAAATACCGGAAAACACCGGAAAACACTTACCTACCGGAAAACACACTAAATACCGGAAAACTACCGGAAAACACCGGAAAACACCGGAAAACTACCGGAAAACTACCTGAAAACACACTAAATACCGGAAAACACACTAAATACCGGAAAACACCGGAAAAATACCGGAAAACACATGAAGACTACCGAAAAACTGCCTGAAAACACTTTCCCCAAACACTAAATACCGGAAAACACCGGAAAACTCCAAAAAAATACCGGAAAACTACCGGAAAACTACCGGAAAACACTTTTAAAAAACCCACTAAATACCGGAAAACACCGGAAAACTACCGGAAAACACATGAAGACTACCGAAAAACTGCCTGAAAACACTTTCCCCAAACACTAAATATCGGAAAACACCGGAAAACTACATAAAAATACCGGAAAACTACCGGAAAACTACCGGAAAACACTTTTTTTTAAAACACTAAATACCGGAAAACACCGGAAAACTACCGGAAAACACCGGAAAACTACCCAAAAACCCGGAAATTTACCGGAAAACACTCTCCTAAAACACTAAACACCGGAAAATACACGGAAACACAGAAAAAGTTGTGTAAAACATCCCCCCCCCCCCCCAACAAAAAAAAAAAAAAAAAAAACAGCAACAAACTCCCCCCCCCCCTCCCAAACAAAAAAGGGCCCCTCCCTCATTAAACTAAAACCAAAAAAACTACTGGGAAACATCAGGCGAAACATAACCGGGGGAGGGGAATATTCTGCTGATGGTTATAACCTGCCTAGTATGATTTACGTTAGCGACTTATTTACATTATTTTTGAAAATGCCTTCGATTCTATTTCGCATGTTTTTTTTTAATAAGGTTCTTTAAAAATAGTTTAAATGTTGGTTAAAAAAAGTTGATCAGGGTATTGCCTCCTCGGTATTATTTAAACGTTTTCGTTCAGAATCTGTTTCGATATTTCCAGAGGCTGTAGGCAGCTGCAGACGGTTTGGAGGGGTAATATACCTTTTGAATCTATTCAAAAGTACGCTAAAAGCCAGTACTCCGGTACCCGCCAAATTCGCCCAATTTTGCCTCTTCGTGAAAACGCAAGTCAGTACGCGCACCAAAGCGCCCCTTCGTAAACACGTTAAAGTCAACGTTATTTTAAATTCGCCGCTCCGTGAAAAACCCAAAACGGCACTCGAGGATAAATTCGCCCATTAATTAATTATGTTAATTGGGATTATAGATTGTTTGGAAGTATAACTTCCCCAGGTTGTAGATATTGCAATATTTAATTGTCAAGTTTCATCAAAAAAATAAATATCGATAAATATAATTCGCCCCTTCGTGAAAACAGTGACGATTATGTTGCCTGTTGGGTGCTTTATTGAAATAGAACCACCGTTCCGCGTGCGTGGCTTTAAAAGAGTTCTCTGCATTGAAGCGTTTTGGCCGTCATACGTGTTTATTGGGAAGCAGCGTAATCATACATGTCACTCAAGGTTTTTTAATTTTTAGAGCGATTCTCGGTCACCTGGGAAGGACATTAACGTGAAGGACGTGTAATACTGGGTTTTGTGAATTTTTTTTTCTTTTTCTGTGAGGCTATTAGGTTTTTAAATTCTAATGGAGTGCTTTTGCAAGAAGGTATAGCACAGAGAAACCGGTTTATGCAGGCATACTTCAAGGAATGATCAGTTAATCTTTTTGTGGTTTTTTTGATCAATTCCAGAGTTAGCTGCAGTGAATCAGAACTCATTCTATGTGGGAAGGAGAGGGTGTTTTATGGAATTTTCACAAGTCAGAACTTTTTCTCATCGTTTTCGTTATTTGTTTTGGAGATGCTGAAGCAGTTCTGCTGCGTAAGGTATCATTGGATTTTAGGTAGTGGCTGGTCTTACAGAGATAAATCCGCATGATTTATTGTGTGCTGGTATGCCAGCAGTGTGGTTGCGTAACTATCCCGCCCAGAGCGTAATTCCTAATTTAAGTTTTTTGGGAGGTCAGTTCAGGCCACTTTTTTTCTGCGAGATATTGCAGTCTGTAGGAATGGGGCGGGGGGGGGGGGGGGGGGGTGTTTCGTGTACAAGTTTCAACAGAACCCCTCCGTGCTTTTCGTTATTTTTTTGAGACGCGGAAGAGGTTCTGCTGACAAGTATCATATGGATTGTATTTGTGACTGTTCTGCCGAAGATAAATCTGTAATTGTATACGTTAACTAGTGGGTATGCTAGAAAGTGGCTGTTTGACTGGTCTCTCCAGAGCGTGATTTTTAACTCTTTTTTTCCTTTTTTTCCCGTAAGACACGCATCTGGGGGTCAGTTTTAGCCACCTTATCTCTGCTAGATGAACCCGGTTCTTCAAGCATTACACTGCGCTCCCCGTTGAGCAACGCATCATTTTCAAACTCCTTTTACAACATACCGTTGTATGCAGAGACTTCATCCCCGTTGTACTTGCAGAGGCTTCTCCTGCCGTATAAGCCCGTTCGCCAACTAAGGTCCAGTGATGCCAACTTGCTTGCCGTTCCACCTTCCAGGTTGAAAACTTATGGGGATAGAAGTTTCTCGGTTGCAGCCCCCCGCCTGATGTGGAACGGCTTGCCTCTCACCCTTAGATCACAACCTGGCATTTCTTCATTCAAATCCAATCTCAAAACTTACCTCTTCAGTCAAGCCTACCATTAATTTTTCCCTTGGTCATTTTTTTTTTGCGCAGTGAATAGTTTTTTCTAGATACCAGCGCTTTATAAGATTTATTATTATTATTATTATTATTATTATTAAGCCCTGCACTTTTGAATTTACGCAACATGAACATTTTCTGATTTGCTTTAGTTTGTATACTCTCTACTTGGGAATCCCATTTTAAATCAGCTTGTTATTCAAAGATCTTGAGATAAAGATAACAACAAAATTTGTTCCCGAATCCCATGGCTTTTATAACATTAAAACGATAGTCGCTACGTGGTCAATATTGTCGAAAGCTTGGCGCTGATCAAAGTTGACCACGCCAAAGGGTAAGTCATTTACATTACAACAATTAATAACATCACGAATCAGGTAAAATAGTGCGATCAGCAGTAAGATTGATCTTATAACATTACTTGGATAACATTACCAACAAATTGTTGAAGTCTATTCGCAAAAAGCTTGGTAAACATTTTAATCAGTATTCAGAAGGGAGACAGGACTCCAGTTGGAAATATTAGAAAGATCACCTTTTTAGGAATAAGGGGAAATTACAGCTTTCAGAAGAGAACGGGGAAGGAACCAGAAATAACGGCAGTATTCATAATATCTATGATAAGATAACGCAAAAAATAACGCAAACAAAAAACGCAAAAAACTCCAAGGTCAGTCTGTCAAACCTAGGCGTTTTATTTTTGCCAAGCTGATTGACAACACAATCTCTGTTCCTCTGTACGAAGAGGACTATCAAAATCCTCTGCGTTGAAGAGGATCAAGCCGAGATAAATCGGATAAAAATGGGTCTATAGGGCGTCCTCGGCAGTAGGAACGCGACTGTGAAAATTTGGGTAAAATAAATAAATACATTAATTCCTAAATACATAACAAAAAATTAAAAAATAACAAATTCATACATACATAAATACAAAAGAAAACAAAACCCAAACACAATTCATCTAACCGAATGTGCAATCTTGGCTTTATCACCCGGTCTTTACTTGTGGTTTGGCCGGGCACCCGACCGGAAAGGAAGAGAGGAGGGGGGGGGGGGGGGGGGGCGGAAGGGCACAAACAAACAACGAAAAAAGGGGAGGAAAACAAGATAGGTATATTGCTGATCATACCATGCCCCTTACCCACCCTCCTGGGAAAATTATAAGTTGAGAATGTGCTTGTAAAACAAAACCGAGGATTTGCTCACTTACTTTTATGACTTAATAAACCAAACAAAATGTAACCGAAGAGGGTTTTGTAAATTGTTTTCACGACGCCCGGTGATTTCTGCTTTTGCTGATTTCTGGCGAGTGCTTTTCCCCCTCTCTGGACAAAACCTTGTGAAGCCCAACGGGCACGAGGGGGAGTGGGGGGGGGGGGGGGGGGGGGGGATTTTCGGGGATTTAATGTAATATTTATTTAGTTGTGCGTTGTTTTTCTAGATATATATATATATATATATAAATATTACATATAGGCATGTTTAGTGTGTGTTTTTCAGAAGGTCGATTTACTTTTTTGTTTGCGTTTTTAATATTTTTAGGGCGGGGAGGTTTTCCGGTAGTTTCCAAGTATTTTCCAGTGTTTTTACCGGTATTTAGTGGTTTTTTAAAAGTGTTTTCCGGTAGTTTTTCGGTAGTTTTCCGATATTTTTTTGTAGTTTTTCGGTGTTTTCCGGTATTTAGTGTTTTTTTTAAAAGTGTTTTCCGGTAGTTTTCCGGTAGTTTTCCGGTATTTTTTTGTAGTTTTCCGGTGTTTTCCGGTATTTAGTGTTTGGGGAAAGTGTTTTCAGGCAGTTTTTCGGTAGTCTTCCTGTGTTTTCCGGTAGTTTTCCGGTAGTTTTCCGGTGTTTTCCGGTGTTTTCCGGTGTTTTCCGGTGTTTTCCGGTGTTTTCCGGTGTTTTCCGGTATTTAGTGTGTTTTCCGGTATTTAGTGTGTTTTCCGGTAGTTTTCCGGTGTTTTCCGGTGTTTTCCGGTAGTTTTCCGGTAGTTTTCCGGTGTTTTCCGGTGTTTTCCGGTGTTTTCCGGTATTTAGTGTGTTTTCCGGTAGGTAAGTGTTTTCCGGTGTTTTCCGGTATTTAGTGTGTTTTCCGGTATTTAGTGTGTTTTCCGGTAGTTTTCCGGTAGTTTTCCGGTGTTTTCCGGTGTTTTCCGGTAGTTTTCCGGTGTTTTCCGGTATTTTCCGGTGTTTTCCGGTGTTTTCCGGTATATAGTAACACCCCTTCTAATATTGAACGAGAACGGGGTTGAAAACAAATTACTCTGATATGTTGCGCGCAAACTTAAACACGTGCATTTTGTAATGCATTGTAATTGTACATGTACTATTGCCATAACACTTTACACCAATATCTGGTTCTTATTCCTAGTTCATTGAAGAGGTACACTAGTATAAAGTTAACTTGAAGTAACTATAGAATCAGAAAGCGGATATAGAATGGAGACCCAGCCCAGAAGAGGCCTGTTTATAAAGACTCTTTATAAACAGGCCTCTTCTGGGCTGGGTCTCCATTCTATATCCGCTTTCTTCAAAAGAGCGGTTGACTCGACTGCGCATCCACGCAGCCATGGATGCGCGGATATAGAATAGTCAATAGAGTGGCCCTGTCCTGTATTCTCCTATAGTTGTACCGTAAACTTTAATGATTGCGAGCACACGAAATGAAAAAATCTAATTATTTCTTCAAAAGTTATTTTATAAATTATTTATTATTCACATAAAAATCATTTAAATCATGGGCGCGGCTCCGTATCCTTTCTAATTCTACACCTAACGATTAAACCATTTTTTGCCACTTATAATGTTAAACCTGTATTTATACTGCAGACACGCCCGTCTACAGCATGAAGAAACAATTGCGAAGCACAAGTAAAAGTGAGAGTACGCCATCGCCATCAATGGAGAAGGATTTGGAGGAAGTTGATGAGATAGAAAGCGATGATGAAGCGCCGGAAACAGTCTCTTTTAATCAGGGAAGAAAAGAAGCGTTGGAATCGATATCCAACGCGCTACAAGATCTGCAAAGGTGACATGAAAACAATGTTTGGAAAATAGATTTTCAGGTTTTTCCTGTGGAGTACGGCTCGAATAACACTTCAAATCCCTGCACTGTTTATTTGTATTGTAAGGGTTTGACACATACTAACAACTTTCTTTTGTGAATTGTCATTGACTGACTTTGTTTTTCAGAGTAAAGTTAAAGACGAAGGAGAAACGTCGCGAACGCGACAAACTTCTCAAGGAACAGAAACAAAAGAGGGTCTCGTTGAGTAACGCTCGCCTACCTACCGAGTTACTGGATAAACTCACCCAGCAACAGGACTCAACGACAGAACAAAGGTATCGTCAATTGGGGAGATTTTTCTGCATTTGCAAAGATTGCCGTTTGACAATAGCACTCTTCAATTCCAAAAATCAATCAGTTGACTGATCGTTGGAAATCACTCACATATCTTGATTTCTTCTATAAAATGACGAAATAAGGTGTTTAATGCCAATACAATTACAAGGAAGATTTTTGATAATAATTTGGTAGGTAACTTTGGGATTAAAGCCTTTTAACTTACAAGCCTCAGTAAGTTTTGCAATCATTTTTACATTCAGTGGGAACCTACAGGAGCAACCAAAGACAGAATCCAGCCTTGGAGATGAAACCACGGAACATCTTAGAAAGGATGCTGAAGACAGTGACTTTGAAGACTTTGATGATGAAGACATCGATTCGTCGCCCATTCAAGTCATCCAGAGATCCAAAATGCGCCCCCTGCCTCCAAACAAAAGCGCAACCCAGTTTCTGCAGAAGCAGTTGTATGGGTCACGAGTCCCACGGGAATCTAGTAAGTTTCTCTGAGAAATATGCAGCCAAACATTGCAACCTCCGTGCCTGTCAATTGAACATTAATTAAACAGATCAGAACAATAGGTCAGGTGACTACGACCGATAAACACGGTCAGGATCGGGATCTTTGCCAAACAAAAAGATGTTAGTGTGCAAGAAATGTATGCAAATGTACGCAGCTATTGTGAGATTAATCAGTATAGTGTATAAACTAACTTCCCGTGTTTTTCATGCAGTTAATGCTCTATCAAGTGTTTTTTTTACATTTCTTTACAATATTTTGCAGGTAAACTAAGAGGATTTTATTTTTTTTTTTTCAGTGGCAAAGTATATTTCAAGAAAAAGGAAGAGATTTGGACAGCCAGGGATGAACTTCCATTGTACGAAATCGCCTGGTAAGTTTAAAAAAACAGTAGACGTATGTGCGTTTTTTGACAACTTCCTGTTAAGAAACTGACAATTGTAGACAATTTGTAGTAGTTTGTAGTCATGCTAAAAATGTCTATGAATTGTGCATGTGTGGTTGGAATAGTTAACGATCTTCAGAAATTCAGTAAAACTGTACAATGCAAGTAAAGCTGGCACCCAAGTGTGCAAAATAAAGCACTTTAAACCTAAAATAGTAAGTTTTGCTCTTTTACAATACTTAACAATTATTTTATTATATTTTTTTTCCTATTTTTTTTAGGAGTGAAGAAGAAAAAGAAAGGAAAAAGAAGTCTAACTCTCGATCAATGAACAAAACTAATGAAGTTAAAGGTAGGATACACCATTGGTAATTGTTTGAATTATCAGGAATGGGTGGATTTGGAGGGGTTGTATTTTATAGTAAATATTGTTTAACTGACCCGTTTGAAGTTTTACAATCATGGATGCTGAGAAAAGCAAGAAAAACAGCGTTCTTTTTCAACCGGCGCCAGGCAGTAGTTCTTATGTTGTTCTCTTTTTTTTTCGCGATCGCCATCCGGCGATCGTGAGTTTTTCTCTTTTCAATTAGATTTTTCGGAACAATTACCGAATACCTAGCGCAATAATTTAGCTGGATGCCTTGCAATCATTATTTACTTTCAAATAAGTAAGATATTTCTAATTTTTTTTTTCGATATCTGCAAATGGTGTATCCTACCTTTAAGCTCCCAGCCAGTTAACTAAAAGTGCTGGAATTTCAATTTTGAAAAAAGCAATTTTCAATCAAAACCCTGAATTGAGAATCGAGTAAATTTTCAGTAGGATGGGGTAGGGGCATTTTCAGCTTTTTTAGTTTTGGTCAAAACAAGAACTTGGGTGGTAAGATATATTTCAAATTATTCAGTCTCCTGTTAATTCTAAGATAATCCTGATTCTCTATTGTAGGAACTGAGTATATTTTTGTAACCTAATTTTCAAATGTTAGGTAAAAACAAAATTCAAATTCCATCCACTTTATGAATTTTAAGGACAGTTTAATAACAAATAATTACCACTTTTCTGTATTGATTTTTGTAAATAAAATCGGACAGGATTCTGCATATTCCATTCTAGCTCAGTTTTGAGCATTTGATTATTTTGCCTATTTTAAACCTTGCCTTTTTTTAATAAAAGCTTCTTTTGTAAATGAGTGTGGGGTTTACGACATTAGGCCATATTTTATACTCGACAGCAAAAAGAAAGGAAAAAAGGTGTGTTTATTGTCGGGTTATGGTTTGTTGCGTGGCGGCGACCTTTGTAGTAATTCTTTCGCGGTTGATCACAAGGTGGCGCCCTTCATCTTTGAAGAATCGTGTCCGCATTTTGTTGAATGGTGGCGCCCTTTAATTTTCTCCCGTAAATAAATCTGCCACTAGGCGGCGCCCTTTATGGCGACCGTAAAAAAAAACTGTTTGTAGTGGGCTGCATGATGGCGCCCTATATGGCACCGTTAAAATGCCTGTCCATGTTTCATCATGCGGTGGCGTCCTTTATGAGGACCGTTAATTCATGGAATATTGATTTTTAGTCTAAAATTAAAATGACCTCTGTTTTATACTCGGCTCCAAGTTCAATGTTTGTGATGTTTACCAGACAACCATTATATTATAAAATGGCGGTTATTACACGTGGCTCTCGACTGAATAAATTCACATATTTAAGCGCGAAAGTTAAATCTTTCTAACCGTTATGTAGTGTTTCCCGACGGCTTTGATGTGACAGTTGATTGGTGTACTATTTTGTAGAAGTCATCATCATCATGAAATCATCAATGAATTTTGTAATTGACTTGAAGTCAAACCTCAAAATATCGGGAGGTGAGGACGAACTTAGTGATGTCTGTGCAGAGCAAAAGGAAGAAGAAAACAGAAAGGGCAAGGAAAGTCTGCAAGAAGCCTTCAAGAATTTCAAGAAAAAGAGACAGGTATTATTTTTCATTTCATTTTTTCATTCATGTCACTTTATTTTCCACACAACAAATTTAATATTTTAACCACTGCGAATAAGTGTGGATGTGAATGCGGACCCCCAAGATTAGAAGCAAGCTTGTCAAGTGGGGGCCCCCAATAACAATTAAAGACTAATTATTAAAATTACAAATAACAAAAACAACAATTCACCTTTAACTAAGTAGAATGGATACAATTTAAAGTAACGTCATTATAATTAGTTAGAGAGAAAAGAAATACTATTACTATAAATAACATGTATCATGTAGGCTGTAACTCGTTTGCCTGTAACTCGTTTGCCTGTAACCTCTAGTTGCGATAATCGTAACCCACCATCCTCCTGACGGTCGAAGACCCTCTGGTCTTCGACCGTCGGGACTCGGGAGGATGGTGGGTTACGATTATCGCAACTATGTAACCTCATGAAACAGAGACGTATTTTATTCTTCAGTTTAAATATTTATTTAAAAATTTAATTTTGTACAAGTTTGCGTTTAAAAATGCGTAGGCTAGATATTTCAGTGTAGCTTAAATAGCAAGCTTGGTACGAGCATAAGAACGATGAAATTCCTTGCATTGTCTTGTGGAGTAAGAATGAACTTGTTGATTTTTTGAGAATAGCGAGCAAATGGATTTTGGTAATTTAGTGTTGTTAAGTTGGTGCATGAAGGAGCCAAGCTGGAGACAGTAAATATCAAAGACTTTCAATGTATTACAATTATAAAAAAAGGAGATTACGATGGTCGTTGCAATTAACATGTTATATGTAAGACCTTCTGTAATTTGAGTATTCTATTAATTTGACCTAGATGCCAAGTTATACCTCAAAACAAATTTTAGTTGAAACTTAGTAATCATAACGAGTTACCATGGCTACTGGAGCCTAGTTATCGCTTTTTAAACATTTGGACATGATCTCGCCATTAGTCACGCTAGTTGCCACCCAAACCCAATTTTGGAAAGAATGTTGAACAATTCTAGGTGTTGGCATGACGTAACGAAGGGGAAAGACGTCGATAGCAACATGCCTTAAAGTTCCTAAACCTCCATTATTTACCTTCACCACAAAAGTGCATACAATAAGGAAGATAAACAAGGTTCCCGGATGTCCGACTAAAAGAATCCTGGAAGAATTTTTTATAAAGTATTTCCGAACAAAATTGGAAATGTTTCTCAGTCTCAGATTTATGTATTTTCAACATTTTTGCACTAATTACTCTTCATGTGTCATTGAGGTCAACTCGGTACCAAGTCTCAAGTCACTAAATTTTGAAATCTAGTTTGGAAACACTGGATGAGGAAATTGGGCAGAAAATTGGCCAGACCAATAAACACGTACCTAAATTACTAGGCCTAATTGAAGAAATTATGCCCACCTTTCTTTTGTGTAGCATTGAATTTTATTCATTAAAACCCTGAAACCTTTATGATCTGTATTTTAGCTATATAATTCTTTATTAATAATTCTTCTATGGTCATAAAACAAGCTTGTGTAACGTTGTCGCAGTCCATATAAATTATTCGTATCGTAAATTACAATGACTAACTTCACTTGCAATATCACAGTTCCAATTGCCCATGTTTGTTGGCAACCATGGTAACCAAGTAAACAGCAACGCCTTGCATTCAGTTTTATGAATGAAAATGAAAGTTGAATGCAGTGAAATATGCACATCATCCCTTAAAAGAAATGGAACCTTCCAGATAGCTCAGACACTACTACAGGTTACATTAAGTTGTGGCAGACATGACTGTTCCATATCAGGTCTGGAGGTAAACCTTTTAAAATCTTAATTTGCCTAATTACGGTAGTATTCCACCGTTAAGTCTGTGACACATGGTTTAACAGTTTTTGCTTATTCGGTAGAAAAATGCCTAGAATTTGGATGTTGCCAGGAGACAAAGATCCTGCATTGCATTGGGGTGGGAGTATCAACCTTTTGACACTAGTCCCAATTGCGTCACGATTGCATTCCTTGCATAACTCTGCCCTACTATGCTTTGTTACTCTATGCTTTCCCATGGTCTACATTGATCTGCGGAATGCTGGGCATGCACGCAACAATTGTCACCTATCGAAGTCCATCCGGTTTCTTTCTCACACTGTACCATGCAGTATTGTAATCACTGGGTGGTACAACTTCACAATAATGTGCCCCATGATTGCGCCCCTAGCCTAGAGGGGTGTGGGTATACATGTATTGTTAGCCCAAGTTAATACAAATCGAGATAGGTGGGGTTGAGTGCCGAGCCAAGCTTTTGTCGGGGACAACCTTTTTTGCATTGGTAAAATTCTTGGAATTTTTTTGCTGGTGTAAAAAAAAATGGGTCAAGGAGAAGATATTACCTAGATGTAGTCTAAAGGTTAGGAATAAAATTAATGTCATGGATGATTTTGGTGAACTGTGATGACTAAGATGTGGCAACATGAGTGCAAGATGTAAGAATTTGTGGCATCAACAAGAAAGTTCTGGATTGACCAGCTTTTTGAGCCACAGCGACCATTGGTACTACATGTACCATTTTGTTTTTTACAGTTAATACCATTTTTTTAAAGTAGGAGGGGGAGGGGGCTTCGCTGTTTTTAGGGCAAATTTGGTTTGTTTGCTTGTCCATGCTTTAACTCGTATAAAAATGCCCGAGGACGTCTTTTAAATCACTTTTATATTTTGAGAAATTTTGCCGCTTCAAACGATGCACAACTGACAAATGGTATACTGTACTAAACTCTAAGCTGAAAATAATGACAACTTGTAATTTATATATCGTGGTGTTTAAGTACACTTGATCTGAAATGTCACTTAAAAATAATGTGAATTGAAGAGGCTTAGCTGTCATTTTTTTAAACAAGCAGACAATGAACATATATGGGAATCCCTAAAAGAGAAAAATCTAAAAGTAGGTTAAGGGTTGCTTGTTCAACTTTGCTCCAAACATTTGTCATAAATGTGGACTTTGCGTGTCAGTTATTACTCCATTGGCATTCCTGACCAGATCCAAATGTTGGTATCTACCGGTAGTCACAAAATCTACTTTACATAACTACATAAGTTGTACTTTTGTGCAAATAACCCCTTTGAGTGACAAATAGTAATTACCAGAACAGATTAGGAGTTCAAATATTCAAATTTGAGATGCACGGATGAAAAATGCAGCAGCTGAAATTAAGCAACATTCAGGATTTGTATTCATTCCAAACAATTGACAGAGCTTATAAATTAGAAATGATTGTCCAAAAAAAAAAGGACAGATTTTTTTTGTTTCATCTCTCGGTTGCTCACAAATGTTTTGATCCAAACCGAAACAAAACAAAACAAAACAAAAGTAATTGGAATACAAACATTCATTTGATGATCAGATATTCAAGTGTTAAGCTCGGCAATAAAACTTGACATGTTGTTATGATAGTAATAATGCTCACATTAGGTCACTGTACTGTAATGTTTACAGCATGCATAATGTGCAACCTATGTGCATTTTTTGGCAGTCATTGCAAGTGCCAGAATTCTCATGTCATTTATTGTCCGCTGGGTGTGTTACTCGACGCCCCTTAGTTTACGGGATTAGCTGAGAGGTCTACCTAGACACTACTCCCACGCAATCCCCTCGGCAATGTAGGTCTGTCTGCTGCCGTTTATTAACAACCTTCTTAAAAAACACTGGGTAGATGAGTCATCACGTCACATGATTTATTGTCAATTATTAATCTTCTCTGGTCATTTTGGTACCAGTAGTTCCGGGTTAAATATTAGTCCAATTATTCTACTGATCACCAACTAAAGTATGGATTGTTGTATTTCCGTTATATTTCCAAACATTTGTTTCCCCTGTTCGTTGTTAGTTTAGCAAATAATAACGAGTGAACATGCTGTAAATAATGTGGACCATTCCCACGCCTGCAGTTACGAAGGCCGAAGGATTCTATTGATTGATTTGTTATTTTATCAAATTTAAATATGAAAGGGCGATTTGTTCGTAAAAAAATTTCTAGGAAAGTAGACACCAACTTCTAAATTGTAAAATTCATTTGTGTACAAGTTTAACTGTTTTGGTTTTGGTTTGTTTTTGTATTCACTTTTTTGGTTGCTTTTTATTTGGTCGATTTTTAAAGGGTTTTTTTTTGGGGGGGGAGTTTACCTTGAAACTAGAGATATCAACAAGATTCTAACGTTCTTTAAACAATCATGTTATTGCATGGAAATGTAATGTAAAGAAAACAAATGAAGACTTTGCAGGTGTTATAGGAAATTCAGAGTGTAGACACTTTTCCTTGTCCCCGTATTATCAATGCTGGTTTGCATTTCCGTTTTCCATGGATTAAATCACCTCTCAGATCTTATTTTCCTTTTTGTGTGTGTCCCAACCTGAAGTGTTTCCACACCTTTCACAGAGTTGTTGAATTGGGAAGGTAGACCCCAGTTGCCTTGTGGCTTAAACAAATATCGGAGCAATTGTTCCAATTCATGGCCAACGACGACGACTTCTAAAAACTCCAGCCGACTTTTTGGAGACTCCAGCAACCACTGTGTGACTGCTTCTAGAGCCTTTTTACTGAAATAATAGTAAGAAAAAAAACTTGAGTCAATTGATCTAGAAAATTCTATTGTGATGCAAACTGTTCCTAAAATACACACTCACACATGTACCAGTATACAGTGCCACAAGAACATGAACTAGACTTCATGTTGTCTGCCTAGCAACCCAGACTCCAACCTTCAGATGTGGGTTTTACACAAACTGGAACAGTCAATTGTGTGTTTGACACCCCTGTGGAGTCAATGGAACCTCCTGTCTGCCGACAGGTATAAATGGACTAGCCCACCTGCCTCTACCATGCCCGGTCACCTTGACACACAGTCACAGTGACGTCCTTTAGCCAACTGTGATATGGCAGTTTCTATTATTTTACTGGGCGTGCGGATGTTGACAGAGTATACCTCGACTGTATGGTTGGAAATACCAGTAAAGATGACGTCAACCTTCAGTAGAGATGACTGTGAATGAAGGAGGGGCGTAGTATCATTTCAGGACCTGACCATTCAGAATTGCTTGATGTATAGTAGGTGACTCCGTGCGCACATGGTCTAGAGGTTTAGTTTGTTAATGGTTGCGGTCCTGTGAGGGATGCTTTCCGTGTATCACTGAAGGATGTACCCAACAACCACAATTCCATTTGGCTGAAGCGGCGATATCATCGAGGTTGATGGGAGATGGCAGTTGGTGTGATAGTGTCGTAGGTCGGCCGTGGAAGCTCCAGATCATGGGATTGAGACTCCGATACGCTGAATTGAGGAGGCCAGAATTGAGAAGACCAGAATTTATGATCAATGCAGGGAGTATTATATGCACATATGGACAATTTCAACCTACGGAATTGAAAATATTGCTAGTGTGGTCGCAACGACTCATTATGGTTGAAATCTGAAATATGACCTGTTTTTTCCTGACTTTTTAATATTTTAATCAGCTTTTTTTTCTTATAAGTATCTAGTACAAATCAGTATCATCATCTTGAATGCATTGGTGTATGATATGTGTCAAGTATGGTTTCAAAAATAAAAAATTGTAAAAATTGAAATTACTAGTTCGTAAAAAATTGGCAAATTATCTTTTAGGTGTAGCAATATTATTTTGGAATATGAATTTGAAGCGATGCATTTAATCATATGTTTATAACTCTCATAGAAGTTGGAACGAAGTCGATTTTTTTTAAAATTATCATTTCTGCGAGTTAATTTATAATTGAGACTTTTGATTTATGTCTGAGATATATTGCACAGGTGTTGTGGTATAATCGTTACCATGGATATGCATCGGTGGAAATACGGAAGATGCCTACATGTAGTGTGTGGGTGTGTGTTTCCGTTGTATCAACGCGTCTACTAATTAGCAGCGAGCGTTCATCAACGAGAAGTAGATACGCAGTCAACGTGTAGATGATGACGAGGAATTCTGTATGGACTAGGGAGCTGTTCTTTGCCATTGGTCTGTGCAAGGATGTGCAGTGACGATGTCTTGTACCGTCAGGTAGAAAATACAAATACCATCAAATATGGCGTCACACTCAGCCGTTTCCTTTTAAAAGTAAAAACTAAAAATAAGGAACTTTGAAGAAAAGAAAATGGAACGCTGAGTATGAAGTCATGTTTGGTGGTATGATCTTTCGCACTTGTACAATTTATGCTTATCGCACATGAAAACGGGATCAAGTAATCGTAAAGCTTTGTATTGTCTTAATTTGTACCAGTTTAGATTTTAGGGTTTTTTGGTCGACAGTTTTAGGTTTTGAATGACAATTTCAGGTTTTGGTTGTCAATTTTAGGTTTTGGTCGACAATTTTAGGTTTGGGTCGACAATTCTAGGTTTTGGTAGACAATTTTAGGTTTTGGTTGACAGTTTTGGGTTTCGGGTGAACACTGTTTTATCGTGTGGTAAGATGTCAATCTGTCTCAAAGTTTCATCCCCAAAAGAAAATTCTAGTAAAATTTAAATCTTTGTGGAAAGAATTGATGATGCCATGTTTTTAGATTTATGGAAACAGAAATATCTATTTTAAATAAGATCTAATATTTTTGAAATTCCATCTAAACAAAATACGTTTTAAACCTAGAATTGGGTAAAAACACCATCACTAAACCATACGAAATATTTTGCACGTTGTACTATATAAAAAATTGAAATAGACACCCTACCAGCAAGTTTTTTGCATGTTTTACTCTATAAACTATATTCATAGACAGCCTACTGTACCAGCTTGTATTATTCAAGCTGTCCCTAAATCGAGTCATCTTTTTCTAAAATTCTCACTGAATAACTAAATAATGATCCTGAAAGTATTTTGAATGGTTAGTGAAATGATGTGTTTTTTCTAACTTCACAGTTCCCTTGTGATTAGGAATTAGTGAGTTTGTGTCAGTCGTTGCTTAGCTTTGACACGTCTGTTGCTTATCACTCCAAAGTGCTGGTATTGAGAGATTTTTTGTTAAATCTAGTTTTGATTTGGTATGTGGTCCCGTTTGCTGGTTTTTGATTGGTCGAGATAATTGTTGGATAATTGTTTGGTTTCCCAAATTTGGAAAAATTTCGCAAATTTTTTAATAAGTGAACATTTTGCTCTAAGAATATTGCTCTAAGAATATCAACTTATAAACCAAAATCATTTGTCAGGGTGAATCTTAAAAACAGCAAGAAGAGTACAGCGTTAAAATGTGGTTGAGCATAATTCTATTAACAATTTTTAATTTTTTTATTGATTATTTTTTAGACAAACAACATTCCCCCAGACATGTATCTAAACCTTGGTTTACAAATCAATACTTTAGATACAAAAGGAAATCCCCGTTTAGAATTGTACTCATTGTGCATTCTGTAACGATTGACAAGAATGAGTTAACCTAGAAACCTACTTACATCTAACTAGGAGAATTAATGGTATGCGCATGTGGTCCAAATGGAGGTTTATGAATTAGGGTTTATGCATGAATAGTACTAACCATTAGCCGTGTGAGTCATGATCATAGATTAGCTTCTCACAGTGATAACTGGTTCCATTATTCAAACTGAAACTGTATCATATCAGTTTGTTTGCTACGAAAATCCGAACTAAAAATGCAAGTCAGTGTTTGCTCATCTTAAAGAAAAGATGGTAAAAAAATATATTAATGTGTGAAATTATGCAACTTGGATTTGCATTATTTCTCTGCAGTGGCACAGGTTACTGCCTGTTATTGTCAGGAGAAATTTAATACCGGTACATGTAACTTTGTAAACTACATTTTGTTACGCTGCCACCCCAAAAAGAAATTTTGTTAAATCAAGAATTCCTAACGATCACTAGGACAATAATTGTAATTTTTTTACATATAAATTCAAATGCTTTTGTTTGATTGATTTATTTATTTTATTTAAAAACATTTTTTTTGTGAAGGGGGGGGGGGGGGGGTGTTGAAATACCAATTGATTGCTCTTGTATGGATTAGCCCAGTCAGTACATGAAATAAATTTTGAATAATAGAACGTTATACATATTGTATACACAGTGCTGAGATGTGACATTCACATAAAATGTATTTAGGTCAACTTGCAAATTTGATTTCAAACTATTGGTAGATATTTCAGGAATCACCTCAGTCCAGACTGAAACGAAAACTATCTTGTTGATAAGGAAATTTCTCTCTAATTTGTCTTGCCTTATTTATTGTAAGTCAGATGGACTGTCTGAATTTTCGCTCAAATTGAATGAATTTTCACCCCTATTTGTTGGGTTGGTGTTTGTTTTTTGGTTTTTTTTGGGGGGTGGACAAGTACAATCATAAATCGGAAGGGGACAGAGGTAAATATTATCCTAGAAAGGATAGGATTTAGGGAGCATGAGTGATGTCATTGTATTTAGTTAGGTATGCATTTAGTTTGGCATTCATGTATCTGCTTCAGATTAATGGACTCTAGGAGAGCTGTTAGTATTCAGTGTGTCTTACGCCCACTCATCATGGGCTGTACCTGACACGTCTGACCCTGTCACGCTAGGCTACCGAGGTACCACCCTGTTCAAAGAATTTTAATTAATTTGATTTTGTTGCTAAAATGCCACAGTGACATTTGTTCCTGCACTTGTTATTCTAGTCGTTCTTGTAATTCAGCCTCTAAATCTTTGATTTTGAGCAATAATATGTAAGCTGTCGCCCCACGCCATGAAAAGGAAACGAATCAAAGTTGCCATTGTGCCGGAGAGTGGGCAAAGCCAACATTTGAAGGAATGAACAGTTTTTAGTTTTCAGATGAAATTTACTTGGCAAACTTGTCCTCTTTTCTGATCATTTTTGCCCTTTCAAACATCTTTAGAACCTAATTTTAAGTTTTATTAGTTGACTGAATAAACAACAGTGGGATTTTTGAACGGCATTTTCAAAAAAAATACACACTTCCTTTTATAGATTAGATGGCAATTTATATTCCCGTTACTGAACGATATACAAACATCTGCCACACAGAATTAAACGTAAGAACAGTTGAGCATGAATCTGTGGCTGAAACTTGAATTAATACCGTTGAGTTCTACGCATAAATACAGTCGGCGTCAGAAATTCTTAGGAGAATTGTGCACTTAATTTAAAGCGAGTGTAAATTGGGTAGTTGTGATGGAGTTGCAATGAGGTTTGCATACGTGGCCCCCGCCCCCACGCCACACACCCACACACACACTTAGTAATAATAATAATAAGCCTGGTATACATAGACCTTGCCCCGGACCCACACCTACTCATTTATTATCCTCTGTATGTGTGCCATATTGCAGTGACTGCCTAGTCCTGACTAATTGTACATAAATGTGCAAATAATGCAACGAGACATATTAAACTGTGGACGTGGGAACAATTACATAAATGACATTTTTACACTAAAAAGAGAATTCCTGTATTCACACATTTCCTTTTTATGTAATCCTCAAATCCCCCATAATTTGTTTAATCAAAAACAAGGTTTTTACTTTATAAATTCACATTTATTTCAATTATTCACTCTTGAAGTTTTTCCCATGTAAAAATATCTCAAATTTTGACTTAAAAGTAAAACAGTTCAATATGCCCCAAAATTTAATAGTTATTTTTTGAATTTATGAATTTAGTATAAGTCGATATTATGAACTGTGAAAATGGATATTTAGCTTCAGTAATAATTTACCGTAGTGTCGCATTTCAGCTGAACGTGGGTTTATAATGTAGCTTTAAAATCTGATACCAATATCACACTAGTCGTAAATTAAGAGGCCGACTGCAAATTAAATGAATTCTCCAGTGGTTTTTAGTTTGGCTGTTAATGAATTAGGTTCAGTGTGAATAGATATTTTATTGCTATTTTAGGAAATCCAGGCATTTTATCGATTTATTCCTGATGAAAATCACCGCTTTTGTGGGGTAATTCTTACAGGAAATTCACAATAGCTGGTGTTTTGGTTTTCTTATTTTGTGAAATTTGTATGAGAGACTTCTTAGGAGTGCAGTACAATGTGTTACATATATTATTACAATGTTGTACATTGTATTACAATGTTGTACATTGTATTACAATGTTGTACATTGTATTACAATGATGTACAGTGTATCTCAACTTTAATAACATTAGGAAGAACCATAGGTGTCCTACGTTTTCTCTTAGATTTAGTCGTAGTTCCAGTGCACCGTTTTTTTTTTTTTAAGGGAGACTTATTTCCTAAACACATGAAGGTGTGTAGGATAATTTGTGCAAGGTTTGCTCAGGTAATTACCAATGTTCTTACGTGACTTTTAATCGGGGATTCAGAATTAGGACTGGGAAAAAAAATTCAACGGTTGGATTGGCTGCCGCACCTTAAATTAGACGATACCAAGTTGTGTTTGCAGGAATAAAAAAAAAACCAGCGATTGTCAACAAATCCGTACAAAAAAATGTAAAGATGATTCCTTGTGGGAAAATACTCCAACTTGATTTTTATGCCTTTGTAATTTCTGATGGTTGGTAATTGACGTGTCTGGGAAATTCTGATAAGAGTTTTGTGTCATTGAATTCAGCTGTGCTATCAGAAAAGCATATTGACTGTTAAAATTGACAAAATCAATGCCAGCCTAACCTATAGATGAAGGTAAATACAACAGGGTAGGGTTAGACAAACTCAGAGCATTGCATCCAACCGCAGAAGGTCGGTAGCGTGTCTTAGCTGTATACAAAGCGGGTCGTTTCCGGGGCAGTATTTGAAGTGTTTGTGACTCGTTGAGGGGGGAACTTTAGGGCGACACCTAGATATCCGGGAGATTATTTTTTTATTTTTTTTATTTGTCCTTGGGAGGGAGCGTGGGACAATAGATTATACCCTGTGGTGGAACATTGATTGCGACGGATCAATGTTTAACTGGTCTTTTGATCGATGGTTGAGATTTTGGCGGGAAACGAAAATGGTGTCTTTTATGTAGTCTTTTTGTTAATGGTTTCTCGGTGTTTGTTTGGTTAGTTTTATTTTTAGGCTTTGAAGATCACCTTTGTCATGAGTCGAGCCATACCAAAGTTGATAAGATTAATACACGTAATTTGTTTTTCTTGAGAATTTGCTTCAAACGCAAGGGTGTTTAGTTCTTACACTATATGTACATAAGAGGACTTTTGTAGAAGTTCTGTAATCTAACTGGATATGTTTAATGTAAGGAACAGGACTATTTTAGGGGAAAGTTTGTTTTACTTCTCTAGTTATCATGTGCGGTAAGCGTAAGTTGACTTCTATTTCTACCTGCACGTACAGTATATCGTTTGTGTAATCTCTATTCCGCACAGACTAGTAGCTAGACCTAGCACCCTTCATCGTCCATCATACACGTCTCTAGATTCTACCCATCATGCACCTGGTTATTACCGCCCTCGTGGGACGATTTTGTTGGGTGCCAGTGGCATCATACCGTACAGCATTAGACGTAGCTACCAGTGGACTCTAATACTGTCTGGTAATGATGTTAATGGTGTTCATAAGGCAGCAAGAAACGTCCTCTTATCGCTATGGCGACAGAGCCACTTTGAGATGCGGAACCACTACATTACTTTTTGTTTTATGAACATGTAGTTCATGATCGATCATCAGATTCATGCCATTCATCAAAATGAACATTGTAGTTTTCATATAGATCTTGTTTCATTTCGTTTTATATGGTATTTATAAATAAAAGTCAACATGTTTTTATAATTGTACACGTGTACATTTAG
Source organism: Crossaster papposus (assembly GCA_037893245.1). Classification (NCBI taxonomy): domain Eukaryota; kingdom Metazoa; phylum Echinodermata; class Asteroidea; order Velatida; family Solasteridae; genus Crossaster; species Crossaster papposus. Next base: position 71,793 of record JBAIAA010000580.1, read on the forward strand.
CTTAGCCGCATTGTATCAGCATTTCATTGCATTTATTCAGTTATTGATTTTCACAGCACAGAATTCTTTTAATATATAATGTAGCCTTGATATTCAACACACAAATTGCATTAAGTTTTGTAATTTTTAGTTTTTCAGTTTCTGCTTGAGTTTTGTACCCACATCCTGTACGATATAAAAGTCATTGAATATTACAAATAAACGCCCCCACTGACACACCTTGATCCACTTGGTAAACATACTGACGTCTAACACGGAATCAACATAACCATTGAGTCGTGCAGTGTTGATTCATTCTGGGTCAATTTCACGCTAAGTCTCGACATCAAACCTGCATTTCTACCACAGGGTAATTCCATAATGTACGATGTATTGGTACGTTCTACCACAGTACAAGGTCGTTAGGGTGGTGGTGTACAAAGATAACTTCGTTTGTCATTTTGTTTCTACTCGAAAGACTTCACATTCTACTAGTAGCTCAATCAAGTGTCTGACGTGTATGTCCAATTTTACAAAATTGGCGTGTTAAGCATTTTAACTAACTTAGCTTATTTGTTTAATAGAGTGACTATCACACTAGTTAACAAAAATGCTGAATTTCCTGTGAAATTGGCCTGAGTTTTTAATTGGCAAAGTTGAAATCTAGTGAGATTTATTATTTTACTAAGCTTCATACTGTTTAAAAAGTACAATTTGTAATTTTTTATTTAATAAAAGGTTGAAAATGTGAAAAGCATGGTACACCTGTACCAGTAAATGTTTCCAACTGTTGTCAGTTTGGTCTTTTTGGACTGCACATCTGTTACTGTGTAAACACAAAGAAAACGGACAAATATTGATTTTCAGGCTCCGATGCATGAACTGCAGCAACATGCAGAAATGAAAGAAACTTGATATTTACCAAAACAGGAAAACAAACTTTCTAAAAAATACCAAAAGAGAAAGAAATTCCCCATTGGTGTGTAGCCTGAAGGATATTTGAAAACCAGTACCAATTTAAATTGTATTTCTTGTAACATACGTTGTCAATGAAGTTGTTTTCGTTTTTAAGAAATTTATTGATAGAAATAGTAGACCATAATTGTACATTGTTGTTTTATGATTTTGTTGATCCGTTTATTGCAATAAAGTTGCTACATTCAAGTTGTATTTGAATCTTTCTCCTGTATTGTGCACTTTTATTCTGTGTCAATCTTTGAGTAAGAATTTATTTAATCCCTTTAATCCCTTATTTTAATAATTAAAAAACTTTGTGAATGAACTTTTTAGATTTCTGTCCCTCGCTGTTTAGATTTTGAGACATCAGATCAGCTGATTTACCTTATTGTTCACTTCACACTAACGCAAACAAAAAACCACCGTAGAAAGCTTTATAAAAATAAGAATTTCCTTCTGCCTTCTAGTTTAAATAATTCGTCATTTCTGGATAATCTAGTCGAAAAGTATTTCCCAGTACTTTTTTATTAATTAATTGTTTGTCGTGGGTCCTTAACTTTAAAAGTCATCAAATCCAGTCTGAATTTTAATAAATTGATATCGGAGCAGTATGCTACTTTAAATAGTGTCTGATATGCAAATCAGAAGTTCAGTTGACCCAGGTGACCAGGTCGAGTACGTGGGTCTAATGGAGGGAAAAGTACAGATGCCTTCATTACGTTATCAATGGTTGCCTAGCAACTAATAAATCATTAATAATGGAATGACACCACAATTAGAATGTACCAACATGTATATCATTTCAACTTTAAATAAATGGGTGAATCATTGTAGGTTTTTCTGCCCACGTTAATTAATATTCTTGGTTTTCCTGGTATTCTTTGTTTGTGCCTAGACAATAATCAATATTTTTACTGTTCCCACAGAATAAGTTGATAAATAAGTTGATACCATTTGTCAGTTGTGCATTTTTATCGTTTCAAACGGCAACAATTCTCCCAATCTAACGAATGGTGCTTGACAACTAACCTGGCGAAGGTTTAGCTCTGTCAATGCTGTATATTCCAAGTAATTTGTTTTCCAAGATTTTGATTTGGAACCAACTACTACTGAAATATTAATTTCCAAAAACGTGTCTCAAAAACACATTAACCAGTTCGCGCCGGGATTATTTTAACATCGCCGAGCCCACGGGCGGGATTATTTTTAACGAAACTCAATCCGAAGCGTGTTCAGGCTGATAGTGCCGGGAAGCACACCCACGCATTTCCGGCCTTGCCCGCTGCTGACATACATTTCCGAACTTGAACTTGGCGTCTTTATGCGTCATCCGTTTTGAATCTGGGAATTTTTTTGCGTTTATATACGTCATCCGGCGCGAACTGGTTAACTTCTTTCATTATTTTCTTTAAAATGACAGCATGCCAGAAAAAAATAATTTCACAGGAAGTTTAGAGTCGTTTTACAACAAGTAAGCTTTTAAACAATAATTTGGTTGGTTACTTTTTGAATAGTTGCTAAAGGTATTTAAGTAATAACCTGTCTGGGAAAAATGTAATGCTATTCAAATTGTATTTTCCCCCCAATTTCCTTATGAAACTACATGAATAACAAGTTCTGTACACACCACAGAAGTGTATGAGTGTAGGTTGGTTTATGATGGATATTGTTCCGGGTTCAAAATTATTTGCTTACGAAACCTTTCGTATTCATTCAAAGAGAACAATAATGATTTTATTCTATGTATGCCCGTGTAAATTGTACATGATCGAATACGTGAACCCCTTTCTAAATAACCTTGGACTTTTTTGTTCCATTTTTCACGTCTTCACATATCACTGCTTTTCAAAACACCGTTTTTGGTTGTGTACAATCAAGATACAAAGCAGTTTCATGTACCAGTAACCTGTACTTTCTGTCTCAAATCAGGTTGTTTTTTTACTCAAATGATTCTTCCGTCTCGCTTATGGTAATCTACAACATTTGCTCTGTTATGTTGCAAAATTGAAGTTTGTATTTTGTAGTAAATATTACTAAGGAAGAACAAGACAAAGGTTAACACAGGTCTCAAACTGTGATTAACTTTTCCTATACACGTAACGATGCTTTGAAATGCCAGTGAGCCTTGTTGGTGTGAAGATCATTTATCAAAAAAATCCAACATTTCTATGTCAAAATCGTGCTCGCTACTCATTCAACTTTTAGAAGCATTGTGTGATCTGTCTAGAGTATACGTGCTTGTCCCCATTTTCTCGTCAAACTATTTGTTCTGATTAAATCTGCGAAGCTAAGTTGTGAACAATTGCTTTATTGTTCCCTGCTTACAGACAATGAATTTATCATCGGTCTTGTCAGCCAGAACATGATATTAATTTTATAACACTTGTTGACCCTCTTTCTCTGACCTTAGTTTTCAAATTTCAATCTGCAAAAGGTTGGCTATAGTTGGCACTTTGTGATATGAAAAAGTACATATTGTGCATTTTAAGGAAACGTATTGATAGTTTGCCACGCAGTTCAATTTACATTTAAAAGATCAGAAATAAATCAAGACAAGCAAATATGTACATGTACTGTACTTTTGTTAAAAGCAATTAACATTTGATGGAAAAATTAACAAACTTTTGTCTTTTGTTGTCTCGCAAATAATGACAAATTCAGTTATCAAAAACTGTTAGTGATTAATTTATTCAGTATTCAAACAATTATAGCTGCGATATTTGCTCACTTCTTTGCATTCTCCTGACTCCGCCCACCCCTTGTAAAGATCACCATAGCAACAATTGTACACGGTGAGCTAGTCTGTCAACTTGCAATGGCGCCCTCTCTAGACAAAAAACAAATTCATAATCTATTGAACTGTAAAGAAGAGTTCCAGCTTTGAATCAAGGGGGCGGGGATAGCTCACAAGGGGAGAGGGGTTAGCAGGTGTGCTACGGTATGTTTTATCTGCCACGTTATTTTGGAGACCAAGTGGTAGGGGGTTAGACCTGGTCCGAGTCAATCATAATCCATCAAAACAAAGTCAGGCCAGGCCTGCAGGGTCATGTCCCCCCTAAATCTATGAAAAACCAGGGGGTATTTTGGATTGTGAATAGGTCTAAATTCAACCGTCTAATGATTGGCAACTTTCTTGATTTGATTTCAGGATGACATGCGGAATACCAAGAATATGAAAGAACGGAGTCTAGCTCAGATGAAACACCCAGAGCATATGTGGGAATTGAGGATGAAGTTCCTTGAGAGGGCCAAGCATTACTATGGCGTACCGTATGGAAAGAGATACCATGGCCCAGATAGTAAGTAGGTTTTAAAGTCGGTCTCCCTGGATTCAAAGTAACTAAAACTTTGTAAGTTGTTGGAACTTCTAAACAAGAACTTGACAAGTCCCAAGTCAAATCACAAACTATTAAAATGAATTGTGACGTGACAAAAATAGTCTCTTTGTCCATTCCCTGTTGCTTGTGATTGACTTATGATTGACTTGTGATTGACTTGTGATTAGTTTATAATTAGTTTATGATTTGCTTGTGACTGGAATTGTGATTGTCTTGTGATTACTTGTGACTGGACTTATGATTTACTTGTGATCATTAATTCATAAAGTTGGTAATAAAATCAATGATGCCTCAAAAGCACCCTAGGCACTTTAGCTCATAAGCCTGAAGAAATATGTGAGAAAAAGGTACAGTTTTAGAGGTGGGAGGAAAATCCCAGAAGAATATCTTGGGGGAAAAACCCACGGAATCAGGCAGGGACCGAAAACCCAATCCACATCCCAGGCGTGAATTGAACCCGGGTCATAGCGGTGGAAGGCGAGGAAAGAACCACTAAACCAACTTGACTCCCTTTCACTAAATCAAGATTCCATTTCAGGTGCAGACTACAATGCCCCACTCTACCTGGACTGTTGTGGCCTCGTTCGTCAAGTCTTGTTAGACCTTAAAGAAGACCTTGGTTTCAAGATCGGACGTTGGAACCAGGCCTATCAGTACGACACATTACCGATAACCATCGAGAGAGAAGAAGACATGAAACCTGGAGATCTTGTCTTCATATCGGCAATCTACTTCAACACCAAGAGTAGGTTAAAGTATGAAAATAGAGATAAAACATTGATTTAATCAAAAAGTAAGCTCTGACTCAGTTATTCCGTCGACTAGGTAGTATACACCATTTGTAAACATAAAAAAAACTACTGAATTATTCTGAAATACCTCACTTGACTTTAAGTGAATAAGATTCTCAAGCATCCTGTGAAATCACGGTACCTGATGTGCTCATATGCACCTTGAGGGCAGTACAGATTGTATTTGTTCCTTTCTTTTTTTGAAGCTAAGAAACAAAGGCACAACATGGTACACGTTGAGATTTGGGCCGGCGAGGGTTGTAAGTCTGTCGGTGCGCGATGGCAACGCGGCCACGTTCAGCTCTTTGATTGTTACAAGTTTGATGCCAGGAGTTATCATAGTATGGTGTATCACTTCAAGTCTATTGATACTTGGCTGCAAGGAATGTGCATCAGGTATGTTAACTCTCCAATAACACAAGAACAAATTTACTGAAATACCTGAGATTTAAGAATTCTTATTGAATCCATTGTGAAAGTGTCGCTACTTGAAAGATAGTTATCATCCATTACTAAGTTCGAGTATAATCAGTTCGAAGAAACCGTTTTGAGAAGAAGAACAATCTTGCAATTTTTGTTCTCTTCTGTTCCAATTTTATCAGTCTTAAGATTTGGTCTTTGTAAAGTGAGATGTAGTCTAGTCCATCACAAATCCTCCAGTTCCAACTCAAATCTCAAGCTATTTAAACGAGCTTTGACAAAAGGCATTCCTTTGTCATTGTTTACCGACTGTCTCTCGTGACTGGACTTGTGATGGGCAAGACGACATCCCTATTTGTAAACTCTCTGTGGCTCACAGCTACTGCCAAGAGCATCCGTGGGTACTGACATCCTACCAGCCAGGAAAGAAGTCCATCTTTGCTCTTCAAGATGACTCTGAGGAGGGTCAAGCTGCTGAAGATAGTGAAGATGAGAGTTGTGATGATCAGACGGAGAGTAGCAAGACGATAAAGCAAGGAGATGAGGACAGGCAACAGCTTGAAGACACTCCAAGAGAAACTGATAACGAAGATGTTAATTGTGAAACCAAAGAAACGCTTCAAAAAATTACTGAGCAGACGAGCGATCAGCAGAACTGTGGCACTGGTAGCCACACTGAATCACACAAACTCGCTGACGAAACGACTAGGCTGAGAAACATTAATCATGACTTGGAGCATGCGGAAAATCTCTCACAGACTGTAGTACCGTGCGACTCGTCAACAGACTTAGATAGTTGCCAAGATGGCGACGGTTGCCACGACGATGATAGGAAGAAGACAAGTTCTTCCGACAGATTGGCAGAAAGAGGTCAGTTAAAAACAGATTTAACAACCCAATGACTTTAGAAGAAAAAAAATAGTAAAAAAAATGTTTACAAAACAATTTTTTGAGTAACCGGATCTACATGTACGTTTGGTCTTTTTAAAGATGTTACACGTAAGAGTTCCAAGTCATCGACGGACCAATCGTCATCGCAGAAGAGTACCGGAGGTAAAACGAGAGATGATGATGATTTACCGAATCAAGAACCAAAGAGTGTAACATCACCAAGAAGTAGTGTGGCAAGAGAGATAGGTCCAGCATTCTACATAGGAGGAGCTAATGGGGTAGCACTGTGAGTATGATTGGGGCAGGCCGACAAGAAGTAGTGTGGCAAGGGAGATAGGTCCAGCATTCTACATAGGAGGAGCTAATGGGGTAGCACTGTGAGTATGATTGGGGCAGGGCGACAAGAAGTAGTGTGGCAAGGGAGATAGGTCCAGCATTCTACATAGGAGGAGCTAATGGGGTAGCACTGTGAGTATGATTGGGTCAGGACGACAAGAAGTAGTGTGGCAAGGGAGATAGGTCCAGCATTCTACATAGGAGGAGCTAATGGGGTAGCACTGTGAGTACGATTGGGGCAGGGCGACAAGGAGTAGTGTGGCAAGGGAGATAGGTCCAGCATTCTACATAGGAGGAGCTAATGGGGTAGCACTGTGAGTATGATTGGGTCAGGACGACAAGAAGTAGTGTGGCAAGGGAGATAGGTCCAGCATTCTACATAGGAGGAGCTAATGGGGTAGCACTGTGAGTATGATTGGGGCAGGGCGACAAGAAGTAGTGTGGCAAGGGAGATAGGTCCAGCATTCTACATAGGAGGAGCTAATGGGGTAGCACTGTGAGTATGATTGGGGCAGGCCGACAAGGAGTAGTGTGGCAAGGGAGATAGGTCCAGCATTCTACATAGGAGGAGCTAATGGGGTAGCACTGTGAGTATGATTGGGGCAGGCCGACAAGGAGTAGTGTGGCAAGGGAGATAGGTCCAGCATTCTACATAGGAGGAGCTAATGGGGTAGCACTGTGAGTATGATTGGGGCAGGGCGACAAGAAGTAGTGTGGCAAGGGAGATAGGTCCAGCATTCTACATAGGAGGAGCTAATGGGGTAGCACTGTGAGTATGATTGGGGCAGGGCGACATTTTAGACAATTCGGTTGGGTACTAGGGTCTACGGTGTTTGACTTGGTGCCCTGGTACATGGTTTCAACCCTGATAGGAAACATGGTGCTTGTGTTTTCAGGCAAGACACTTTACTACAATCGCCTCTCTCCACCTAGGAGTATAAATAGGAACCTGTGAAGGTGGAGACCACATGCTGAAGAAATGGTCTTGTTCCCGATGAACAGGAATAATAATTGTAAAGCACTTTAGGTCATTTGTTATAAAGCGTGTTACAAGCTTGAAATAAAAGGTCTGTTAGAATTGAATACACCTCTAATTAGAAATAAAGTAAATTAACATGCAAGTCAAAGATTCATATTTTAACTTTCAATTTGTTTGCAGAGTTGAAGGCCCACTTTTGGCCAAAGGCTGGCGGCGAATTCACGATAAGACGAGTGAGAGCTACAAGTTGAAATGGGTGGAACTGAAGTCTCAAATCAATTATCATTCATTCAAAACAGGTTGGTAACAAATAGAAAATGGCAGAGAATCACTTCATACATGTATATTATCACTGCTAAAATATCACTTCAAGCTGCAGTTAATTTTGATTAATATAAATAGCAGCTATCTACACAGTAACGCTTGTAACACATAGTGCCACCATTTTGACAAAGGTGTTTTTATGGCATTTTCGTTTTAACTTGAAATTGGCACATTCACGGGTCTTGTGAAGTTAACACCTATTTTCATGTGTGTGGAACGCATCATTTCAACACTGCTTTCAGCTAGTTTAGAAAATAAAGTATTTCAATATTTTAAAAATAAATTAAAAATTGTTTTGAGTACTGAAACCCACTTGATTTGGCCTCGCACAGGAGAGCAACTGGTTAACCGCATCCCAAACACCGGTTACCTAGCAACCAAGGTTGGTCTCCTTGAGACGCTACGGGAGTATGAGCGAGTCAACCAGCGAATGCAACGAGGAAGGAGTAATCGATTACTTAAGATGGACGAGTTCTACCCAGATTCTTATAACCTGGATAACAAGGCCGATAGGGAAGCTTTCTATCAGGTGCATCAAGGTGAGGGGAAATATTAGTAGGTTACCGGTTACCAGCTAAGTTTTCATTAGTTATACTTTGCTTGCGACCGGTTCTCCGCTGACTCTTCATGAGTAAAATTACTGATTTCATATATTTTAACATTAGTTTTCATGTTTTGTTACATCAAATGTTAAACCAGGAGTGTGTTCAACTGCATTGATTTCTTTTGTTGTCCTCATTTCTAAGATGGAGACATATGGATCTGTAAACCCAACAGTATGAATCAAGGCAAAGGAATTTATCTGGTCAAAGATATCACAGACATCCGACGCAAGTACCAGCTAACGGAAGACAGTGGCGCAACTATGACACCGCGTAAAGGGAACCAGTCAAGGATGATACAAAGGTATAGGGTCAAAGGTCAAGTCAAAGGTCAGCTTTGGGAATGGATGATAACACTACTCTGGCTGTTTTTAATTTGACGGAGTCCAAACTCCGCGAGGAATTTCTGTATTCGTATATATGCAAATTGTATGCGAACTGGTCATTCGGAGCTTACTTTTGTCCAAAGCTGTTGATTGGTGAATAGGTGTCAGCTGACCCCATATGTGACCTGCTGCCACAAAACCAGACAATTTTTAAAGTTAGATATTGTTATTTCCATTTAGTACACATCTTCAGCTTTCAATTAGTACCAAAACCACCTTTATACCATACATACTTCCAATTTTATGAGGATTTTATTTTGATGTATTTGTGAGATAAATTACCACTTTTAGGACACAGTTTGCCTCAATAAATGCATGATTTTTGTACTTTGTCATCAATAAAGTTGATTTTGTTCAACCTACTGTAACTAAAGGTTAAAGTATACATATTAAATAATACAAAAGTAATGAAAAACAAAACTCGAAGTCCGCCAGATTTTTCACTCCATTTTAACTTTGATCTCGAAATATCCTGTGCGACTTGTGTCGGGTTTCGAAGGAGCGGGTCACATATGCGAGGACAATATCTGTGTTTCACTGGAATTTTACTTTTCTATGCAATAGATACATAGCCAACCCACTTCTCTTGGACGGCAAGAAGTTTGACGTGCGTGCATACATGCTGATAGCATGCACAACCCCATACATCGTATTCTATCACTCCGGTTACCTCCGCCTGTCATGTGACTCCTACGATCCAACCAGTGATGATTTAACACTTCATCTGACCAATCAGGTACGAGCATAATTTAACAAAAGTCATCCTAATTAAGACTTTTTACAAACTAAATGACGAGTCGAATGCGAACGCTTATTTGTAAATTTGAGGCATTTTATCGCGCTAGGAAGACATTTCAACTTTGGCAATTTTTTGCAGTGAATGCTTTGTGACGTCAAATTGACTTTGCGTTCGTATTCACATGAAATATGAACCAGTCCAAACTAAAAAGTAGGAAAGTGTAAAATATTAATATCCAGTCGTTTGTTCTTCTCCTGTGAAGTTCGCTGCAGTCGAGTCACATTTTTGAGAATTTGCATCATAAATGCTTGCCGAGATGTCACAAATTCACTTTCACGATTTCTTACACTCTGAATGTGACCCCTTGGTTTCCTAGCTTGTAATTCCCCTTGTCGTATTATCAGTTTGTACAGAAGAAGAACCCAGGCTATCAAGATGTTAAAGAAGACACTATATGGAGCATGGACCGATTTAACGATCACATCAACTCACTGGCAAAGGATAAAGGGTTGCCTAAGGAATGGGTGTTGAATCAGTTCACTGTAAGTGGGCATATTGTAGACGTCTTTGGGTGTGTTATTATTAGTCGAGATGAATTAAATCTCTAATAACCACTGGAGTTGTTTTTTTCCTACAGAAACGCATGATGCAGATTATGACACATTGCTTCAACGCTGTCAAGAATAAATTGCAATGCAAGCTGGGATACTTTGATCTCCTCGGTTTTGATTTTCTATTGGACGAGAACATGAAGGTGTATCTTTTGGAAGTCAACGTTAACCCCGCGCTACACACGAACTGTGAGACATTGAAAAATCACATTCCACCCATTGTACACGAAACACTAGGTAAGAAACGCATTAAAGGTAGGATACACCATTGGTAATTGCTTTAATTATCATGAATGGGTGGATTTGGGGGGGTTGTCTTTTAGAGTAAATGTTGTTTAACTGACGTGTTCGAAGTTTTACAATCATGCACGCCGAGGAAAGCAAGAAAAACGGCATTCGATTTCAACTGGCGTTGGGCAGTGGTTCTTATGTTGTTCTTGAGTTTGGTTCGTGATCACCGTCCCCAGTTGAGTGACATCCCCAGTAGAGTGACATCCCCAGTTAGTAGAGTGACGTACATCCCCAGTAGACTGACACCCATCCCCAGTAGAGTGACGTCCATCCCCAGTAGAGTGACGTCCATCCCCCGTAGAGTGACGTCCATCCCCCGTAGAGTGACGTCCATCCCCCGTAGAGTGACGTCCATCCCCCGTAGAGTGACGTCCATCCCCCGTAGAGTGACGTCCATCCCCCGTAGAGTGACGTCCATCCCCAGTAGAGTGACGTCCATCCCCCGTAGAGTGACGTCCATCCCCAGTAGAGTGACGTCCATCCCCAGTAGAGTGACGTCCATCCCCAGTAGAGTGACGTCCATCCCCCGTAGAGTGACGTCCATCCCCCGTAGAGTGACGTCCATCCCCCGTAGAGTGACGTCCATCCCCCGTAGAGTGACGTCCATCCCCAGTAGAGTGACGTCCATCCCCCGTAGAGTGACGTCCATCCCCCGTAGAGCGACGTCCCTCCCCCGTAGAGCGACGTCCCTCCCCCGTAGAGCGACGTCCATCCCCAGTAGAGCGACGTCCATCCCCCGTAGAGTGACGTCCATCCCCCGTAGAGTGACGTCCATCCCCAGTAGAGTGACGTCCATCCCCAGTAGAGTGACGTCCCTCCCCCGTGGAGCGACGTCCATCCCCCGTGGAGCGACGTCCATCCCCCGTGGAGCGACGTCCATTCCCCGTGGAGCGACGTCCATCCCCCGTGGAGCGACGTCCATCCCCCGTAGAGCGACGTCCATCCCCCGTAGAGCGACGTCCATCCCCCGTAGAGCGACGTCCATCCCCCGTAGAGCGACGTCCATCCCCCGTAGAGCGACGTCCATCCCCCGTAGAGTGACGTCCATCCCCCGTAGAGTGACGTCCATCCCCCGTAGAGTGACGTCCATCCCCCGTAGAGTGACGTCCATCCCCCGTAGAGTGACGTCCATCCCCCGTAGAGTGACGTCCATCCCCCGTAGAGCGACGTCCATCCCCCGTAGAGCGACGTCCATCCCCAGTAGAGCGACGTCCATCCCCAGTAAAGTGCCGTCCATCCCCAGTAGAGTGACGTCCATCCCCCGTAGAGCGACGTCCCTCCCCCGTAGAGCGACGTCCCTCCCCCGTAGAGCGACGTCCATCCCCAGTAGAGCGACGTCCATCCCCCGTAGAGTGACGTCCATCCCCCGTAGAGTGACGTCCATCCCCAGTAGAGTGACGTCCATCCCCAGTAGAGTGACGTCCCTCCCCCGTGGAGCGACGTCCATCCCCCGTGGAGCGACGTCCATCCCCCGTGGAGCGACGTCCATTCCCTGTGGAGCGACGTCCATCCCCCGTGGAGCGACGTCCATCCCCCGTAGAGCGACGTCCATCCCCCGTAGAGCGACGTCCATCCCCCGTAGAGCGACGTCCATCCCCCGTAGAGCGACGTCCATCCCCCGTAGAGTGACGTCCATCCCCCGTAGAGTGACGTCCATCCCCCGTAGAGTGACGTCCATCCCCCGTAGAGTGACGTCCATCCCCCGTAGAGTGACGTCCATACCCCGTAGAGCGACGTCCATCCCCAGTAGAGCGACGTCCATCCCCAGTAGAGTGCCGTCCATCCCCAGTAGAGTGACGTCCCCAGTTAGTAGAGTGACGTCCATCCCCAGTAGAGCGACGTCCATCCCCCGTAGAGTGACGTCCATCCCCCGTAGAGTGACGTCCATCCCCCGTAGACTGACGTCCATCCCCCGTAGACTGACGTCCATCCCCCGTAGACGGACGTCCATCCCCCGTAGAGGGACGTCCATCCCCCGTAGAGTGACGTCCATCCCCAGTAGAGCGACGTCCATCTCCAGTAGACTGACGTCCATCCCCAGTAGAGTGCCGTCCATCCCCAGTAGAGTGACGTCCATCCCCAGTAGAGTGACGTCCATCCCCAGTAGAGTGACATCCCCAGTTAGTAGAGCGACGTCCATCCCCAGTTAGTAGAGCGACGTCCATCCCCAGTAGAGCGACGTCCATCCCCAGTAGAGCGACGTCCATCCCCAGTAGAGCGACGTCCATCCCCAGTAGAGCGACGTCCATCCCCAGTAGAGCGACGTCCATCCCCAGTAGAGCGACGTCCATCCCCCGTAGAGTGACGTCCATCCCCCGTAGACTGACGTCCATCCCCAGTAGAGTGACATCCCCAGTTAGTAGAGCGACGTCCATCCCCAGTAGAGCGACGTCCATCCCCCGTAGAGCGACGTCCATCCCCCGTAGAGCGACGTCCATCCCCCGTAGAGCGACGTCCATCCCCCGTAGAGTGACGTCCATCCCCCGTAGACTGACGTCCATCCCCAGTAGAGTGACATCCCCAGTTAGTAGAGCGACGTCCATCCCCAGTAGAGTGACGTCCATCCCCAGTAGAGTGACGTCCATCCCCAGTAGAGTGACGTCCATTCCCCGTAGAGTGACGTCAATCCCCAGTAGCATCCCCAGTAGCATCCCCAGTAGAGCGACGTCCATCCCCCGTAGAGTGACGTCCATCCCCCGTAGACTGACGTCCATCCCCCGTAGAGTGACGCCCATCCCCCGTAGAGTGACGCCCATCCTCAGTAGAGCGACGTCCATCCTCAGTAGAGCGACGTCCATCCTCAGTAGAGCGACGTCCATCCTCAGTAGAGCGACGTCCATCCTCAGTAGAGCGACGCCCATCCCCAGTAGACTGACGTCCATCCCCAGTAGACTGACGTCCATCCCCCGTAGAGTGACGTCCATCCCCCGTAGAGTGACGTCCATCCCCCGTAGACTGACGTCCATCCCCCGTAGAGTGACGTCCATCCCCCGTAGAGTGACGTCCATCCCCCGTAGACTGACGTCCATCCCCAGTAGAGTGACGTCCATCCCCAGTAGAGTGACGTCCATCCCCAGTAGAGTGACGTCCATCCCCAGTAGAGTGACATCCCCAGTTAGTAGAGTGACGTCCATCCCCATTAGAGTGACGTCCATCCCCGGTAGGGTGACGTCCATCCCCGGTAGGGTGACGTCCATCCCCGGTAGGGTGACGTCCATCCCCGGTAGGGTAACGTCCATCCCCGGTAGAGTGACGTCCATCCCCAGTAGGGTGACGTCCATCCCCAGTAGGGTGACGTCCATCCCCAGTAGGGTGACATCCATCCCCAGTAGAGTGACGTTCATCCCCAGTAGGGTGACGTCCATCCCCAGTAGGGTGACGTCCATCCCCAGTAGGGTGACGTCCATCCCCAGTAGAGTGACGTCCATCCCCAGTAGAGTGACGTCCATCCCCAGTAGAGTGACGTCCATCCCTAGTAGAATGACACCGATCCCCACTATAGAGTGACGTCCATCCCCGGTAGGGTGACGTCCATCCCCGGTAGGGTGACGTGCATCCCCGGTAGGGTGACGTCCATCCCCGGTAGGGTGACGTCCATCCCCGGTAGGGTAACGTCCATCCCCGGTAGAGTGACGTCCATCCCCGGTAGAGTGACGTCCATCCCCGGTAGAGTGACGTCCATCCCCGGTAGGGTGACGTCCATCCCCAGTAGGGTGACGTCCATCCCCAGTAGAGTGACGTTCATCCCCAGTAGAGTGACATCCCCAGTTAGTAGAGTGACGTCCATCCCCAGTAGGGTGACGTCCATCCCCAGTAGGGTGACGTCCATCCCTAGTAGGGTGACGTCCATCCCCAGTAGAGTGACGTCCATCCCCAGTAGAGTGACGTCCATCCCCAGTAGAGTGACGTCGTTACCTAGTAGAGTGACGTTCATCCCCAGTAGACTGACACCCATCCCCAGTAGAGTGACGTCCATCCCCAGTAGAGTGACGTCCATCCCCCGTAGAGTGACGTACATCCACAGTAGAGTGACGTACATCCACAGTAGAATGACGTCCATTCCTCGTAGAGTGACGTCCATCCCCCGTAGAGTGCCTTGTTGGACTTCGCTTACAAACGAAGTTAAGGGCCTTCTCTACTTCAAACGCTTTTCTGACTTTTTCAGCATCGTCAAAATTAGCAACCCAACCAAATAAATTGTCATTCTACAAGGGTGTCTACAGCGCGCGGCGCCCACGAGCACAAAGTCGCTGCCACTCCCGTAGTCCCGCCCCTCCCGTAGTCCCGCCCCTCCCGTAGTCCCGCCCTCCCGTAGTCATCGTGACACTTTACCTGGTTATATAATAATGACCCTTATGTATATTCATGTTGTGACGCACGTAGTTCTACTTGTCCTCCATTTTCGTCTACCATCTCACTGGCTGATCTGAACTTTTTGGTCTTTTTACAGACATAGTTTTAGAGATTTTCGACAAATGCCATCGCAGCCGTCCCATCATGCCCCTGGTGTCCCAGCGTAGAATGACCCTGCTGTACAGCGACTGCGTCACCGGTGCCATCCATCATCACATGTCACAGTCTACGTCACCCCCTCGTCAACCACGTAGCTCCACCCACCCTACCAGCGCAACACGCACGACAATATCACGCTCGACGTCACCGGCAAAGAGACAAAAGGGAACAGTGACGTCCTTGAGAAAAAATGTCACAAAGATGACAGTCAAGGACAACGATGTGACACCTGGGGGTGGCACGGGTTGAATGAAGGGGACGTTTGTGACAATCTGTGACAGTTATGATTGTCTTAGATAAAGGTGATGTCACCAAAATAACATTGCACTTTGTGTACGTGACATGGGTTGAATGACTGGGTCATTAATGACAGTCCATGACAGTGAAACGTCTTGGAGAAATGTTTTACCAAAATGACAGGCATTAGTGACTATGAATGATATTGCACTTTGCGGTGACTGGGTCATTAACCAGTTCGCGCCGGATGACGTATATAAACGCAAAAATTTCCCCAAATTCAAAACGGATGACGCATAAACACGCCAAGTTCAAGTTCGGAAATGTATGTCAGCAGCGCGCAAGGCCGGAAATGCGTGGGTGTGCTACCCAGCACTATCGGCCTGAACACGCTTCGGATCGAGTTTCGTTAAAAATAATCCCGCCCGTCGGCTCGGCGATGTTAAAATAATCCCGGCGCGAACTGGTTAAGGACAGTCCCCGAACTTCAAGAAATGTGACAGTCCCCGAACTTCAAGAAATGTGACAGTCAGGGACAATGACATTACACCTAGTTGTGGTAGAGGCCGATCGAACTGGACTTTTATGACAAACATGACAGTGATTTTATTTGTTCTAGAATAGGTTTTGGCTCTCTTATTGTTGCATGTATTGAAATGGTGTGCTATTTTGTTATTCATTTGTGGTGGAAAAAGTACTGGATGTGATTGGAATCAAATCAAAAACACGTGTCGCGCATTGGCTAAATAATAATTTTAAAAACCTACGCGTTCCGGAAAAACAGTCAATTCTTAATTACACGGTCCAAGATATAGCGCTGCCACCAGGCGGAAAATATATAGGCACTAAACCCCCGGAGTTCTGCCTCACCGGTTTAGTATTTCTTGATCTCAGGTTCTGGTTCGTAGTCACAATATATGACCCAGTGAAGAAGTATTAAATGCAGTACCAAGCAGTCTCTATTTTACTAAGGACAATTATTTATTAACACTAAAAGAAATTTACTCTTCAGGCAAATATTCAACACAACTCAAGAATAATAATGATTTAATTATAATCCAAACAAATCACAGATGTGCTAAATAAAGCTCAGTCAAGTTCCACCTAAAGACTTTAATTATAGGCTGAGGAAATACAATGCTCTCTGCACTGGCTAATTCTCAGAATATTTTCACCAAGACGAAGATGCAATCAAAGATAGTGCTCCCTGTATTGGGAGGAAAATAATCAGTCTCCAAGTTATTCCCCTAAACAGTTTTATTAAATTAAATTAATCCACAGGCAAATCCTATATGCCTCTTAATCTAAATAATGGGTCTAATCACTAGGCACTCCCTATGCCACTCGAAATAACTAACACTAGGCAATCCTATGCCCTCTAAACAAAATAACGCTAAGTCAAGGCCTCTGACTAAGTCTGCCAGTAGTTTCTTGAATCTCCTTAGCACTTGGAATAACTTAGATGACCTTAGATTGTATCCAACTTTTCCATTCCATTAATAAGCAGGCTAACTCATGATGTATCCTCGAAATTCGGGTCCAGCTCCTTAGCTCCTCAACTTGCTCAATTGCTCCTCAAAAAATAGTGCTCTCTGTACTGGGAGGGAAATAATCAGTTTTCCACGTTATTCACGGAAACAGTTTAAAATAAATTAACCACACAGGCAGATCCTATATTCTCACCACCAACGTGGGCTCTAACTTCTCATTTTCGTATTTTGAATTTAACTGTTCGTACTAGTACTAGAGGCGAGCCCACGTCAAACATAAAGTAATGTGCAAAATGTCTTACATGCAGTTCAAAAAAGTCGCATGCAAATGCGACACAATTCTGCTTGGAATTTTCCGAGCGGTTATAGCAGATACATTGAAGACAATCTTACGGCGTACGCGCCCGGCCGCCCGCGCCCGGCCGCCCGCATATCGGAGGCCTAGCCTAGGCGCGCTGCCTACCGCCGGTACCGCGATTAGATCGTCTTGCAAATTGAGCATAGTAAATAGGCCACGCCCACAAGTTGTAAAGCAACGAAAATTACTATGCACAACAAAGTTTTCGTTCATCCGAAAAACTATTATTTTAACAGTATATTTCTCAAAGTATTCACATATTTCTTTAAACTCTACACTCCCCCTTACACTTAAAATACAACTCCAGAGTTCCTAAGGTTTTTCAAGTAAAAGCAAAAACTAAGTTTATGACAGAACGTAAACATGACCTACTTTCATTGATGAAAACTCAGCGATGTCATCCTCATAAATATTCATGACTGAAGTCACGGCACCAAGATTAAAAACATAGAAAAATTTATAATTGATTCATTACTCAATTTTCTTCTAAAAACTTAACTAAATTAGACAGAAATTAACTCAAGACAAGTTTTGTGTATATAAATCAAGAAATAATCTGTTAAAACTTGGAACCAATCTGTACCGATTGCAGAGATTTAGAAGGATGCCATCTTGGATTTATCAAACTATTTTTAGAACACATCACAAATACAAACACGTGCGAACAGCTGACATGTCATGACGGTGGGTGAACTCTGTTCCTGCTCCGAGCAATAAAATATGTCATTAAACAGTCATAAAAGTGGATGGAATCTAAAGTGAGCTTGTCCAGACATAAAGGTGAGTTTTAAGAAAATGACCAGGGGGCATTTTGGTCGCACATTGGTTGTACAATGATTGTTTTAATATCAACTTGAACTAAAACGTTTTGTGTAATTTCATAAAACACAAAGCACTGACAATGCAAGATGTACAAAGTCATTCTGAATTCTTAGGCTTCAAATTTATGATATACAGTACATATTAAATACAATATTTCTGTGTAGTAAACTTGTATTTACGTGCAATATTTGTTTCATATTTTTTGCAATTAATCAAACTAGATGATGTATGTATAATTAAACCCGTGAACGTGGTGGTATCGCCACGTTCACAGGTCTAATGTATAATGTGTTTTACCACGAAAGCTGCTATAAACAATAGTTAATAACATCTTCATATTAAAGGTACACTTCCCAATGACAGCTTACCTAGTCAACTTCTACCAAATAAGTTCAGGTACTAGACTTCCATTTATACATGTAAGTTAGGTCACATACCACCTGCAGAAATTGGTGTGGACATTTTGTAAAATATACATTTTTATGAAATTTCTGTGAACATTTAGCAAGGTGGTCTAGTACCTGGGCTCCATTTACTAAGCAGCAAAATCAATGTTAGCACCCTCACCATATTACCCACAATTGAATCATACACATGCTCTACAATACTCAATTCTGTTCACTGCAACCCTTTATAAACATTTTAAAAGAATTAAACTTCAAAAGATATACAGAAAATATGAACATGCTATCTGATCCATTTGAAAAAATAACTACAATATACAATTCTTTGTTTTTTATAAACACAAATGTACAAGTTTAACGGACTGAGTATAATTGATGAACGTAACAATATGATACCGGTAAGTTTGACATTTCTTAGTTACTGAATTGGAGAAGAGGATGTTACCTTTCAGAAGTAAATTCTTAATAACCAGACGGATAAATGAATATCAGAGATAATCTATAGAAATTGATAAATGAAATGAGTGGTTAATGTTGATCACAAACAACCATCTTATGTTTACATTTCATGATACTGAAATCTAGTGTAATTTTACAAAACCAATGCGAACACGATAATAAAATTGCCAAGCCATTAAAGAACACCTTAAATCTGCTAAACAAACCACTGGCTACATTTAATACAAGCCTTCTGAATAATAATATATTTGTCAAATCTTAAAAAGAACCACCAAAAACTTCAATAATAAACATTCTATTTCAGAGTCTTTGGCTAAATGATATATTAATCTATACTTACAATAATTTTGCTTTGTTTATGCACAAAATCTTTAAGTACATAATGAAAATATAAACAAATTTTGCATAAGGTTGACCAAATTATCCAAGTTTGATCTTAAAAAATGTACAGATGAAATATTTATTTCTTACTGGATAACTTGCTGTCATTTTTTTTATAAGAAAGACCGCTGATATTTTGGTTAAAAAACGTTGGTTTTGGTTAAGATTTTACCTAAATTCATCATTTCAATGCTTGCGGAGGGCGTGGATTTTCTAAGGAACAAACAATCAAATGTTGAATCTCATTTGCCGAACACAACAATTCATTTTCAAAGCAATTTTTTTTATTTATCACTCAATAGTTAAAAAAACAACTGTCCAGATGCAACATTTTGAAAATAACTCCACAATGCGCAGAAAACGTCTAATTAACATTATTATAATTTTGTTGAATTTAATGAATTAATTAATGCTGTTTTCTTAATTTCTGTATATTTCAATATTTGTTGGTACAATCACAAGCTCATTTCATAATCTATTCATGTACAGATTCTCATGTTTTTTTCTTTACAAAAAATGTAATTAAAAATAAAATTTTGCTACCAAAAATACTTTTTATCTTTTAAAACACAAGAAAACCATGACAAAGAGCCATGTACAATTCAAAATAAATCCTATCTGGTTTGATTGGACAAACGTATTAAGATTTGACGCACACTTCCTACACGTAATGCGATGCTCTAAACAAGACATATTTCTGGCGTGATTTCTTTTAATTGTTTTTCTCTTCTATGTTTAGTTCACCAAACTTTGTTAAATGCTGTTATAGCAAGACTGGTAAAGTCTATTTTGTTTTGTAAATAAAGAATTGTCAATTTAAACACCAGAGTGTTTGTTCTCCATATTTTTGTTATGAGCCGTTTGTGTGTACCTTGATTTAGATGATACAAAGTAGCGGCAACTAGCGCAGCAATCGCAGGGGACATTTTAAAAGCCAACATGAGAGGTTCACACCCGTTAAGGCAGCAGATCTGCTTGATCTACCAAAAGTTGCAAAAAATGAACATGTGGTATTAACCCTCCTATATACAGTGCAGTTACCATAGAGCTGTCAGACCTTTAAAAACCTTTCAAGTTTTCTAGACTGAAGCGTTTTGAAAGGTGAGAAAGCTGTCTGACAAAAGGAACCTATGAAAGGTTTTGAAAGGTAAAACAACTCTCTGAACAAACTGGGGTTAAAAAAAAAAAAAAAAAAAAAAATTCAAAAGGTTTGGAAAGGTGTAGTAGTGCAGTAGCAACAAATTCTGGAGCGTTTTGAAAGGTACATACTTATTGATAGCCATTTTGCCCATTAAGCAGATTTTGAAAGGTTTTGAAAGGTAAAACCATAAGAGGGTTAAAGAGGTGAACCGCGACGTTCTAAAAACTGAGCCCGGTTTAATTTGGTGGTGGACAAAAAGTAAATCAGGCGGGAAACTCCGATGTTAAAAAAAATGTCTCGGATCAAAAACTCAAAATGTACTTCCTTTTCTATCCAGTCTTTATATAGAGATCAGTGATCTCTCCTTGTTTTAATCATATAATTTGTCCAGAAGTAAACACAATTTCTATCAAATCCAAATTATTAATGGTGGAGTAATACGTCACATACTGTAGATGGTGGTTTGCCTTTTTGGAACTACTTTTTGGGGACAGGCGGATGACTAAACTGCTTCTGGTTCTGGTTGACTGCTGGGGGTGACTAGATCAACAACAACAAAAAATGACATTTATTACTTTGATATTATGAAGACAAATTTATGTCAAAGCAAATTGTAAATATATTTAAAAAATAGTAAAGCTAGACAAAATGGTTGGTAACCATGGCAACACTCACCCTCATTGGCCCGACATTCTCATAGAGTTTCTGTTCTTGCATGACCCTATCTTGCGGGGGTATTGGTGTGTGTAGCGGCACCCCATGGGAGGGGGTCTGTAGCTCATAATGGGCTTTCTTTGTGTTGATGTATTCTCTGCCTGTCTTGAGTGTATTCTGCAAAGAACAAAATATGCAGAAACATTGGAAAGATACATTTTCCAGCAAACCGTTTGTTCTTGTTTCACTTTTTCGTAGTTAAGTTGACTTACATGTTCCGCTTGTACTCTGGTTGTCATGGTATCAATGTACTGCTGTACCGCCTGGTATACAAACTTGTACTGAGCCTCCGTTTGGACTAGCCCCGACCTTTGACCTCTGACAAGCCTGATCGTGTTGAAGATGTCAATCTCGCAGTCGAGACCTGTCAATAATTTAGTTATCAAAACACATTGATGTTATTTATGACAATATCGACAGAATGGATGGATGGACCATCGACATAGAGCTGTATGGCTCAGTTGGTAGAGCACCGGAACGGCAATCCGGAGGTCGCTGGTTCAAACCCCGCTGCAGGTAAATTCCTTGTTCAATTCCTTGTTCAAACCAAATAAAACTAGTTAGAACCCAACAAGGCACTTACCGTGTTGATAAATAAGATTTAGGATGATATCGATGACTATGAAGGTTCCTGTCCGTCCAATACCAGCACTGCAAACAAGTACAAAATAATATTTAAATTTGTAACCAAAAACACTAGAAACAGAAAGTTAATCTTAATTGACACAAGTAACTTCAACTTTGATGAACAAAGTTGCGAAGCCATATTTTTTAGAACACCTTAAAATAAACTTGTTAGTATTTATTTGATCAATAAATACTTTAGATATAGAGCTTTTAAAAAGCAAATATATTAAATGTACATTGTACTTTATTTTTAGTTTCTTGTTAAAATAATGTTGATAAATAAGATTTGATAAATAAGTAGGCAATGTTTCTGGTTGAATGAGGGCGCTATAACGGCACCATTTGCTGGGCACAAAGATTTTTTTTTTGCAGGACTAGGCCTTCAATGGTTGGCAAAATGTGCTAACCACGAATTGGCAATAGATAGGGCTATGGCCATGTCCAAATTACTTGGCTGCGGCTTGATATTACACATGAGTGTATAGTAGCGGCTGCAGCCACTTTACATAGACTTGTGTGTAATACAGACACTGCCTTATAGCCTGACCTGCAGTGTACAACGATAGGTCCGGCACCCGGAATCTCATCTTGTTTCATGTTGATATCGTGGAGGAAGCTGAGCACCCGACTAGGTTCAATAGGAACGCCGTGGTCTGGCCAACTCTTGAAATGGAAGTGATAGACTGGTCTGGTGTCCTCTAACTGACAACAAAATACAAAAATAAAATAAGAACACAAAGATACAGAAAAAAATGCTCAGAAAATGTAGTTAGCCTCATTTCAAGCATTATGTCTCACTTACGTGGTCTTTGTTTGTCAGTGCAAACTCTCTCAGATCATAGTCTTCTTTCAGTTGTTCACTGATGTACGTTATGATCAGTTTCCCTCTCTCTAACTTGCGGTCGGGATCAGGCCAGTATCGCACGCATTTATTCTGAAAACAAGAAGTAGTTTCCATCAATTTAAACATATCAGAGTGAGCAGTTATGAACGTAATCTTAAAAGACCGTAGAAGTGGAGAGTTGTCGTTTATTTCTAAAGATGGGAATTTTACCTGAATGAATATAAAGTTTGGCAACGATGCAGGAAGAAAGTCGGGGTTAATGTCAAAGTGCGCCACGTTAGACAGCATCAATATAGTCAATCATCTCTACTTACTTTGCCCCTTTCGACCTCTTTGGTTGTCATGACGATGACCCTAGAGTTCTCCTGCCACACCATTCTCCAGAAGTCAACAATAGTGTCTTTGAGGCATCCTTGCGTCGCGATGTAGCGCTTCTGTTTTTCCCAACTTCCGTCCATCTTTTCCACATTCTCTCCGGCTTGGAACGCCAGCTGGTTCTGTTGGCATGCCAACGCCAACTACATGATGGGTACAAAAACCAACATGACTTATCAGGCCAGCGTTTATCTCCGGTTTTCTTGGCATGAAACGATTGGCAATATTTCTAGTCCCCCTGGATGGGATGCTAGTCCATCGCAGGTGACTACCTAGCAAATGCCGGTTATGGGCCAGTAGCACATGATAAACAGCATTAAAAAAGGGGAGAATTTCTTTTCCGCAAAAGAAGAAATGAGTGACATGTGCGAAATAATGTTCAACCTTTATGAAAATAAAGCTTGTCAGTCCAGGTTTTATTTTATGATCACAGCAATTTGAATTTAAGCACCTGTCACTCGACTGGTTATCTTTATAACATCAATGCCACGGCAATGTAAAAATGAAATTAGAATGATCTGACTGACTTGAAAATCAGATTGGGTGTGGCTTGTGATGGGTGTGGTCAAAGGAAGCAATACCACACTTGTATCCCGGTAGGGTGTGGTCATGAGGGAGTGCATAATGACTTAATGCCGGCTTATGTGCTGTGTGAGTGAATGTTGTATGTTCATCACAAATAAATTACAAGTCTGGACTAGAGACGGAACTATGATGCTGTTGTAGATGGGAATAACAGATTTGAAGGTTTGAATAGTGACAAAATAATGACAAAGCTCTATTGTCCAAATTACACACAGTCTGTGTGAAGTGGCTATAGCCATTACCATAGACTCGTGTGTAATTTAAGCCAAAGCCAAGTAAATAGAACACGGCTTGCTGGGATTCTATTAAAAACGAATTTCCCTGGTTTTTTTAAGAGCCTACTAACTCACAAAAGAGATTTCACATGGTGTTACTGCAAATCTTGATTGTTTGTGTGTATACATTGAAATTGTAATGACAAATGAAGTTCTTCAAGTCATATGTAAACAATGTAATGGTTGACAAAAAAACTGATTTCAAATCTTCAGTTGAAAAGTTTGTAAGCTGAAGTTGAGATTATAAGCCAGCTGGAAGCGTCATTGTAGCGTCGACAGTTAGTAGTAAAATGATTTTGTACAATTCTTCCTAGGGAAAGATCCAACACTGCAATGAATGAACAACGACGTTTGATGATGACGACATTTGATTGGTGGTTGGTAGATTTGGGGGAATACCTACCCCTACCTCGATGGCATTCAAACCCGGATCTTTTATCTATTAACCAGTGAACAGAAATACCAAGTTACCATGGTAACAGACAAATAGAAAAAACAAATTGCACCAACATACATGTACCAATGCAAATTTAGGAAATGAAAAAGCGGCATATATATATTTTGTTTGTTTAGCTTGCCCCATAAATATGAAGCGCGGTGTTAGTTATAGCTCTTCATGTGAAATATCTGGGAAGTTTGTACATAATTCATGTACTTGTAGAATGTCATGGCCCAGTGGTTACGGTGTTCGACTCGTGTACGATGGTGCTTGGGTTCGAACCCGACCTGGAACATGGTGTTTGTGCCCTTGGGCAAGACACTTAACTACAATTGCCTCTCTCCACCCAGGAGTATAAATGGGTACCTGTTAGGGTCGAGGTCGATTGAGCGCCTATAAACGGCTGCCGCGTGGTCCAGGGCCTGATGAACGGGGTAATAACTGTAAAGCGCTTTGAGATCGTTGATACGATGTAAAGCGATAAGCACGAACATTATTATTATTACTTGTGCATGTAGTTACTGATTCAGCCATTTGCAATGTATAAACCTTACCAATGCTTCCTTTCTCAATGCCGCTTGCATCTACAGGACCAAACACATCAAACAACTTCACCCAATGTTTACCGAATGTTTTCAGTGGAGGTCACCGCTCGACGCTTGTTATAATTTTACGTGCAAAATACCGACAAACGATTGGTTTTTCGACTAAAAGACAGTGAATTGTGCCATTTCAGACCTGTCAGTGGTTGAAGATAACACGTACAAAAACTGGGAAAGATGATTATTGTGCAGGGAATTTTCCTCGGGAGCCACAGAATCAAAAAATGAGCATAGAAAGTGCTGCGGCGGTGACCCCCACTTTCCCCCATGATGCAATGCGGTAAAGGGTGTGTAAAGGTCATTAAAACATACATTTAACAACAAAACACAGGAGACAACACAATCCGGGTCAGTGTAATTTTCTGTAAAACTTAATTTACAACTGACACACGTGTTACATACATGTAGGTTCGTTCGTTCGTCACTTCATTTTCTATTCCTTTTTTTTGGGGGGGGGGGGGGGGGGTTGTGTTGAGACAAATTAACATATATTTTAATTGGTTGTTGACAAACAAGACGTGGTTTCATTTCTGGGTAAAAATGATACTTTTATAGTCTGGTTTCCAAGAATCAGGTGGTGTACTGCATAATAACGACTGCTTTGACTACAGGGAACTAGACCACAAGTAAATATGACAACCACACATACTTACATCGATGTAGTTGGCATTAATGTAGTCGCCAGTCTCTTCGTCTTTTATAATCACTCGAGAATGCTCAACTTCAAAACAAAAATCATCAATTAATGGTAAATAGGATAGCTCAGTTGGTAGAGCACCAGAACGGCAATCCAGAGGTCACAGGTTCAAACCCCATTTCAGTCAATTTCTTTCTTCAATTTTTCAAATAAAACTACTTCCTGACAGAATTAACTACTAAATTTCTGTTTTCCTGGTCAAATGAGGGCACTTTTCTAGGTACCAATTATTTAAATCATGTTTACTGAAGTAGCTTAGGAACTGTACTTTTATCTCAAAAAATAAATATTAACAACAATATTTTATGAGCTGTAGGGATGCTTAAACTAATGTATGAATTATTGTTGAATTCGCTATTAATCATATCCAAAAATCGTAGAAACAGCCTCCTCGTGCATTCAAGAAAACAGCCTATTGAGGGAAACGCTTCGCAAACCAATCAATTTACAAAACAAATGTTGTTATGAAACATACTTCAAAGCAACCGTAAGATTGGTACATTTGTATTTTGTTTGTTTGTTTGTTGTTGTTGTTGATACTCACATGGTAAGATATTCCTGTATCTGTTCCTAGCTTTGTTTTCTGGTTCATCACCGTGACGTTTCAACAAATGCTTGGCATCGAGTTGTTGCAATGCCTAATAACACAGAAATCACAACAATGAAATTCTAAAAGATCAGTACAAATTTAGTCGAAAATAAACAATAAGGGCCACAGAGTATGCAGTTCATTAACCATAACCCTCGGTCCACTGTCTCCGAGGTGGACAGTCTCACCTCAAATTCTTCCTCGAAACCCGCCTTCTTGGAGTTTTGTCTTGAGCTAGTCTCCTTCTCCAGGACCTCGACTCTACTCCTGATTCCTGATGCTGCAATCCTTGTTGCATTGAAAGGCTGTTCAATAAAAGGAATAAAGTAACTTAGACTTGTATGGAGACTACATCCTTTTTTTTTATTATAACCATGGTATATGAACCTGTTTATAACCTGTTTTTGTGTTGATGGAATTAGTCTTGACAAAAGCCTACAACAATGTGATCTGACTTTCAGAGGTATTATTTGTATGACCGACCTGTTTTAGATGGACGACGTAGCCAGACGTTTCTACCATGGGATTCTTTTTATAATGTTCTACCAGATCAGCCAGCGTAGTAAACTGCTCCCCGCCTCCAACATCATATTTGCTGTCCTGTTACCATGGAAACAAGATTCAACGCATTGAAGTGTGACATTTGTTGGTGTCTCGGTAATGCTTGACCTTTCTTAATTCTGACTTTTCAAGGCTGCAGATTATAAACACTGATACACACACACAAAAAGAAATTCAATCAAAGGAAACGAATTGGTAAATCTTGACATTGATACGGTCTCTCCTTGGAGTCACTGCCCCTGAAAGAATCATTTCCCAAACAATTTCTACATGTACGGTTGATATTGAAGACAATTCTTAAAGTTAAGCAGAATAAATCGTGTCAACAAAATTCTTGCCAGGAGTTTTGGATATCAATACGATACGGATTAAAAAGAGGAAAAACTGACGTCACTATTACATCTGTGAGATGGATGATGCATGACTCCGTTAGCAAGTTCATTGAAGGCCAAAGGATGGATAAATGGGTAGAATAACGATAGTGCAATAACTGTTTGCAAATGACATTTATATAGGCATTTAGAGCTGACCATTTTTAACTAATTTACTATCCCCCCCCCCCCCTTTTCAAAACCTAACAGCTATTTATCATATAGTAAACAGCAAATACATGAATATATTCCAACAATCATCCATAATCATCATTTCAACCTACAGGACAACTGTTTTACCTTTAATTTATAAAGGCTTTCAATGTCTCTGATTTGACAGCTTATCATTTCAACGTTTTCAATTATTACTTCCTTCACAGATGTGTTTTACTGATAGATGAGAATATAATTTCCTACTTCCTTCATTGTATCGACCTTTAACCCCTAAAATCTGGGCCAATATCACGGCTCAGTTTAAACATTCCTGCTTACTGTAGCAGAAAAATCTGCACTTATGTTAAGTGTATTTCACATGTGTACAAATGTAGTTTCCTTTCATTAATTAACCCTAACCCTCCCAAATCCTCCAAAATCAACATGATTTTGCACTGTGATTACAGGGTTTTGAAGTCTTCTTTGGATTTTGAGTGATGTTATTATTTGGAAACGAACAAAATACCAGAACAAATACATGACAAGGAAATATTCCTGAATATACATTCAAAGTGAAACAATTGATTAAAGTTCTGAATAGCTAAATCAGGATGTTGGATTAAAAAAAACAAAAATCATGTGATCTAACCTATAACATTCAAACCGTGAAAGTTGAAGCTTGGTGTGTAAATACATGTACACAGTCTAGCTGACAAAACACACAGAAAACTAGTAACGATCATTGTGAATACTTCTTTGTCAAGCGACTAGCATTTCATTCAATCGATCCTATACTCTATGGTCTGTGAAAGACAACATTGAACTATGAATACAATGTACTGCAGCTAGGTGTACATAGACCTTGAGGTGACATTTCAACTTAGTGCTATACTGGCTTCCTCCTATGTACTTATGGGTTAACCGTACTTATGGGTTAACTGTACTTATCTAATCAACGACTACTTCCTGGTATTACAGCATGACCCACACCCACAAAAATAACATGCAAAGTACATGTATAGTCCTACACTGTAATGTTGTGATACCATATCACTGCAGGGCCAATGTGTACAGTAGGGAGGTGGGCAAGTGGGCATTGACAGGTGGTTACAAATCCGTTCGTATGATTGATGTTATTACACAACACCCATTAACTTTATGTTAATTTAAAACCTTCACTGGCTTTTAGAGGCATTATCATGATTTCAGTTTAAAAAAGAGCTGTGCCAAATATACAGATTATCAACCAATTTGACTTACAATTCCTGATGGAAGCTTCTAAATCAACTCTAAATGTGGCATTCGAAAAAGTGTGTCAATTTCAAAGAATATTTTTAAAATGCCACACTTTTGTTTTCAACTTGTTTTTTTTACAATTCCAATCAGCAGTGAATCTCACATATTTGCCAAACTTAATTCTTACTATAAATTAGGAGGCAAAATTTTCTTGCCTCCTAAAAAAATTGTCAATCTTAAATTTTGATTCTGGGCCCCTCAGGTGTTCCCCTTTATAACCCAAGCTCTTTCTCAAAGAGGGGGAAACGGTCTGTGAACGTGTGCAAGTCCACAATTGGTTAAACCTTTTCCCGCATCCTGTAGACATCTTTTGTTCTGTTGTTCATAAATCATATTTTAATCTTTAGAATTGTTGACCAAGCAATATAATACAAATGTAATTCATACCTGACACCTGATCATGACGTGAGTGACTTTATCCTCTGTGCGCACTGATAAGACGTAATCACCCGGTTTACTGTGACTTTCTCGTACTAAGTAACTACCATTCTTTCCTGCAGCTTTCTCAAGAAGTGACTTCTCTGCTTCTTTGCCCGTGATATGACCGTGAAACCATCTTTAAAAAAGGGCACCAAATATAGAATTATGAATCTGAGCAACTTTGGGGATTCCTTTGGGGGAGAGATCAAACTCCGTGGGTCGATACTTGGTGCCAAGCTGTTGCAATAAAAAAACTTATGCCCATGAGCAAGATATTTTACCACAATTTTCCTCATCTTAACACAATGCATGAAACTAAATATGGATAGCTTTTAGGGGGAAGATAAAAATTTGTAGCTTGGAGCCCATATTTGATTTTTAAAACTTGTGTTCTTAAGCAAGATATTTGACCATAATATTGTCCCACAATTGAAGGGCAGAGGTACTGTTGTTTCATTTACACATGCAGTTAATAGAATTTGGATTTTGTTTCTTTTAATTTGGGTAAATTTTGACACCTTGTCTTCAATACCGTTCTTTGTATTTAACTGTTCGGCAGGGTTTTACCTTTCGTTTGTTGGATCAGCACAGTTGAGAGGATACTTAAGTTCAATCACCAAACCATTCTTTTCCTTTAACTGGTTACGTCCCTCGGTGTAATGTTGTACCAGCTCGGCTAGTGTCGCAAACTTCTCCCCACCATACAGATCAAAGTAGTCCCCAGTATTCTGAATCTTAATATGGGTCACCTCACCAGCACGCCTAGTATCAAATGTCAAAGGTCAGAAAAATAGTCAGAAATGTTTCAGATATTTGTTTTTACATTTTTATATTTTTGAAGGGCTGGCGCAGTGGTTCTTTCTGCGCCTTTAACCGCTGTGACCCGGGTTCAATTCCTGCTCTGGTTCACATGTGCATTGGGTTTTCAGCCAAGACAAATCAAACGTGACGATATCCTCAAGTTTATACATGTACAAGTTTTTTTCTCACCTGACGGACAAGGTGAAATCTCCAGGATTACTTTTACTAGGCCGACACAGAAAGCTGCCATCAAAACCCCCCTCCATTAGAAATCTCTCTGCATCCACTCCAAGGAGGTTTGGATGAAACCATCTAAAAACATACAAAAAAGAGTTCTCTGGTTTAAATAATAACAATCGAATAAGAGTCCTCAATCTACAGTTATGTAGGATTTTAATATTTTCTAAAACCCTTACCACACTCAACCCTTACTGTATGTTTTGTTGGAATCTGTTGGAGTGAGTATTGCGCTAGTATGGGGTCAGACATACCACAATAAATCATAGTCCAACAGTTTAAGTGTGGAGTATACCATACGGTGTTGGAATTTGCAAGGATGGGGGAAGTTCAGAGTAAATCACACCAGGGGTTAACAGGGTTAAAAGGTAGAAAGCACAAGCGAAACTGAATGTGCAAATGTAAAAATAGGTAATGATACATGATAACGGTCAAGGTTTTGTAATGTCAAAAAGTTAATATTATAAGTATTCCATTTCCAGGAAGTTAGTTTAGTACTAATCTCTTGTGTTATCAGTCACTACCAATGTATAGATCTGTGTTAGTGCACAAGTTTCAGTGGACATAATGGATAGTACATAAACTACAATTAGCAGAAGTTTAAGGTAATGACTCTATAAAAAAATATAAAAATTTAAAATTGACATTTTAAATCAAGTTTTCTACATAAAGTTGTCATGATTAAATAGTTGAAAATTTATGAATTCTTCAGAAAGTTAAGAATCACATCCTCAAATGTGGTTTAAAATGTGTTAATCTTTAGTTTAACCCTAACAATCCCCTTCCAGTCAAACTCCAACAACAGGTTTTGTTGGGATCCGTTAGGATGGGTACTGGACCCCTAAACTGACGGTCTTTTACACTGGGTTAGGCATACCTCCAGAATCAGTGTCAAATAAGAAATTCAATGTCATTAATAATTTGTTTTCAGAAAGAATCATGCTTGATGGTTATTGATTGTATTATTCACTCAGGGCACTTGTGAGACAATGTATTCACTAAAGGGTTCACCCAAGGTTAAACAAGGCATACAATTCATTGTAATAATGTCCGCTTCAAATCTTTTGAAAAATTATAATAAAACCTTGAGTTTTGCAGACAATCACCGGGGGGAAATATGTGAAGTACCATTCAATTTGAGATGCATGCATTGATGCATCACAACAGTTTGACACATATGCAATAGGTGATTTTTAAGGTGTTTTTCCCCATGATTTTGGCAACTTTGTTGTTGTTGTAGATGTGCATGAAAACAATAACGTTACATAAATGTTATCGTGTTAGTAGGGTCTCTTAACAGGGGGCCCAACCTTATTATAGTCTAAGTCTAGGTACACGTCTTATATTCAATCCAATGAGGTAGACAGTCATTTAAGAGTCTGCAGTAGGACTGAAGTATATGCAGTGCAAAGTTCATGCAGTGGGCAGATACTGTATAGAACTACATGTGTATTTCTGGAATGTACATTGTAATTGTATAGTGTCCTGACTCCTGTCAATCGCCACTTCTTTGGTCGTGTACTACTTCAAATACAATACAAAGTCTACGGAGTCGAAAGCATTTTAAACGTATACAGTAACATATATCTCTCGCTCTGGTCTCAGCACCAGATTCGAGTCTTTAAACAAAAATTGCAATGACTGATCTTTTCAATTTCAGTTTAATATTGATGCTGCAACACAACATTCTTAATTTCCCAATTTTATTGATCGCCGGAATGAAAACTTCAAATTTGGCTCTTCATACAAACCATAAACTGTCCTAATTCACAAATCAGATACTAATAGTATCTTTACTCACCATGCCTACAATTAAACACTGTTTTCAACCTTAAACGCTAAAAAAACACAGATTATTTAATGCCATATCGGGACTGGTTAAACACTCCACCGTGCACTAAAATCGCATTACCTTCTCGAAGCCATTTTGATGGGCTGAAAAATGCAGGGTAAACGTCAACTCGACGCGAACTGATCGACCAACTGGTCTAAGATCCCACGCTAGAAGGAACCGATGCCGATCCTGCTCACAAATAAAGAGTTTTAGGCGAATTTCTAGGACATTTTCAGAGCTGTACTAACTCGTCGTCCTTTCACTTTTTGCACTCAACCAGGAAGTGCATCAGCCGTCGGCTATTTTAATTAAACCGGTATCCTGCATCCCAAACACTTTTGTTATGTACAAACATCTGAACGCTGGGCACCAGCGTACACAAAGTTTCTTCCAAAGGGCCGTTTTTTAAACCCCAGCTTCGTCTCCGTATAGGCTTCGTTCATGTTGTTTGGCAATGGTCTGAGCCTATGCTGTAGGGTTTGGAAAACGACAATACGAGAAATAATATATTTTTCATTTTGTTTTACATTTCCCCCGTAATATTATTTTTACTGACATTTTTTCAGAATAATGTATACATCTATGTTTCTCTAATTATCTCTAACTCCCTAGGGTGTGTGCAAAATCGTTTTGATTTTGGAGGATTTGAAGGGTAAGGGTTTACTAGGGCATATATTAACAGAATCATTAGGCCATATAATTAATAATTATCGTAAAAATGAAGGATGTACTAAAATAAATACTTTCTAAATAATAGGCTATTATGTGATACTTTTCTAAATACTGAATAGGCTATTGAAATATACACAAGTAAACCACGAGGGCAACTGACCCGCCTTGCCAATTTGTTTGTTCACTTTAAAATTGTGGCTGTTATAATATGTGATACTTTTATAAATAATAGGCTATTATAAACTGTGATACATTTATAAATAATAGGCTATTATAATATGTGATATGCCGGTACTTTTAATACATTTAATTAGCTTCATTACACGGTATTTAACCTGGTTTCGTAGCCATGGTGAAGGAACTAATTCAGCATATAATTGGAGTAGGTTTGGCGAAGTTGATACCCTTTACTGACGGCGCTAATTGTAAAGACAACGCATTTATGATGAAATAAAAGTGTGCACGAAGTTGTTCTATACATCGTCAATTGTCATCCTTATAATATCTTTAGGATGTTCATGACAAATCATTTAGAAATGATTTGGTCAACAGTCTATGGTCAATGGCCTCGTTGTCCATAATAACCAAAGCCTGGTCATCCGAGTGACCAATTTGGTGGTCAGGTGACGGGGCGTGGACGGACTCCGGACGGCCGAGTTCCTCCCAGAAATCCTGGCCGTAGATGCGGGAGATTTCTCGGTACATCTCCCGTATCTCCCTGGTGTCTTTGAATCCATCTCGTTCTTCATCGGTCATTTTGGTTTTCGAGGTACCGTCTTCCGGTGACTGGACACCGGGCGAGTCATGAGTCAAGCTGCAGGGGAAATTGACGCTTTTTACGGCGTGTCCATCTTTCAATTCCCGGTGCATTCCTTGATTCCACAGATCGTCTTCTCTGAAGCCACTCGGGTGCGGAGATTGTAGGGACAGTAGTTCATCTTTCGGCAAACTACATTAAGTTGGAGAAGTGGCGAAATTTGTAACGCATGTTCGGTCTGACATTTAATACGGCTTCAAATTTCGAGGCTCCCTGTAGATATGTTTTGCCTAACTTGAGTCCGCCTTGGCCGTGATAGTTGATCGAACTTGATTATGTAGTGAAAACTTAAAGTTTTGCGTTCGGGAAAGCATAGTAACAAGACCGTGATATTTTTTCCATTTGTTTTTCGACAAAGTGAAGCTATTAATAAGTAACCATTTTGCTTCTTTTTAGTTGTGAGATCATCTCGCAATAGTCACGCGAACATCTGTCGTCCATTTAAAGCTTATTTGTCTTCCTTTGAATTTTGTGGATTTCTTGAATGATCCAATTGTGAGCAACGTTACGATTTCTGGAGCACCGTACATGAAAAAAACAAGACTTGAGAAGGGGCACACTATTGTTTTTCCGAGGGATTATAAATGGGATGGGATTTCCGTCTCCATTTTGGAACCTCAGTTCGACCGATATTCTCTCCCTCACCCATGCTTCCTGCATTCACTGTCGACGTCTACTGCTGACGGTCTGGTAGAATGAGTCTCCTTCAAGCAACGGATGAGTTCTTGTTCGGCATCGCCAACCATTCCTGACAAAAATTCACAAACAGAATCTAATAAAAAGTTGAACAAAACTTGCTTTTATTTATAAAAAAATAAATAGGCCTATAATATATCTTCCAGTTCCACGTATGTACTGACGTACATGTATGTATAAACTTCGATTATAATCAAACATCATCAAATTGAAATGGACCCACCTTTGTGTTGTCTTCATGAACAGAAAGAAAAAGCTAATTATCCATCTTCCTAACCATGCTTGGTGATCAGTTTCTGGCAGTGATATTCTGTCGAAATCAATGTTTTCTTCTGGAGCGTCCGGGTGCGCCAAGCGTCTGAAATAAAACGCGAGCGCGCGAAGAATGTTTGGAGTGCGCGGTGCGTGCGTTTCGTTTGCTTCCCGTGTGACAGGTGTTCTTTGCAGCTAGTTTTATTTTTATGCCGTGAAAATCGGAAATGTCATTTTTAATTTGTTTCCAAAAAGCGGAAAACATCGCAGGCTTTAAATAATATGCAAAGGTTTCATCACGAGATTTCATAAGTCTGAGCCACTTTATTTGCGCTTTTGACATTAACAAGTGAACTTTTGAGCGCAAGAAATTAAATCTCGATTCCCAATCATCACATCGAAGATGACAGTGCTAGGGTCTTAGTTTTTCCCCAGAAAGCCCAAGAAGCCAGGGGCTACGATACAACCACAATGTTCAAGTAAAAAATAAACTGTTGTTTTTTATTACTTTTTTAACACCTGTTTATTATATTTCAATTCTTGCTTACAAAAAACACAGATAACACGTGACTAATTTGTAGAATGAGAATAAACTACAATGTGTCAAGAAACAACTCTTGATGTATAATTTAATTTAATGAAGAAATATTGGATTTATATTAAAGCCTTATTTCATGCATTTCAAAATAGCTACACATTCTTTATATAACCACAACTATTTAGAGTGTTATGCAATATTTATCGATCATGAATGTAAACCAGACAATTATAAATGATGATAAATTATTTGAAAAAATAATTTTATACATAAGAAACTTTGTTTCTCAATTTACAGAAATGTTAATCACTATATTAAATCACTATACACGTAGTTAGTTGCCTAACGATTATAAAGGAATTCAATTTTTACTGGCATTTGTTTACAACTGCTGTATTAGTTTATCAAAAAAAGGGAAATGGATCGCAATGCTACATGTCATATTTAACAACACGATCTACGTACATTGCATATCGACTACAATATAAATACAAGTAGCTTTGTTCTAGTTAGCAATTACTTTAAGAATGTATATAGAACATATAGAAATATAAGTCATTTATAAGTCACTCAATTTACAATAACTTTATTCATTTTTTCCAGATAAGTATGCCTTAGATAAGTTTGCATTCGCAATACATGTACAATGAAAATAGGATATCTTGTCTACAGAAAATGAAAAAAAAATATGAAAAATTAAAAACGACGCTAAAATATAAACAATAAACAGCACCAACGATAAATTAAAAGTCCGAATTATGGGTCTAATTATGTTTGACAATACATGTAAATGTAAAATGTGGTTGGTTTTAAACTGTTGATAAAAACACTGCGTTCTGTTCAACATTGCGAAGTATGCGTGGCGCGTGCATGCCAACTTTGCATTACGCATGCGAGTTATGTGGCGATAGGTGATTCACAAAACAGTAAAATCGTTAAACCAAATGGTTGAAGATTTGTAAAAAAAAAAATTCCAACTTTGGCCATTCTGCTTCTAGGCCCTAAATTGGCCAGCTTTAATTGTTCAAGCACATATTTATTCAATTGTTCAATACAATGGTTGAATCCACTTATACATTCTATATTGTTCAGATCGCTTTGTTACTTCAAGGCATAGTTTGGCTTTCTTTCATTATTGCATAAAATCACTTAATTTGCAATGTGACTTTTTTTCCATTTCCATTTCAAGAAAATCATCACAAAATGACAGCATTCTAGTTGCAAAGATCATATTATTTTCTTTGAATCAATAGATTTTGTTACACTAGTTTACAGTTTCTTTTTTAATATTTGCAAATAGTGTCCATAGCTTTACAATAAATGTATTTACATTAGTGCTTGTATAAAATGCTTGTATACAAGTTTGAAGTTTCACCCACTAATAATATTAGTGGAAGAAACTTGATATGAACATTCATGTATATTGTTAATACACGTCATTGAATTTAACAGCAAATGTTCGCAAATATTGAAGTGAGATAATTGAATATTAATTCACAGGAATTCCCACTTTCTACTTAATCCTAAAACAAAACAAAAGAAATACACTATTATGCGTGAATTCTGTACAATACCCTGATAATATGTTGGCAT
This sequence comes from Crossaster papposus, assembly GCA_037893245.1. Lineage (NCBI taxonomy): Eukaryota > Metazoa > Echinodermata > Asteroidea > Velatida > Solasteridae > Crossaster > Crossaster papposus. The sequence continues at coordinate 108,229 of JBAIAA010000580.1, forward strand.
GACACATGCTTACATGCTCGTCAGAAAAGGAAAAGAAGTAAGTACATAAGCCAGCACGAGCTGAATGACTAAACTGCACAAAGACAAAATACACGGTCAAATCTCTCTCAGTATATGAATGCCAGCATTGATTATGCCAATAGATCTAGGAATAAATATTGATAATCCTACAGCAAATATCATTAAATTAGTTGGCATATACATGTACATGTAAAAGCAATATACATTGTAGGAAGCATGTATAATATATGCATACACTCACGACTGATCTAATAAAACTGAGCTGGCTAATTGCAAATTCCAGTCCAGTGAGGAAAGCAGCGACTCGCAGCGCTCACGAGTCACGTTCCCTAACTGAAACAATTGCTCAATTTGTAGTTCATGGACAGCAGCGTCCACACCCCAGGTGTTACCAATGAGTGCATTGCGACACTCCTCCACAGTCACGCCATGGACTTGGGACTGGACGCGGCGGATTTTCTCAAGAGCCGATGATTTTGTTTCCGAGGCCATTAAATCCGAGTCTTCCATCGAGTGAGATTTGGACTCAGGATGAGTCATAGCGGTGCGAGTATAATGGATTGTCTTAGCGTTTGTATGCGGTAAGATTGGATTGAGAGTTGAGAGATCTAATGCATTCTGCGACAACGTTGGTTTGGTCGCCACAGCCGGTGGGTGTCTTGATAGAGAATGAGCTCTTCTGAGTTCCCGGTCAGTGACAGGTGGGTTAGATTCAAGGGAGTCTGTGAAGACTGTGTTACGTCCAGGAGTTACAACGTAATGCGTGTCGCTGGCCTGTCTGCCGTCGCGCATGATCGGTCGGATGTGGGCTGTTGTCGGGGTCTTCATGCCAAAGGAAGGAGAAACGGGGGGTTCATTGGAGCAAGGGGAACTAGGGGGGCTGCTTGTATGATCCGATGGGTGGAAGATACCGGAAGGTTTGGGAGGTAGGAGGAAATAATGAGTGTTGCTCAACTTGACCCCATCTCTCATGACAGGGTAGATCTTGAATTTACTCTCTTCAACTAGTCCAGGGGGTTTGCAGAGTTGATCAGACAAATCTGGTGTCAGCCTTCTAGGTGGGAGGGGTGGCTTGAAATCTTTAGACTGATCACTAGGAAAGATTGGGCAACTTAGTGATTCCTCCTGACTTGTCTGCCGCACCCACTCATGCTTGGATTTCAGGTTGAGCAGCAAAGGATCTGATTTTCTTTCCGTTCGATCTATTTTACGGCCGGCTCTTTTGCCCTCAAACTGTTGCCCTGTGGCGGGCGCACGCGGCGGCAAGACTGGTTTTTGAATTTCACTCTCGAAATCGCCTTCATCTTGCTTTGCCTTCGAGGGGAATTTAAGTAACATTAAATGATCCTCCGAATTCAGATACTTGCTGACTAATTTGCCTTGATTTGGGTCATCTATAATTCTGCTTTGTTCGTTACGGATGAGTGGAGCTTTGTCTGAGCTACTTCTGTTATCGTTAAAACGTGCCAACTTTGACATATGGGCGCCATTTTGAAACTGACTGTCGTCACTGTGACAACTGGGTGCAATTTCTTGCTTTGATATTTTTTTTTCGAGAGTGATCGTGGCAGAAAAGGATTTGGTGTAATTTTCGTAAATTGGCACCGCCACATCTTCTGCGACGGGCGAGTAGCGGTGAACGGGCTGGACTGGTTTCTGAAAGGCACCGTGCATTGGGCTGATCATTTGCGGGACTTCGTGACTGGATTTCGTCTTACACTCGTCAGTTTCCTTGGGAACCTCATCATAAAAATGGACCCAATTCTCAGGTTTGTTTACGGTTGCGGGTTGACTCGTATCATCAGGTACGGGATCGTATAGATGCGGACGTCCGCTAGAGAATGACGTTGCATCGCTACCCTGACAATTTGCATAAATCTGTGCAGGTTGAAACTTTTGCTGTTTGGTAACAGAATAAGGTTTACTTGATGCAACTTGGTTAGAGCTGCTTTTGGGTATTTCGCCGGAGGGATCGTCAGGAACAGCATCATAAGTGTGCTGACCGACGTTCCTACTGCCCGGATCCGACCCATATGACCTGTAACTCTCAAACGGATTGGTCTTTTTTATGGGTCGACTGTATTCCGCGCTGAACCTAGAGGCAATCGCTTGTTTCGATGTTGTATTTGTCGTTGATTTGAACGAATCACTGGACGCCAGCTTGCCGGTGGGTACCGGGTTCAACAGTGTAGGTATATGCTGTAGCGCGCACGCCGACGCAAAACTTGGCACGGACATATCAAGCAAAGCTGCTGATGGTGAACTACTCTCAGTAACGACTTGACTAGTACTTGTGCTTTCACTACTAATATCAGAAAAATCAATTAATAGCTTTGTATCTTTCTGTGATTGTGTGACTGCGCTGGTGGATTCTGACGAGGCGCTGACATAGAAGACAGAGGACCCAGCCCTTATTTCACCTTCTTGAGTTAAGTTCTGTTTTGCTTGGAATGCCTGTCTGCTACGACCTGATGATCTGGTAGCTTTGTCGCGCTTGGCCGTCAAGTCTTTGTCTTTGCTGCTGCCTAAATGACCACAAAAGAAAATCAAAGTTCGCAGATGTTACTCAATATTTCAGTTGTGTAGCATTTCAGTTAAGAGTCATTTGACGAAAGTTGCACAGTGCGTCAGCCTAAACTTGCATAATAAATTATAGCAAACTTACACACTTATATTTGGTGGTGAAAGTTATGGCTATACTCTATGAAAAGGGACTATGGCTATGTCCGAATCTCTCATCTACGGCTATAGCCTTGGTCAATGTCCATTACAACTACGCGTGACCAGACTGACAATAGACATAGCCGTAGCTCTGGAAACCCGTTTCAGACACGATCTACTTTACCGACTAAACTGCAATCATCGTACCGCCCATCATTGGCCAACATTATCAAGGCTGATACCAGAAACCCAAAACTTTCTTTTAGATATTTTAGCTTCATAAGATCTTAAGAGTTACTGCACGTTTCCTAAGAAACTCAGAAAAAAACTTACAACTTACTTTTTGATCTTTCTGACAGCAGAAGTGCTGGTCTTGAATCACTTATTTCAGGGGATTCCCCAAACTGATCATCAATGGGCTCCATCGGGATACGGTACACTCTGAAAGTATCCAACAATAGAGTCAACATACTGTTAAATAAAGAAATTGGCTGGAGTAGGGTTTGAACCTGTGACCTCTGGATTAGAGTTCCGGTGCTCTACCAACTGGGCCTTCCAGCCCTGTTTTACCGGTTTCCCAATTTTGTAGTCTTGGTTCAAGAGTGCTTGTCAGATGTCATAGCAAACATATGGCTTTTCTTTTACAAAGGAAACCTAACTATCTTGGGGTTTGAACTTGCAACCTACTTGCTCTACTATCTAAGGTCTGAATTGGTCATTTGGTAGAAATTAGGAGAAAGGACAGTTTCCCCATCCCCCCTCTCCCCACCCAGGGGAGGCTGTAAAGCAAAGACTTACTCATCAATGACATCAGGATGACCCCACGACTCCCCGTCTATTCCAGCGTGACCAGTATGAATCATACTGTCTCTTAACGGCATGCTGATGTCATCTTGTCTCAGAGATCCAGACAGCGGCACGACGTATCGTCGCTGGAAATATCCAACCTGCTTCGTTCTTCTGTTCTGGCCCCACCACCAAATCTTCTCTGGTCTGAGAAATAAAGAAATATATAAATGTGATAAAAATACTATTAATATTGTGGTTTATATATTCAATGCATTCATCTTACACCTGGTTCAGACAGGCGTTCCAGAGACATGCCGAACCAAATTGAAATCAAATCGCTCCTGAGAAGGCTCCTACAACTCCATTAGTCAATCTAGCATGCCAAGTCACTTCTGATTGTTTCAGACATGGGACTTTGATGGACTTAGCTTACTCGGTGCGACTCTGGAACGCCTGTCTGAACCAGGTGTAACTGGTGTTTACAGCATGATTATTACCCCTGCTTATCGAGCCTATGAAAACATTCCGAAAACTATCTCAGCTGGGAATTTACAGCTCATCGCTGCCAATTCTGATCAATTGCCAACAACGATTAGAAAAAAATGATATGACTTTTTCAAATATTCACCCAGTTAGTCCCCATTTGGTTTGCAATCAGCTAGTCTGGTTCCCTGACAATTCCCTGACATCTAGAAATTACTTTGTTTTGCCTGAAGGAAGTCAAGGAACCGGACTACAAGAATAACAAATTCTTGTTTTTTCCAATATCTATGAACACCAAACTTTAAAAAGATCGGTCCTAACATTTTTGCTTTTGCAAAAGCAAACGTAGTATAAATACTTTTAAACATTAAAAACAACCATTTATTTTACCCTCCGTCCATGACAGTAATAACGTCGCCAACATCCATCTGAACTTTATCCGTCTCATCCCCAGTTGTTTGTTGCTGTGCTTTCATATCAGTTGGACGAATCTGCAGGTATTAAAAAACAATCAAACAAGAATTGTAGTACAGTATGTACCAGTACATTTATGATGATGGCCTATCATTTAATTTGTTTTCGTTTTGGAGGTCAGAATTTTAAAGCCTTTTAAGATTTAAAAACAACAAATTGTGTATCTTTCTTTAAATAAAAAACAAACCTGCAAATTGATTGTGAAAGTATAGCAACGGATATTACAGTGATTACACACTTTTAAGTATTCCTACTTATTTTTAGTTATTTTCACCTTGCTCTAACTTTTCCTGCTTTTTTCTTAAAATTCCTGCTTTTTTGCTTCTTCTGTAATCACAGAAGTATTCATCAGGTTAGTAGTTAAGCACTTGTCTTCAGATTTTGAGGACTTTTACTGCTAACAAATAATTGCACAATTAATGACAAATGGTCTACTCTACCTATAATGGCTTACATTAGCAACTTACTATATGTGTTTGTATATTTCACAAAACAATTGCAAGTTTAGACCGTTTGTTTTGGAATTATATTTTCAAGGTTTGGACATACTTCAACGAGTCTTTGTTTCAGCATAGTGAAGCTGGGACGGATGGCTGGTGATTTGTGCCAGCATTGCTGCATGATTTCATAGATGACCGTCGGGCAACGCTCTGGCTTAGGTAAGCGTTCATCCTCTTTATCAATCTTGTGGAGAATCTACAGCAAATTTAAACCACAAAAGAAAAGACATAATTATATTGGGTTATGCCATTTACCTTTGGGTTTTTTTAAACTGGTGTTTCTTTGACTTAAAGCTGCAATATACCTTTTGCAGTTAAAAAGATTACACGGAGTACTTGTCAAGCAACATTCTTTGGCTCCTCAGAATGATCAAATTAAGGCGCTCAACTGACAAATGGTATACGATCCCTTTAACTCTCTTTCCTTGACAAATACTATCAGCAATGTACGTATGATGTCACTTTTACCTGTGCTCCATTTTAACCAAACAAAGGCTCCTCACCAAAGGTAAATACCTCCCACAGTGTCATCCCTCTTCCCCCCTGAGCCCTACATAATCCACCTGCCCTGCCACCTATCTCTCCCCCCCTACCCCATCTCACATCACTTTTACCTGTGCTCTATTGTAACCAAGCAAAGGCTCCTCACCAAAGGTAAATACCTCCCACAGTGTCATCCTTCTTCCCCCTGAGCCATACAGAATCCACCAGCCCTGCCACCTACCGGTATCTCTCCCCCCCCCCCCCTACCCCATCTCACATCACTTTTACCTGTGCTCCATTGTAGCCAAGCCAAGGCTCCTCACCAAAGGTAAATACCTCCCACAGTGTCATCCCTCTTCCCCCCTGAGCCCTACAGAATCCACCAGCCCTGCCACCTATCTCTCCCCCCTACCCCATCTCACATCACTTTTACCTGTGCTCCATTGTAGCCAAGCCAGGGCTCCTCACCAAAGGTAAATACCTCCCACAGTGTCATCCCTCTTCCCCCCCTGAGCCCTACAGATTCCACCAGCCCTGCCATCTATCTCTCCTCCCCCCCCCTACCCCATCTCACATCACTTTTACCTGTGCTCCACTGTAGCCAAGCCAAGGCTCCTCACCAAAGGTAAATACCTACCACAGTGTCATCCTTCTCCCCCCTGAGCCCTACAGAATCCACCAGCCCTGCCACCTATCTCTCCCCCCCCCCTATCCCTCCCCCCCCTATCCCATCTCACATCACTTTTACCTGTGCTCCATTGTAGCCAAGCCAAGGCTCCTCACCAAAGGTAAATACCTCCCACAGTGTCACGCCAAACATCCAAACGTCACTGGCATGCGAGAAATGTCTGGTTTTTAAACTCTCCGGCGCGCACCTGCAGAAATAAATGATAAATTATCCACTGTGCAATTAATGAATAAACTGTTCGTAACAAGTGACAGTGAAAGAAATCAAACTAATCAATTAAGCTAATATGAACCCAACAATGTTCAAGAGAACACTTAGTGGTTTGATGGTCGTCATACTTCGATCCATACATGAAATTTGAAATTAAGACGACAGAGCCTATATTCCAAGTATTCTATCTATGTCACGTATTTAAATTGCGCATTGCGTATTTTGGTCATTGCTGGCTAACTCACCATGCGTAAGGAACCTTCTTATGCTCAGTCATGACGTAGTACGTCGCAGTCACCGGAAGCGCCCTCATGAGTCCAAAGTCGCCAATTTTAATCTGGTTGAATGAAAATCAAAGTAATAATTAAGCCATGTTATTGGACAATTTGACAGTGCAGGAATTACATTTCAGACCAACTTGTCTGTGTCGATTTATCTATCGATGTGTTTGATCAAGGGACACTTGTACTTGTGTATCAAAATGGGGGAACCACCAATGTAGGGCTGGATAGCTCAGTTGGTAGAGCCTTGGAGTAGTAATCCAGAGGTCATAGGTTCAAACTCTGCTCCTGTCCATTAACCCTAAAGTAACTCCCAAGGAAGGTAAACAAATTGTATTGAAATTGGAGCATTAGGACTGTTAAGGTTTGGGTGGTTAGGGGCAATCGTAAGTACCTTATCCATGGAACACAGCAGTATATTTCTAGCAGCGAGATCCCTGTGTAGAAAGTGTTTAGATTCCAAGTATTCCATACCACTGGCGATTTGAATGGTGTAATCGCACAGCATTGCGATTAGGAAATCGTCAGGGTTGTTGCGTAGCTGGTCAACGAGGGCGCCAAGCGGAGCTAGTTCGGTCACCTGTTTGTTGCGAGGAAAGCGTAAAGGAAGAAAGTGAATTGCTGTAATTTCCATGGACTGTTACATGAAATATAGTGAAATCCATGTGCATTTCTTCAATATGATCAGTCAAATGTCTGATTGTTGGAAATCACCAACATTGCTCAATTTCTTCTACGTAACAGTGAATAATTTCCCAAGATGTTGAGTATCAGTGAGATTTTTAATCCAAGTAAGCTTTGTTAAAATAATTTGTTAAGTTACTTCTGGCATAAGTGCAAATAATCAAATATGCATGTAATGCCAGTTTATTCTTTTCCTATTTTACACAGTAAAATTAAAAACAAAACTAAAGCTTTTTTGGTTTCCTGTATTCAAATTTTGATATTTTGCATAAACTTGATGTAAAATATCTGTTTGACATAGCATGCACGATGCAGTTGGAAGGATTGTAAATACCACATAACTCACCATCATTAGCGGGGTGGCTATAACGACACCATACAGACGAATCAAATTGGCATGGTCTAACAAATGCATAGAGTTGATCTCCTTGATAAAGTCTTCAAAGAAGCCGGCTTGGCGCACTGCGTCACTTCGCAGACACTTCACTGCAACATCAATCTGATTTCAAGTATATCCATATCAGTATATCCGTATCAGTATATCCATATCAGTACATCTGTATCAGTACATCCGAATTTCAAGTATAACAAAGTTGAGTAACAGATGTAATGACAAGAATTACCAATCATCCAGGGGATTTTGGCTAAAAACCATCTAATCCAGCAACATCCACCACTTGTCAAAATGATTAGCCTTCAATATACGTCCTCCGACACAAACTAGTTTAACCCTAACCCTACCTAATGCTACTTTTTACTACTAGTAGTAAAAAGTAGTATGCAGTACTCTCACTGACTTGTGTGCAATGCCTGTAGTAATTTTTAGTATTTGGTACTTCACCCTTATTGCACTCGTAGTACTTTTTAGCATTGGGTCCCTCTGCTTACTGAGTGTGCATGGCCCATGTATGCTCCGTAAGGTGTTCTAAACTCTACAGCAAAAATTGTCACTTGGGACACAGCAATGGGTCAAGGCTGGACTACTGCATTTTTGCCAGGCAAGTATTACTGACCTGTATTGCCACTATTAGTATTTTGTAGTTGGCAGTATCTGTACTCTGTCAGTACACACCCAATCATCAGTCACGGAGATACCCAGTGCTACAAAATACTAAGTAGTATTCTGTAGTACGCAGTTCTTTAGCCCAAAGTAAGGCCTAGGGGGTTAGGGTTAAGGTCATACATGTACATGTACACATTTCTTTACCTTACTATGTACCTGTGTGGTCCATAATCCCCGACGGACCACTCCAAACGAACCGTCTCCCAGTTTCTCATGCAAGGTAAGCTCCGTTTCACCAATCAGACACGTCAGGCTGTGTTTAAGACTACTGTCTGCCTGCGTCTCTGTGGTTAATGGCTTAGTCGTCACTTTGGATTTTGTAGCAGTAGTGGTGCTTTCTGCTTTGCGACTTAATACCTTAATGTAAAAAACAGTCAAAAGAATTACAAACTTCTTGTAAAAATAGGTTTGGTTTTACTTACATCTGTTTGAAAATCTGTTACAAATGACTGACGTCATTCATTTGAATGAATGCATATTGCAAGGCCGTGTCCGAATTACTTGGCTGCGGCTTGGAATTACACACGAGTCTATACAAAGTGGCTGCAGCCGCTATCATAGACTCGTGTGTAATATCAAGCCGTACATTTGCAAACGGCCTATAGGCTTTGTGCACAGGTAGTTGTGCAAGACAAATGCAAGAGCTTGTTCACATGCAAAGGGCGTGAAGAAGGGGCCTACACACAACTTTTCAGGTTTCTTTTCAGGTTGTTAGTGTCTTTTCAGGTTTATTACTGTATGTTGGCATTACATAACATTCGACGTACCCTTCCGAGGAATGTACGTTTTCGTCGACGTTTGACAGCATCCATCAATCGCCGTACGGCCGGCCGACCCATTCCTATCTTCTCCAGATCATCACTCTTGACGTATTCAAAGTGCTCCAGACGCGACAAGTGAAGATTATCGTGGATGCTAGTGAAGAATTGCTGAAGCTGAGTTTCTTCCAAAAGTTCCTTCAGCCAATCAAGATTCTCCGTTTCTTCCATGATCAACCAGCGAGCAACTGTCAAATACGTAGATGAAATAATGGGGACAGCAAATAATTCAAACCACTGCCAGGATTTGTTTTTTAAACAACATGAAAAAAGAACTTCTATTCAAAACAAGATATAGGTTATTTATTCAGTAAAGCGAAGCCAGGATTTATATATTCCTAACTTATTAATAACAAGCACCTTTACGGTGTTTTTATTCTACTGTTGTTGTGGAATTCGGCAATTGAATACAAATGTTGTTATAATATAATAATCACCTAATTGGGGAGAGGAGGGGCCGGGTTAGGGGGGGGGAATGTAATTTATAATTTACTTTTCACTTTTTCACATGGCATATGCCTCTTATTCTTATTTATTACATAGGCCTAGTGCGGCAGTATTTTGTACACTACTTTATGTCCATGACTCCATGTTATTTAATCACTAAATGATTTAGTAAATCAGGTCAACAAACTTTCAAGCTTCATTATCTTCCCCAAAGATGACAGGATTCAGAGTAAACGCAGAATTATTGTCAGTCTTACCTGACTAAGTTAAACATTACAAGATGTTTCTTACTTTCTTAAGCAATGGATGATCCGGTATCCGGAGTATAAGCTAGTATTAAGAGGATTTTAGTTCTGTTCTGAACTCATCAGCGAACGGCCGGAAGTTAGTACAGACAGTGAACAATCGAAGCATTGATCTCATAAATGGAGATCAATAATGGTTCAAAGGCAATAGTGCCCTCTTGCGGTCGGTGGTGGTACGATACAAGCTCCTGAACTGCCCGGCGCCCATAAAGCGTCTTGAACGAAGACTACAGCAGAATTACAAAACCGAACATGCAAACTATTGCGTGTATAAATGCCAATGGTGACTCTCTATAAAATCCGGCCAAAATTACGTCGAATTCCTATTTTGGGGATCAAAAATTGCCGGACAATATGTAAAGCGTTTATGTCCGAGACAAGTCGCCATGAAGGTTACGCTAGTTGAAGAGGAGAAGTAGCATTTATTAAACGACAGTGGTGGTTTTCGTTTTGGTTTTTGTGGTCAAGCCTGCGCGTCATGGCGGACGTATTCAAATCGATTCCTGCAGATCTCGGGCAAAAGGACTCGCTGACGACAGGTGCGTAACATTTATTGGGGGGGGGGGGGGGGGGGGGGGGGGGGGCAGAAATGTGAAAGTGGGCGTTCTCCACTCCCTCCAACAGATCATGTCCAGATGTTAAACAAGCGGATAAGTAAGTAGTGTCCGAGTTACTTGGACTATCGGCCAACAGGAAGTTGAATTGCATAATTTTTAAGTTTTATTATTCCAGAGATTGAGTAAAATAATTCTCATTGCCAGCTTCGTTTTTAAAGAAAGAATGGTCAATTAATGGAACAGCCAAAACCCGGAAGTTGGACACCCCTACTAGCCTATAGCGTGCAATGTAATTAGTCACGTGATATCAATATGGCTTTGCAAATTGTAATCCCTACCCATTGTGATTGTTGTATGAGCCCAGGCCATACCGCATGTGTGGAAAAAAAACTCATTGCGTTCGAAAGCGTCGCAATGTAGGCCAATCTGACCATAGACCATAACTTAAGACTAATAATTTATTTCAATCTGTGAGGGTCGGGTAAAAAATCAGTTTAATTTTGTGAAATTCTGATCGTGTACCATCCGACTTAAAAACAGAAAAAGGAAACAAAAACAATGCAAAATATGGAATGGCCGTCCAGGGACATATTAATTGACGATCTCATGAAATTTGACAGTTAAATTTACAGTCCTGTACACAACACTGTCGCGCTACTCACACAGAATAATTTGTTAAGTCGTCGTGGTTTAAAATGTACCAGGCATTAACCAAAAACTAATTGGCTGGATGCTTGACAGAAAACATCTAATTATTTTGTTCTGGCCTTGGGGTGTGAAGACATGTACTACCGGTAATTTAATTTACTAGTCAAGTATTATTTAAAATATTGGCTCTTTGAACATACATGTACAAGAAACTAGTACCAACACAACCTACGGAGTGTACATTATTGTATTTTAGGGGGCCATATCGAGTATTGTGTAAACAGCTTAGATTCTTTAAAATTATTTGTTTTTGTTATTTGAACCCCCAATCTAGTCAATGCAACAACAAAATTTGTTTAAAAAACTTAAAATGTTAGTTGTACATCTGGAATGAGCTTTTTTCATATTCTCCATGCGCACAAAATGTTGACAAATGTCAACATATCTTCTTACAATGCATGCAGAATTCTTACAATGCATGCAGATGTTTTGATTTATTGTCTGAAACACAGCGTACCGTATCTTGAACCCTGCAGTATGCTGCGTTACAGGATAGAACCAATTAAGTAGGACTATTCCGTTTGGATCACATGGAGATTGGTCATCTTCCTGCAAACCCAACCGAGAAAACCGGTACATGTACATGTACTGTAGCTCCTAGGGTGTGCTGTGACAGATCAAGGGGGGTTGAACTAGTATATTGACCTACAATCTAAACGAGACCTAAACGAAGTGATCTTGAACTTAAACAGGCCCTACAGATTTGACACTTTTCTCATGGGATTAATAAATGAAAGACAAAAGTGCACATCAGGGTATGGGGGACGTGATAACTGAATCCATATTATGTGGGTACTGCACAAGTAAACTGAGTATGCTTTACATACAGGGGGGTCTAAATACGAAACAAAAAACCAGAACAGCCTATTTTCAAGTAACCCCAAACCAGAAAAACTAGTTTGGATGGACGGCGAATCTTTCTAGATGACAAATGATACCAAGATCACCCGATTCGGTCCAGTAGTTTTAATTTCAGAGACTTTTTTCTGCAACCCAGTCGGTGGTAAATTGGACAGGCCTTTTTATTGCTGTCGCACTTTTATTGCTGTCCAACTGACCCCCGACTTAGTTCCAGAAAATGGTCACTAGAATGAAAACTACTGGACCGCATCGGGAGATTTTGATAACAATTTCCGTCTAAATTTTTTTTAAGCTGGTTGGAGCGTACTGAAAATAGGATGTTCTAATTTTTCTGACTGTCCTGTACAAGCACAAATTTATTAAAATGCCATTTTTGTTTTGTTTCTTTAGCTATTGAGTCATTAGATTGCTTAAATGACCAGATCGTCCAGTTTATGTTTACGCCCAAATCCTCTGAATGTGACGTGAGCAGCCCAATCAGTGAATCAGTTCCTCTCCCGGCCCGAGATTCCCTCAAGGCTAACGTTGCCTTGATGCGAAGGCTGCTGATAGACGCACAGATGAAATACAGACAGGTGGTGGATGAGAACAACCAACTTGTGACTCATAAAGAGATTGATAATACTGAACAGGTAAGGCCTGGGGCCAATTTCACGGAGCTGCTAAGCACAAAATTTTGCTTAGCATGAAAATTTGTCCTTGGTAAAAACAAGGTTACATACCAAATTTTCACGTGATCTTTATTGTTTTTGATTAACCCTAACTCCTTACACAACAAAGGAAGTTGGAGAATTTTGAAGGAATTGTATTGTTCAATAACAATGGTGAGGGAGTTAGGGTTAATAATCAGCTGGTTTTTTGCTTAGCATGAAAAACATGTATAATTTTGGCTAGTAACCTGTTTTTAATGAGCCAGACTTTTTTGTGCTAAGCAAATATTTTTGCTTAGCAGCTCTATGAAATTGGCCCCTGCTCATGCTATAGATTGATTGCATTCAGCTGCCATCTTGAGGTGCTTTATGTGAATTAATTAACAATAAACACACAAAAGATGTACCCTTGCATACTGCGTAGCCCTACGGAACATTAGCGCAAACCTCAAAGCCACTTCTCATGGTTAACCTTAACTCCCTACCCAATTTTCCTTCACATAACCTGAATCCTTCAAAATCCCCCAATATTTATTACTGGTGACCACTGCCTGAATCTTGCAATTCTCGAACCCACTTGACCACCGAGCTAGTCGGACTAGCCAACAAAGGACTAGGTCGCTCAGTTGGTGGAGCACTGGTACACCAATTCAGAGGTTGCATGTTCAAACGCTTCTCCAGTTGATTATTTGTTCAACATTTCAAGAATTACTCCGAGAATGATTTTGTTGTTGTTTACTTGTCAGCTTTCTAACGTTGTCGTAACTCAACTGACGGATACTAACAAACGACTGGATTACTTCAGTGCAGAAGGCCATAGTGACCCCGATAATGACAAGGACAATGCAGGTAAAGTGTACACAAAATGTAGGTTTATTTAACCCTAACTCCCTACCCATTTTTACTTACACATAACCTGAATCCTGCAAAATCCTCCAATTCCTAAATTGTTAAAACTCCAAGTAACCTGAATCCTGCAAAATCCTCCAATATTGGTCACTGGTGACCATACAGCCTGTATCCTGCAAAATCCTGCAGTCTTGCCCTGGCTGCAGTCAGTAAAAACCCAAGTAACCTCAATCCTGCAAAATCCTGCGATGTATCAAACTCCAAGTGACCTCAATCCTGCAAAATCCTTGTGTGTCACATTCAGCCTGATAACCTGAATCCTCCATATTCCTGCAGGGGTAAAACCCCAAGTAACCTCAATCCTGCAAAATCCTGCAATGCATCAAACTCCAAGTGACCTCAATCCTGCAAAATCCTGCATTTTGCAATGAGGAATTTGGAGGATTTGGGAGGGTTAGGGTTAATGAAAATATAATGGGTGCTAAATGTACATACTGTAGTAGGGGTTAGGGTTTGAGTCAGTTTCGAGTTCTGAGCATCAGGGTGAAGTAAATTTAATATTATTAACAAACTGATTAGTGATTAACCAATAGTAATATCCAGGCGTGACGTATTCCTATTGTTCTTGCACGACAATACTAGCCGGTAATGGCTTGTTGGACACAAACTCATCATTAACCAACACAGTAACTCGTCGTTACCAACACAATAACTCGTCGTTACCAACACAATAACTCATCATTACCAATACAATGATTTTAAACACAATTGCTGTCCATTATCAAGTAAATAAACAGTACTGTATCACTGTGCCAACCAAATGAACATAATGTGTGTCATAGAATGGATACTCTATATAGTTCACACTGCGGCATTGTGCGGTGCCGTCGATAAGCCACACCGCAGGCACGTACGCAGGGGGGATGCGACGGGTACGTACGCACCCCCCAAAATTACCGAAAGGTCTACAATTTCCGGGGTAAATAATGGTATTTTGATGTAGAAATAACGGTATTGGCACCCAAAATGGACTTGGGTTAGGCGATAATGTTAACAACAAAAATCGCACCCCCAAAACAAATCCTGCGTACGGGCCTGTGTGATTGGCAGTGCACTTACATTGTAGCCTCATTGTACTCGGTCTTTGTTGTTCACATTCCCATTAACAATGGGAGTCTGGATATTACATAGGCTAATAGCTTCGGAACACGCCAATACCAGCGATAATCGGTCTCGGCGCTGCGCGCCTCGCCCGATTATCCTGCTGGTATTGGCGTGTTCCTCAGCCATTACCCTTTATTTCATGCACACTCTTTATGGATGGAGTTTTTGTTAATGTTAGTTAGGAAAATTGGATTCAATTTAAAAACGAATCAAGTTTTCTAAACCTACTTCCTATGCATTAACCCCACCCAACCCCCCCCCCCCCAAAAAAAAACAACCCCAAAACACCCCAAAACAACCCAACAACTTGAACTATGTCTTGATCTTCTTTGACACAGAATGGGAGAAACAGCAGGCGGAGAGTGAGTTACAGCGACTGCGTGACAGATGCAGTCAACTGGATAGAGATAACATGACATTGATGAAGCAACTAGATGACCTACGTGCCTTAGATCACAGTCATGTAGAGATACCTAGTGCAGGAGAGTTGAAAATACAGCTGACACAGACGGAACATGAGTTGGCTCGGGCTAAGGAGGCACTGACAGGTAATGAAAGTCACACCAAAATGGTTGATCTAAGACACAAACAGAACATGAGTTGGCTCGGGCCAAGGAGGCACTGACAGGTAATGAAAGTCAAACCAAAATGGTTGATCTAAGACACAGACGGAACATGAGTTGGCTCGGGCCAAGGAGGCACTGACAGGTAATGAAAGGCACACCTAAATGGTTGATGTAAGACACAGACGGAACATGAGTTGGCTCGGGCCAAGGAGGCACTGACAAACTAGGTACTGTCAACACCAGTGCATAAGAAGTCTAAGTCTATTGAGAGCTAGTGCCTATTGAACAATGCCAGAGATGGATCCTGCTGCCTTGGGTGTCGATAGTTTTTCTTTTAAAAATAAATTTAAATATATTAAAATGTTGTCAAAGTGTACGAACATCAATAAATCTGTAAAATGGGGAAACAAAAAATCCTACCCATTCAGTTTTCGGCATTTTCTCCACTATGGCCTGTGCCCTGTTCATTTTGCCAAAATATGTCACAAATGTCAAAGAAAACAAAGATTTACGTTTTGGGGGTTAATTAAGTTTTATTTATCTGCTTTGCCAGCAATGAAATCTGATCGCAAGCGTCTGAAGGGAGAGAAAGTAGACTTGTTGAACCAAATGAAGCAGCTCTACTGCACGCTGGAGGCCAAGGAGGAAGAGATGAGGGACTTCATCCGTAATTATGAGCAGCGCGTCTCAGAGAGCGACGAAAGCCTGAGGAAAGTAATCGCTGAGAAGGAGGAAGTGGAGAAAGATCGGTGGGAGATCTTAAAGAGAGCGCGGGAGGCAGCAGAGAGATCAGTGTCCTTGAGGGAACAACTAGACAAAAGAGAAAAGGAAAACGAAGGACTGGAAGAGGAAATAGACAAGGTACCAATCATTATTTGCGTTTGCTGTATTTTTTGAAAATGGATTCATATTTTATAATGAATTATTGCAAATAAAATTTGGACTTACTAAATAAATTTGGGGCATTGTTTGAAAATAGCAGTTTTTTTTAATGATTGTTGGTCGGCAATTGTCGTGACACAGCGTAGCCAGCAGCTGGATTTGAACCTCTCACCCTCTGGGGCCAATTTCATAGAGCTGCTAAGCACAAAAATTTGCTTAGCATGAAAATTTGTCCTTGGCAAAAACAAGGTTACAGACCAAATTTTCACGAGATCTTTATTGTTTTGGATTAATAATCAGCTGTTTTTTTGCTTAGCATGAAAAACACGTAGAATTTTGTCTGGTAACCTGTTTTTAATGAGCAAGACTTTTTTGTGCTAAGCAAATTTTTGTGCTTAGCAGCTCTATGAAATTGGCCCCAGATCATAAGTCAACAATCCTGCAAACCATGTTTTTTTCCCGCAGTTGAAGCAACACATAACAGCAGAAAGACGCTCCACCTACTATCACCCCCCTCACACACCGACCATCCCCCTAACCAGTACCCCAGTCACTACGCCAGACACGACTGATGCCAGCTACCATCATATGCACAAACTGGTCACCAAAGCCAACAGTCGGATGTCCACGACGTTATCGGACAACGGCGCTGCGTCATCTGCAACTCCGAATGACTTGACGGCACCGACAGACGTTTCAGGTATTAAAAGTTCTTCAAAGGATGTAATTTGCATCTGGGTTATGTAAATTATCAGTGTTACAAACTGTCATATATGTAAATCACACAATGAAGGTTTGGGTGCAGAAGTACTGCAACTGTACTTCCAAGAGCCGAGACAAGCACGAAAAACAGCGTTTGTTTTCAACTGGCATCAAGCAGTTATTTTTATGTTATCTTTGTTTTTTCGCGATCGTCGTCCGGCGATCGCAAATTTTTCTTTATACAATTTTTCTTTATTCAATTATTACAGGATATCTAGCGCATATATTTTGCTGGATGCCTAGAATCATTATTTACTTTCAAATGAGTAAGATATTTCTTACTAATTCGGTAGTAAATATTTTTGAGATCTGCAAATGGTGTATCCTACCTTTAATGTTGATTACTCGTTGCAGATTTCATGTTAGGTGAAGGCACAAGCACAGAGCACCTTCTGTCTCCCGCGTCGGAAGGGATGTCACGTTCAATTGAAGATCTCTCCTACGAAGTCACCCTACCAAGAGAGAAAAAGAAAAAGCCCAAGAAACAGTCTAAGAAATTTAACTCTCTCTCCAAGATATTTGGCAAGAAGAACAGATCGGCTCTGGAGCAACTTGTGTTTGATGGTAACATTTGAGTTTTATTTTCTGTTTGTAAATATCCAATCAAATTGATGAATGTTGACAAGTTGGGGTAAGGTGGCTTGCCCAAGGACACAACATATGGGCACCAGCTGGATTGGAACTCCTGACCCTCTGATCAGGAGTCACGAACCCTAACCACTGAACCAACAAAACAGTAAAAGCTTGGCAAAGGAGCAGGATTATTTATTGTTTTGATTGTCTGTGACTGTTTATACATAACTCTGCTAAAAGTATGTTTACTGTGTGTATTACCTGTTTATGTATTGTCATTTTCTACTCAGACACGCATATTTCAAGCTCGCGAACCACTTCCCCAATGTTGGACAACACGTTGGACGACAGGGAGAAACTTCGTCTTGCTGAGAAATGTCGCGACACGCCCATGACGCAATGGAAGGCTGACATGGTGGTGTCGTGGCTAGAAATCACCATGTGCTTGCCCCAGTACACCCAGAACTGCCAGGAAAATATAAAGAGTGGCAAGGTAAAACTTGGCTGACGTAGATCGTCCTTTGTGTCAACAATTATAGTTAGAAACCTTGGACCTTAAGATGCTAGACTAACTGACATTGTAATTATAGCTTCGTCCATTTATATGTTGTAGGTATTGCTTGGGTTATCGGATGCTGAGCTAGAGTCTGGAATGGGAATGGCCAACGTTCTTCATAGACGCAAAGTCCGACTAGCTATTGAGGAACAACGACCAGGAGTGGAAAAGTGAGCAGTCTACTTTACTTTCCACTTTCCTGATTCTAGAATTGTTTCAGTTTTACTCCTTATTGTTCTTGAACAGGCTCTCATATATTACTCCAACTTTTTGAACATGGTGCTTGTGTTCTTGGGCAAGAGACTTTGCCTCAATCGCCTCTCTTCACCCCATAAGTACCTGTGAAGGTAGAGACCAGATTGTGCTGATACAGAGATGGTCTCGTTCCAGATGAACAGGGATAATAATTGTGAGCAAAATCAATCGATCTCTGGCTGTGCTCTGTGGTCAATTATAGGGTCGTATGGCAGCTGTTTACATGCCATCGAGTTGACCACGTTATAGCCGCGTCCTTCGCAATTCAGCTTCTCAGCTGTGAATAAGGATGATTAGCCCCCAAATTATCATTATTATCATTAATATTATTTTATTATCTTGGAATATTATTATTATTATTATTATTATAACAGTAAATATTTAATGATCTGATCATGATATATTTTTTCTATTGACCAGTATATATTCCAAAGCTGGTGACCTAGATCATCGCTGGGTGGCACGGACCTGGCTTAATGACCTGGGCTTAGGTCAGTATTCGTTACAGTTTGAGGCGGAGCGGATCGACGGACGCGTACTCAACAGTCTCACTAAGAAAGATCTCGAGAAACATCTGGGAATATCTAGAAAATTCCATCATGTCAGTTTGCTGCATGGCATTGAGTTGTTACGAAGAATTCAGTTTGACAAAGGGGTGAGTTGTTTTCAAGAAGTAAATTTGGGTCAAGTGGATTATTTTTAAGAGAGTTTGTATTTAAAGGCAATAGACAACATTTGCAAACACAAAAAAAAAAAACCAAATTCTCTTGAATTACCAATACTCGATTGTAAGTGTCTACTATTCTCAAGCTTCCTGTAGACTCATAGCACTTTTTTTATTTTCAAGAATAGTGCAATGTTTATTTCCAACAATGCTTGGCCAACTATTGTTTAAAAAACACCATGTTTTGTTGTAAACCGTTTTGTTTGTAATTGTAATCTTTTGTAATTGATTACAAATCCGTAAATGAAGTCAGGTTAGCTAGTCTGGTTCTCTGACTCTACAATCCACTAACGTCATTATTCCACTAATGTAAATAACTTTGTTCTGTCTGAAGTAGGGTCAGGGAACCAGACTACATGAACAGCATTGATTTTGTTGTTTTTCCCAGCATCTAGGACCATAGAAATAGGTCAGTGTAATCATTTTTTGTTATACAAATTCCTTTATCTTTGATAAAAACTAAGGTGCTTATCGAGAGACGGACACAGTGCGAGGACATGGATTGTGACCTAGTAGTCTGGACCAGCCAAAGACTCATCAGATGGTCTCGCAGTATTGATCTCAAGGTAAATACAAGTCTTGGTACCAGACTGGCTTTGAATTTTGTTCACCTAGCACAGCCGATTCAGGGTAGAAAAATGATGTTTAAGAGAGCACGAATTTGGTTGAAGATTGACCCTGTCTGCCATTTGACCATTTCAGGAGTATGCAGATAATCTCCTTGACAGCGGCGTGCATGGTGCTCTGATGGTCTTAGAACCATCATTTGATTCAGATGCAATGGCAAATGCTCTCGGAATTCCTTCAAGTAAAACCATCATCAGACGACACTTAACTACAGAGTTGAACTCCATTCTTCTCCCAGCAAGGTAAAACAATTCAAGAGTATAATGAATATGCTTTGTGGTTGTAACTTCATGCTACTGAAATTAAAAATATAGGATTGCGTCGGATAATGACATGCTCTAGTGGTTTCGGTGTTTGACTCATGTACTATGGTGCGTGGGTTCGAACCCTGGTGTTTGTGCCCTTTGGCAAGTCACTTAACTACAATTGCCTCTCTCCATCCAGGAGTATAAATGGGTACCTAAAAAGGTTGAGGCCGAGTGATTGATAGAACACTTTTTTTTCTCATACAACGATTGTCTTATCTTGTGCTACTTTAGAGCGACTCAAGATGTATTCAGCGGTGTCGTAGACAGCCGATCTAGACGGAGCAGTGCTGGTGGCACGCTAGGCAGATCCTTCCAGAGATCTTACACCAGTCCCCATGATGACAAGGGAAAGTCAAAACCAACATTCAGGGTAGGTTTGATACCTCTCACCTTTTTTTTTAATCGGGTAGCTATTTTGGGTTTTCTTCAAGTAACCTATAACCTATAACCTATGATCTCCGTGTACCAACTAAAGAGGGTGTTTTGTTCACCTAGCAACGACATCTAATTGGATAGTCACATACAATTTTATTGGTTTCACACACGCCGTTCCTCGCTCGTAGGAGGATCACATACAATTTTGTTTGTTTCACACACGCCGTTCCTCGCTCGTAGGAGGATCACATACAATTTTATTGGTTTCACACACGCCGTTCCTCGCTCGTAGGAGGATCACATACAATTTTGTTGGTTTCACACACGCCGTTCCTCGCTCGTAGGAGGATCACATACAATTTTGTTGGTTTCACACACGCCGTTCCTCGCTCGTAGGAGGATCACATACAATTTTGTTGGTTTCACACACGCCGTTCCTCGCTCGTAGGAGGATCACATACAATTTTGTTGGTTTCACACACGCCGTTCCTCGCTCGTAGGAGGATCACATACAATTTTGTTGGTTTCACACACGCCGTTCCTCGCTCGTAGGAGGATCACATACAATTTTTTTTGTTTCACACACGCCGTTCCTCGCTCGTAGGAGGATCACATACAATTTTGTTGGTTTCACACACGCCGTTCCTCGCTCGTAGGAGGATCACATACAATTTTATTGGTTTCACACACGCCGTTCCTCGCTCGTAGGAGGATCACATACAATTTTGTTGGTTTCACACACGCCGTTCCTTGTTCGTGTGATACTCAGATACTAGTTAATAATAACGTTTTGTTTCTGAATAATAGAGGCAGGAATCGGTCACTTCATCAAAATCAGTTGCAGTCAGGCAAGATAGCGTTAATAGTGACTTCCCAACTCTCCCTTATTTGGCCTACAATTTAGATGTCAATGTGTTGTCAAGTCAGGGAACCAGACTATCATAGACTGTTTTTTATTTGGCTTTGATGTTTTTCTTTGCAGGGTTCTTTAGGGAGAGCCTTAGGCAGAAAGTTACGTCAGGAGATTGGTTACTCGTCCAGCTTCAGTAGCGTACCGGAACAAGTCCGTGCTCGGTCACGCAGTCAGGAACTGGAGAGTACCATGGTCTGAGAAGCATACATATCTTACGTCACGCAGTCAGGAACTAGAGAGTACCATGGTCTGAGAAGCATACATATCTTACGTCACGCAGTCAGGAACTAGAGAGTACCATGGTCTGAGAAGCATACATATCTTACGTCACGCAGTCAGGAACTAGAGAGTACCATGGTCTGAGAAGCATACATATCTTACGTCACGCAGTCAGGAACTAGAGAGTACCATGGTCTGAGAAGCATACATATCTTCCGTCACGCAGTCAGGAACTAGAGAGTACTATGGTCTGAGAAGCATACATATCTTACGTCACGCAGTCAGGAACTAGAGAGTACCATGGTCTGAGAAGCATACATATCTTCGTCACGCAGTCAGGAACTAGAGAGTACCATGGTCTGAGAAACATACATATCTTACGTCACGCAGTCAGGAACTAGAGAGTACCATGGTCTTAGAAGCATACATATCTTACGTCACGCAGTCAGGAACTAGAGAGTACCATGGTCTGAGAAGCATACATATCTTACGTCACGCAGTCAGGAACTAGAGAGTACTATGGTCTGAGAAGCATACATATCTTACGTCACGCAGTCAGGAACTAGAGAGTACCATGGTCTGAGAAGCATACATATCTTACGTCACGCAGTCAGGAACTAGAGAGTACCATGGTCTGAGAAGCATACATATCTTACGTCACGCAGTCAGGAACTAGAGAGTACCATGGTCTGAGAAGCATACATATCTTACGTCACGCAGTCAGGAACTAGAGAGTACCATGGTCTGAGAAGCATACATATCTTACGTTACGCAGTCAGGAACTAGAGAGTACCATGGTCTGAGAAACATACATATCTTACGTCACGCAGTCAGGAACTAGAGAGTACCATGGTCTGAGAAGCATACATATCTTCGTCACGCAGTCAGGAACTAGAGAGTACCATGGTCTGAGAAGCATACATATCTTCCGTTACGCAGTCAGGAACTAGAGA
Source organism: Crossaster papposus (assembly GCA_037893245.1). Lineage (NCBI taxonomy): Eukaryota > Metazoa > Echinodermata > Asteroidea > Velatida > Solasteridae > Crossaster > Crossaster papposus. Next base: position 130,638 of record JBAIAA010000580.1, read on the forward strand.
GTACCATGGTCTGAGAAGCATACATATCTTACGTCACGCAGTCAGGAACTAGAGAGTACCATGGTCTGAGAAGCATACATATCTTACGTTACGCAGTCAGGAACTAGAGAGTACTATGGTCTGAGAAGCATACATATCTTACGTTACGCAGTCAGGAACTAGAGAGTACTATGGTCTGAGAAGCATACATATCTTACGTCACGCAGTCAGGAACTAGAGAGTACCATGGTCTGAGAAGCATACATATCTTACGTCACGCAGTCAGGAACTAGAGAGTACCATGGTCTGAGAAGCATACATATCTTACGTCACGCAGTCAGGAACTAGAGAGTACCATGGTCTGAGAAGCATACATATCTTACGTCACGCAGTCAGGAACTAGAGAGTACCATGGTCTGAGAAGCATACATATCTTACGTCACGCAGTCAGGAACTAGAGAGTACCATGGTCTGAGAAGCATACATATCTTACGTCACGCAGTCAGGAACTAGAGAGTACCATGGTCTGAGAAGCATACATATCTTACGTCACGCAGTCAGGAACTAGAGAGTACCATGGTCTGAGAAGCATACATATCTTACGTCACGCAGTCAGGAACTAGAGAGTACCATGGTCTGAGAAGCATACATATCTTACGTCACGCAATCAGGAACTAGAGAGTACCATGGTCTGAGAAGCATACATATCTTACGTCACGCAGTCAGGAACTAGAGAGTACCATGGTCTGAGAAGCATACATATCTTACGTCACGCAGTCAGGAACTAGAGAGTACCATGGTCTGAGAAGCATACATATCTTACGTCACGCAGTCAGGAACTAGAGAGTACCATGGTCTGAGAAGCATACATATCTTACGTCACGCAGTCAGGAACTAGAGAGTACCATGGTCTGAGAAGCATACATATCTTACGTCACGCAGTCAGGAACTAGAGAGTACCATGGTCTGAGAAGCATACATATCTTACGTCACGCAGTCAGGAACTAGAGAGTACCATGGTCTGAGAAGCATACATATCTTACGTCACGCAGTCAGGAACTAGAGAGTACCATGGTCTGAGAAGCATACATATCTTACGTCACGCAGTCAGGAACTAGAGAGTACCATGGTCTGAGAAGCATACATATCTTACGTCACGCAGTCAGGAACTAGAGAGTACCATGGTCTGAGAAGCATACATATCTTACGTCACGCAGTCAGGAACTAGAGAGTACCATGGTCTGAGAAGCATACATATCTTACGTCACGCAATCAGGAACTAGAGAGTACCATGGTCTGAGAAGCATACATATCTTACGTCACGCAGTCAGGAACTAGAGAGTACCATGGTCTGAGAAGCATACATATCTTACGTCACGCAGTCAGGAACTAGAGAGTACCATGGTCTGAGAAGCATACATATCTTACGTCACGCAGTCAGGAACTAGAGAGTACCATGGTCTGAGAAGCATACATATCTTACGTCACGCAATCAGGAACTAGAGAGTACCATGGTCTGAGAAGCATACATATCTTACGTCACGCAGTCAGGAACTAGAGAGTACCATGGTCTGAGAAGCATACATATCTTACGTCACGCAGTCAGGAACTAGAGAGTACCATGGTCTGAGAAGCATACATATTGTACGATAGATTCAGTACGCTATGTCATTGTATTCACGACAGATTTGTCACATGACTGGTGCATTTTTGTACCATTTTTACGTTGTGAGAGTTAATCTGGTAGTGACAAGAAATCACCTCTTGTGAGTTTGTTTACACTTTTGTAGCTTTTTTTTCAGAGAAGGTAAAACAGACTGTGGATGTGTTCAAGTCTTCAATCTGATATCCTTTCCCGCATCCCGTGGACGTCTTTTGTTCGCAGGTTCACAGTACGTATGAAATGTTCGTACACAAAGGTTTGTTTTTTAAAGGTGTACGCCAAATAGAGACTTTCTCTCGTCTTTCTAATGAATTCTTTTATTTTTGTATCTTATTTTTTGTGTTCATTCCTGTTTTTGCCGGCCTATTTTCACCATATGTCATTCAAAAGCCCGCAGTATAATCCAACTTTTATCTTGATTTTGTCCACTGAAGCCCTATTTTTATTTTATTTTTTAATTTAGATCCTACTGTTTTCTTATTACCACTGAGGCTAATTTCAAGGAACTCTTGAGCACAAACATTTGCTTAGCATGAAAATTCTTCCTTGGCAAAATAGAGTTATAAACCAAATGTTCATTGGACATTGTTGTGACTGGTATTCAGCTAGTTGTTGCTTAATAATACATGTATTATAAAAAGAACATGGATTTTTGGCTGATAACCTGTTTTTAGTGAGCAAGACATTTTTGTGCTAAGCAAATTTGTGTGCTTAGCAGCTCCATGAAATTGGTCGCAGGTTCTGCATGAAAGCCGGTAATGTTGATATCATGGATCTATTAAGAGTCATTTGTATGCTTCCTTTAAAACTATCTATTGTTATTTCTGCACCTCTCTTTATTTGAGGGCTTTCTTGTACATGTATGTAGTTTTATATACTAGCAACAACAAAATTACTGTACAGCATTCAACTCAATAGAGTATTTTTAATTGTGAATGAAAATGTAATTATAAATAGCACTGCTATTTCGAAGAAAATAATAGATGTGTATCGGAGATGCATTTTTGAAAATTTCCACTAGTAGTTGGTGTAAAGTAATATTGTTTATTTTGGAATATACAGCATTCACAAAACTAAAACTTCGCCAGGAATGGATAGTTGTCCAGGACTTTCAAAGAACTTTTGTTGACAAACAGTATCAGTTTAAGTAAGCATATTTAAAATGTTGTTTTTTTAACTTTGTTTCATACCTTATTCTTTCTGAAATACGTGCTCTACATTTTCAGCTTCATTCATAAATTTTAACATTTTATTTTCCACCTTGATCTCACAAAAAGCCTTGTTTTTAATTTTGTTTTAGGGAAGAGATAGGTTCCTCATGTTGAGTCTTGAGTTAAATAGTGAGTAGTCTGGGTCCAAGACAAGGTTGAAAGAAATCCTTGTAATCTGATTGGTTAATACATATATGTACCGGACAAGTGTGATCCACTGTGCATTGGAACTTATATTGATTGTGGTGAGGCTGGGCCATGGGTCGTAATGAATAATTCATTGGCACATGATCAATAACCCACCAATCAGATGACGAGGATTAATTCAGGCATTGTATACGTAGGGCCTTTTTGAATCCCTGGCTTCGTCTTTGTCTTTGGCTCCAGGCGATTTTAGATTCCCAACAGCGAGATCCTCTGCCACATTATGATGCCTGTTGTGCTTCAGAAACATTCAATCGATTGATACAAACCCAAAAGTTAAACCAGTTCCATTTGCCTCCATTTCTATTTGCTTCTTAGTGATTTGGAATTCGGAAGCGAAGACGAAGCAAAGGTTTCGAAAAGCCGATAGAATTTAAAGCATAATGTACTGTTAGTGTTCAACTTCTGAATTCTAGCATACAGTGTATATTCATGTACATGTATTAAGGTATTGGGATTTCGTTCTTTGTATTAAATTACGGAAAGTTGCATGTCTGAACATATGTTAATGTATACTTTAAATGTACATATTTTACATAGGAATTTTAACCTTGTCTTATAAATGATGGAGAATAAAAAGTGTTTTAAAGGTGCATGATCACAGATACGGTGAATATATTTTAATAATGGCTTTATATTTAGGCTTGACATGATATTAATTGAGGCATGTTGAACAAAATACATTACGAGTGTGTCTAGATAAGATAAGTCGGTAAAGATGCATGCACATAAAGATTTTTTATTTTGTTTGTGATTAAAGATGTACGGTGCATTATATTTTTTAGGTTTAACTTCCAAAATCATTCTTTTTTTTTTAAATTTCTCTCTATCAAGCACTTTGAAAAGCTATTTACCTTTTAAATGAGAAATGCAATAATTACTATAAGAATCCAGAATATTTGTGCCCCCCCTATTTAGGATCAATAATGTGGAGACTGGAAACCAGTCTAGTTACTTATTAAAAATTACTTATTTCAAAGGATTGTAGATCAGAAGAACAAAAATTCCTTTGAAATAAAGGTCAAGAATTAGTTAACATGTTTGTTGAGCATGAACAGTTCATCATAGAACTTAGAAGTCACCAAATTTAAAGCAACTTTACTGATTATTAATATATTTGCCGACTTGAAATGGTAATCTGATGATAGTGTTATTACAAATTTTAACTAAAATAAAACAAGTTGGAGGGATTATGATTTTCTGGTTACTATTTGAATAATAATCTTGGATTAATGGTTGTCTCAGGTCTTGGACCTCCTTCTAGGTTTTCAATTTTTATTTCCAAGGTCACTTGATGAGTGAGAAGGAACAAATTTCAGCAGACCAGGAGACATCTTAGATCAGGCAGGGTGACAAAATGGAGGGACAACTTGGAGTAATGCACATCATTGGATAGTTGGACATACGTCAAAACACAGATAAGGCATTCAAATATAAATATTTTATTTCTCAAATAGAGTATTTTTTAGAGCCCCTTTATACTAATAAAGGGAGGAGATAATACAAGGATACACATGAACAATTCAACAATTTAACAATCAATATCAAAGATATATTATTAATCCATGCAAACTTAAACAAACTGTTCTTTAAAACAACAGCAAACGAAGATTAAGGAAACCAAAATTTCAGGAAAATTATTTAGCGAGTTGTTTCCACAAACAAGGACAACCTTGTATTCTACATGTAGTTGTATTCGTAGTGTGATATTGTTGGAGTCTGACATAAATGTCTCGCCTATAATTTAAAACGGCTGCCTTTTAACACAACCTCAATCCACAACAAGGCAAAAGTTCAAAAATCTCTCGAGTTCAGGTGATGTGTATACACGCAAAGATTTTCCGGAATACAAAACGGATGACGGATAAACAAGTCACGAGCAAGGCTGGAAATATGTCAGTGTCGGCGACAGGCTTGCAGCGAGCGGGGCCTGAAATATCAGGGTGTGCTTCCCACAGATGCTGGTCATTTTACATCCCAAAATCTTGTTTAAATAAAAATATGTGGCCTCTCGTTTTGTGTATAATTCAGGTTATTCGTCAAAAAGCCGGTTTGCAGCAGTTTTCAAGGAACAAATTGTAGACGACGTCACAAGGCCTATTGTTTGGAGATTAGTTGCAGTGAGTCCTATTAAAAGGTAAATTATCAAGTGAAGCGAATAAAAATATATCATGAATTCTAAATTATGAGTGTTTATAAGGCAATATAAAATACAATTTTTTTTTAATTTGAATATAAGAACTCTTTTTTTCTTAAACATCACATCAAAACTACTAAACTTTGTTATACAATAAAATCTTGCTATATACAAGAATTCGTACATCAGTAAAACTTTTTTTTTAATTCACATTTAAAAAAAATGTAACCTGTATCTGTGCAGAACATTTTTGAGCCAATTTCTCATTTCAGTTGCAATACAAAATAGTTTGTTTTTACTAGAATCAAAATAAGTATTTATATTTTTTGTTTAATACAATTGTACATTTCTGTAAGTATTCACATGTTTTGTAAATATTATTCAGTCATTTGTCATTGATCATACTTAAGCTTGTTAGACACAAATTGTACATTCCTTATATACATTACACACACAGAGTAATGTCATAACTGTTATTAAAGGTAGGATACACCATTGGTAATTGCTTGAATTATTATGAATAGGTAGATTTTGGGGGTTGTATTTCATAGTAAATATCGTTTAACTGACCTGTCCAAAGTTTTACAATCATGGATGCCGAGAAAAGCCTGAAAACAGCATTTGTTTTCAACCGGCGTCGAGCAGTTATTCTTATGTTATTATATAATCTATTTTTTTAAGAATAATTACATTCATTTTGCTGGATTCCTAGAATCATTATTTACTTACAGATGAGTAAAATATTTCTTAATAATTCGGCAGTAATTTTTTTTCGATATTTGCAAATGGTGTATCCTACCTTTAAGTACATGCAGTGTAGATAATTAAAAGGGCAGTTTTGTGCAGAATATGCACAATTTTAGCTCCAAAATGTGTCTTGAAAAAAAGTTAAAAAGATCATTTAAGATAAAAACAATACCCTGAAATGTTGCAGTTTTTGTGTAATTATCGGGAATGTCTGAATACCTAGGAATATCGATATCTACATGTTATTATTATTATTATTATTTTCTGGTAATGAAACCAAGAATCCTTCAAAAGCGCTCAAGGCACTGTAGCTCGTAAGCCAGAAGAAACCCGTAGACAGAAGGCTGTGTCAGCCAGGAACACCGGGGCAAACCCCTTCTCTTAGCGATAAGTGTTCTGGGTTCTTTTACGTGCATTATACAATTTTATAATGTTATAATGGGAAAGATATATACACACATTATAAATTATACAACACACGGGACCTACAACTTTACGTCCCATCCGAAGGACGAAGCAATAGTGGTTTAATTGCCTTGCTTAAGGACACACATGTCCCGGCCGGGATTCGAACTCTTGGTGGAGTGCTACTTGGATTTCCAGTCGCATGTTTCTTGTCAATATGTTTGTGTCAAGATCAAGTTGCGATTGAAACAAGACTATCAGGAACATAAGTTGCTGATTTTATACAACCTTGTCGGTGCTCCAAATAAATCAAGTCGCAACTACTGCGCCGCGACAGAACGTGTTGACCATTGGACCGTGTCATTTGCATATGCAGATCATCTTACTTCATTGTATAGCCAATCAGAATGCAGACAATTTGGTAACAATTATAACATGGATGACATCAACATGGATGACATCAACATGGTTGTGATTGTTCTGCTTCGGATGCCACTTGTTTCACGACCTGAGGCCAGTGTAAGCCCCTCTCGGGTCACTTGCAAACAAAATTCAAACTTCTAGAACTTTTCTGCGAACCAATTCTGCGAAATCTGAAATCTGCTTTCTGTTCTTCATAAAGCCTTGACGAGCTCAGACAACATTGCTGGATAGTTCTGCTCAATGTTCAAAGCCGGCAATGTTAGCGTCTTGTCACCGTCCTTAACTGACACAATGGATAGATGTGAACCCGGTCCTATAATCTGACGGTTGGATTCAATACTCAACAACGGAAGTAGACCGTCTGAAACTGCGTCTATCATATACGGATCCTCACCAACAAGATGTTTACTGTGATGTGGATGAGTATTCTCTCGTTTAGGTCTGAAAAAACAACGTAAACAGATTTTAGGAAAATGTTCAAATTTTAATGCATTTGGTGGTTTAGTATTTAAGAGAAAATATAGTTACACTGATCAAAAGTATTGTGTGATTAGGGATGCTGGAAAAACAAAGAACCAATATTGTAGTCTGGATTCCTGACTCTACTTCAGACAAAACATGGCAATTTATAGATGTTGGGAAATAATCGCCAGGTCAGACAGGGAACCATACTATATAACTGATGACAAATAAATTGTGGACTGAATTTGTAAAATAGGGGCAGTATTTGAAAAAATGACAGTTTTGTCCAATAATGGTTGGCCAATCATCGTTGGAAATTCATACAAAATTTCTTTTTTTCTTAAAAATGTCAGTGAGCACATTAGTTATTTTCAAAGAAATTTGTGTTTTTGTGTGTGGGGTGTGTTTTTCTGGAAGGGGGTTTTTAAGAGTAAATGTTTGTTTTTGTCTAAAGGTGCAACACATACAGTTAACATACCTTCCTCTCTTGACCGATGAGGTCATTGTACTTTTCTTGTCACTTTCGACCCCATCAAAGAGCTTAGCGAGTAGGTTAGGGCTACTGGCCGACACCCTGACTTCTCTCCTTGGTGGCGGCTTGGGTGCTTTAGGTCTGACCACTTCCATCGTCACGGTTTCCACTATACTTTCTCTTGTCACATCTTGTAATTTCTCAGCACCTTTTGTCCTTTCAGTTTTTTCAGTTTTTATGACTGGTTTTGAGTATTTCTCGTCCGGGTCCGAGGGCGGTGTAACTGGTCTCGCGTCTGATGGTGAAATATATCACATGAATATACAAAAGTATCATGTAGATTTCATCAATTTATATATCTAAAACTTTGGGTGATGCGATTTCCTACCAAAGTACCAACCTGTGATATCTCCTATTGTAGACTGGTATGTTTTGCTGACTGGAGGTAAGACTATATACATACTGCCGGGAGGGACAGAGTTGATTGCATTGGGCTGTTGCCAAAAGGACTGCGGCAATGCTCGGAGTTTCATTGGCAAAGGATCTGTAGATCAATATAGGATTGTAGGAAAGATTAGTTTGGTAAACTGTTCATTTCACAGACTTCAGGAGAATAGAGACAACTAGATAATATATAATTATTTAAAAAACAAATCATAAACAGGTAAACAAACAAACAAACTAACAAATAAACCAATAAAGCAACTCAACAGACAAACAACCTACTCCACAAACAAACAAACAACCAACCTTCTCGACAAACAAACAACAATCTACTCAACAAACAAACAAACAAACAACAAACAAACAAACCACCTACTGCCTAACAAACAACCTACTAAACAAACAAACAAACAACCTACTCAACAAACAACCTAATTAACAAACAACCTACTCAACAAACAAACGACCTACTCAACGTTGTTGATACTCTACAAAATGTTGGCTTTTTGACATGCATGCTGTTTATAAAAGGCCTTTTACATAGAAAACAAATTTTACTTAATTATCCTTGTGTTCCATGTACTATACATGTACATAAAGTGGTCATGTGGATCAATATGAAATAATACAATAGCAACTAGCAAGGTTGGATGGTAATTTACCTATTTAAAACGACACTTACAACAACCTGCATGTTTATAATAAATGAGGTTAGTTGCTATGCAACCGTTGCTATGACACTACAGATGTATGACAGGCTTTCGTATGTATGAATGGGTGCACACGTATTACTACAAAAACTAGGTGTATACAAATAAATGTACATGTGATAGACATATTGGTAATATGATTGTTTAGATATTTTATTTAATGAAAACAAATGTATTTGTTTTTCTTTAATAAAATAAACCCATCCCATGTTTATTGACTCTTAATAAGCGTCATCATATACACGGAGTGGACAGTCCTCTATGGCCGACAGAACAAAATTCACTCAGTGAAGGTCATTGCACAGGCATTCACCTGTTTATGTGCGTACTGTGCTAATATTATTTATGCTAATATTATATAACATGCAGAAATTTACAGTCATTGTGTGGGGTCCGTTATAAATACACTACATCAGTGTTTGATAAGCCAAATACAAAAAGTGATATAGTTTGTATTACATTAGCTCACTTTCTGAAAAATATGTTCTGTTGAAAATCCACAAGATTATGCAAAACCACTGTTTATCATGGTTTTTTTATTCAGAATTCATACATACATTTACTGGGTAATATAGATTTTTGGAAATGTGTTACATATTTGTTTGTATTGAATTGTTTTGATTATCTTGTGTGTGTTTGTATGTATGATCAGATTTTATTTAACATATCAGTAGATACAACATTTATGTTTTAATATAAACACAATAGAGTTGAATTAAAATTAATAACAATATCTAGGGTATTTTGTTAAATTTAGGCCTATATATACCAAACCTGGCATCTTACCCTTTTTAGGCTTATGTTTAATCTTGTTTGGTGGCACAGCTGTTCGAACATTGTTATTATTATTACAGTTATTGTTCTTGTCAATTCCTAAGCGGATTCCTTGTTGACAAAGCAGGTTGTAGCGGATTCCTTGTTGACAAAGCAGGTTGTCAGCAACTGCCACTGCCACATTTTTCTTAATCTTCTTTTTTAATTTCACCGATCTGCACTTTGGAAACAACGTCGCTTGTATTTCCTGCGCATGATGATTGAAGCCAGCAGGTCGGATGTATATCGGACCGCTTGATGTACTGCTGCAGGGCGAGGGCGGTATATCCTCAATGTCGGAATTCTCGCCCTCAGACGAACTCCCGCTAAGAGAAGTTGTTGGTCCCCGTTTGTTTGTGGCGTAGTTGTATGAAGTTGGGGGTGGAACTTTTGCCATGATGCAAAAGGAAAAATCTTCACAGCATAGTTACAAGTCAAGTAAGGCCTAACATTTGGCCTATTTTTTTTGTTTTTTGTTAGAGTGCGATTCCAAAATTAAATTTGGCAATATTTCATGCTGCTTTTCAAGATATATGCACAATTTCAATGTAGAACAAATTTAACCAGGTACCTCAAACAATAACATAGGCAACACAGATCTAGGTTTTCTGAACATTTTATCTGAAATCAATAAGTAAACAGAAACCGCTGAACTAGGGCCTAGCAGCGCAATTTGTTTTCATTTTTTGGCCAGGTAGCCTATGCCGGTCTAAATTCAGTTGAGATCACAACACAAGAACTATAAATGCAAGATCCGTCATTTGTGGTCTCAAGGTTACGTTTACAGCAACATTAATCAATGACGAATGTAGTACGAGTTCCACATGTTCCAAGCTGCTTGTCGTAACTTCCCGCTAATTCTTAGAAGTTGTGACGCGGTTGATATAAACACAGGAACCCCGACACGACAGCCGACGATCGATCATGAGCATATTAAATGATGTCCATAAATTCACGTCCATAACTCCACATCTGGTCATCGTCTCCACTGCAAAATCCACCTCAAAAATGCACAAACATTCCTAGTATCTCCTCGTATATTTTTCTTAAAAAATACAACACAATTTTGTTGGTTTTGGTGAATTATTTGGTAAACCTAATCCACAGCTCCACACGTCCAATTTTTTTCGCGGCGTTTTGTTGTACCCAAACACGTCTGTTACTAGGGCCGTTTTCCAAACCCCAGTTAAGCTTCGTTTGGCTTTATCACATTTGCTAAACTGCATGACCAAAGCAAAAATGTACGAGAAGCTGGAGTTTGTAAAACGGCTTGGGTAATAATATTATGACGTCAGTCTATAAATAAAAATAATCCCCGGCATGTAGTCAGCAGATATCCGGTGTGGTACCCTGCTTCACAATATGATATAGAGTGGGCCTTTAAGTTATACAAAATGATACATTGATGCAGATTGCAGAGGATAAACCTGGGCTTGTGATGAGATGTACTTTAGTTAGTTTTAGTATTATTTGACTTTCCCACAACATTTCTAAATTCTAGTGATGTGATGATAAATTATTTGAACCACCTCAAGTTTTGTTCAGTTGTTGTAGTTGTACCACAGTCAGTACCAAACACTTTTTAGTAAAGTAAAATATTTTCTGAGCCAGTGACAGTGTTGTCATGTCAACACGATCAGTCTTCTGGTCGGTATTTTTTCTTTGTTTTCTTGGTACAAAATTTCAAAAATATTCAGTTCCCTGAGCCAAGGTTGTCTTACTCTTATCTTAGCAGTTCTTGTAAAATAAACCACATTGTGGCCTTGGCATATAGCGCTCTATACGTATGTATAAAGAGCTAGACTCGGAGGCAAGTTGGTGTGATGTGGCTTGCCCAAGAACACAATATACTGCCAGTAGCAGGATTTGAACCCATGATCTTTTGATTACGAGTTTATACAAACCTGTAACAACTAGACCACATGTCTTAATTCTTATTGACAATTACATACAACTTTTCTTTAATTTTTTTTACAATTGTAGCAATAGGTCATGACCATATGTCATTTGTTAATTGGAGTTCGAGTCCGGTGCATGAATTCATCTTTGTTGAGAGCATCACGTTACTTGAGACAAGATCTGCCTGGCTTCAAGATTATAGCGAGTAGTCTCCATCAACCAACCAGGAAGATGGCAGACAAGGTTGACAGGAGCATCGCACAGAAAGCAGTTGAAGTTTGCAGGTAAATTCTTAATCCATCAAAATCCAACGGTGTGTTTTGTTAGAATCTGTTGGGATGGATACTGTTTTATTTATTTGTATTTTGTTTAATAGACTGATGGGCCCAGAAGATGCCAATTTTGGAGGAAATGTCCACGGAGGTGTGATTCTTAAGATGATAGAGCAAGCAGGTCTGATTGTATCAACAAGGCACTGTAACGTCATGAGAAAAACGGTGGGTGCTTAACCCTTCAAAAGCCATGTTTTGTTGGAATCTGTTGGAGTGAGAACTGCACCGAGTAGTGATAGACTGGATGCTTTACATGGGGTGGGGCCTCCAACAGATTAGGTGTTGAGCAACTTTTGGTGAATTAATATAGTCAGTTTTTCTAATAAACCTTTTTACTTACAAATACAATTAAGTTATGAAAATTCAAGTAATTGGGGGGAAATGTATGAATTGTAGGTTTGCAGGGTACTGGCATTGTTCTCTTTTTAAGTTTCTTAGTCTCTAAGTCTCGAGAGTACCCAACAAGTACCCTCCTCCAAAATTACAGCTAACTTTAAAGTCTGGAAAAAGTCTTGATAACTTTTATTCAATGATCTGAAGAATCAAGAACAGTAGGTTGAAAACTTGTTGCTTACAGGCACCAGACACCGAGGAAGAGGAAGAGCAATGCGTTGCCGGTCTGGTGAGGGTTGAAAAGACGGACTTTGTTCAACCGATGTACATTGGAGAAATCGCACAACTTCATGCTGAGATCACACATACTGCCTATCACTCTATGGAGGTACAGGTCAAAGTATGGGCAGAGGATATTTTGAAGGGTAAGTACCCGCTACATAGGTTTACAACAAATTTAAAAGGAGCTTGATAAAACTTCCAATTCATACATTGTCTTCATTTACTCGTATACTTTTGACCGTCGTTTTTTTTTTCAGGTAGAAGGAGGATGACTAACGAAGCCACCCTGTGGTACGTGCCAACAAGCATTAAGACTCTGAGCAAGGTGTTCTCTATTCCTAAGATCAGCTACGCTTCACCTGAGGTTGAGGCGGAGGGGTGGGAGCGATATCACAAACAGAAGGCAGCCAGACAGAGACAAGGGTTAGGAAGGACAGTCAGCATGAGTATGGACGAAATTAATCAACGGAAATATATGGATAACAGTGAGTTTAATTGTTAAACCATTTGAATAATTATGATGAGCATCGTTGCTAAATGCAGAATATCAAGATTTGTCTTATTCTCAAGAAATTAAATGGAAGTAGTGAAATTTTCACTCTTTTCATGTATGTTTAATTAACTTTAAAATGTTGGGTTCGAAGTTTAAATTTTGTTGGTATTAGTTAAAAAAATTAGTATAATGTGCCAGGTTAATTTTCTTTTGTGGTAAATGTTATTTATACAATGTTAGCAATGATCTCCCCTCTCGTCAACTCTTGCAGCTATTGAAGAACACACTGTAGCATTTTCACAGTCCATAGTATAATGTGCCAGGTTAATTTTCTTTTGTGGTAAATGTTATTTATAATATGTTAGCAATGATCTTCCCTCTCGTCAACTCTTGCAGCTATTGAAGAACACACAGTAGCATTTTCACAGTCCAGTCTTATCCATCTCGCTGGGGTAACAGACTGTAACTTTGCCAATTTTGTCAACGGTGGTGTGACCATGAAACTGATGGACGAAGTCGCTGGTATCACGGCATTTAAACACTGCAAATCATCAGTGGTAACCGCATCCATGGATGCTGTCAACTTTCACCAGCCTATATCACGAGGTACAATAGTCTACAAATATAACACGTTGTGCAAGGAAATAGTACAAGTTTATTGGACCGGGGCATATTTCTTATATTACACCTGTAACATATTTGGTATTTTTTCAAAAGTGGACAAAATTAATTGATTGATTTGTGTGAACAATTTAGCACAGCACCACCATTAACCTCACTTGTGAACGCATCTTGTTATATAATTGTGAGTCTATGAGCTAATCTTGAAAACATCAATGTTTTCTTCTAAATGACAGAAAGCCAAAAATAATACCACAAGGTGGTTAGTTATTAGTAACAGTAGAATCTTTAATCCAAGTAAGCTTTTGAATAATAATTTGATAGGTTACTTTGGGAGAAAATGCAATGATTCTATCCGCCTATTCTATCAGTATTGACCTTTGGTATTTGTTTCAGGTTCAGTAATGCATGTCATTGGACGACCCACGTTTACCAGTAACCGTTCCATAGAGATTGAGGTATTTGTGGATATGGAATCCATGTTCAGGGGCCACACCTCTAAACAGAGGGCGGTCCACGCCTTCTTTACTTTTGTCTCGCTGGGAGACAAGAAACAGGTGTTACTTGTTCCACAACTCAAGGTAATCATTGGTTTGTTTTTTAAAGTAGAGTAGACCATTATTCAATATGGGGGGGGGGGGGGGTATATCCCCTTTTCAAAAAAGAAGAAATTGTGTTGAACAAAATAAATATCATATTTTGATGTCATCATTTAATTTTCAAACACTCAAATGTATTAAAAGAGGAGAAGGAATAAAAGCTTTAAACTGTAAGGTGTAAGAACATTAATGTGCAAGTTTACATTAGATGTACATTTGCATTATGAACAGTGCCCCCTAGTGTCATGTGGTGACCAGGGCTGCCCCTCGGTTTTTTTCCCCATAATTTCTATGGCTGTTTTTTTTTTGGGGTAGTCGCCCCCACTTGCCGATATTGTTAAGTGTCTTGCCCAAGGGCACAAAAACCAAATTTTCTTTACTTTTTTACCACTTACTCGCAGGTACATTCCGAGGGAGAAATAAGCAGATTTCAAGAAGGTTTAGCGAGGTACGTGGAACGCAAACAAGCGAGATACACTGAGAAGGCCAAGGCCCAACTTCTTACCAAGTCCTAAGACGACTCGGGGTTTAATGTACATGAAAATGTGTGATTTTCTTATGATTGTTAACAAGAAATTGATAATAACAATTGACCAAAGGTTATGCATTCCATCCGATATCATTTTTATAAGGACTAGAATTATTTTAATTTTTGTTATCCTTGTAGTTTATGGATCACTATGATCGAATGAGATGATAAAGATATATAGTATTATAATGTGACAGGAATGATAAGTTGTGACAAGTTTTCCAAAGTTACATTCAAGTTGTGTTAGTCAGTCATTGTGTTATCAGAATCTCAGGATTTCTTTTTGAGATATCTAGGGGATGTGTTTGTTAGTTGCGCTGGTCTAGGGAGTGTGTGGGTCTTGACGCGTATCTGTCTAATGTGCCCTTGAAAGCAGACTACGAATAGATTTAGAAAAATAATTACGTCCACAGCATTGTTATTCTTTAGTCAACTATACATGATGAAAGTATTCAACCTGTCGAGGTAGTATAGTTAGTTGATAGTGCTTCCCTTCCAGAGGTAGGGGGGGGGGGGGGGGGGCCGATAAGTACCTGGTTCAAATTCACCAGTACCCATTTTTTGAATTCCATTGCTACAATGCCCTTTACATTGTTGTACCAAATACCAGATTTTCCCCAAGTGAAAACAAATGTAACCGGATGATTTTAATAAAATACTTGGTAATGTGTTTAATGTCGACTAGCGCGGTTAAGAATAGGGATTCTATAATTAATGGATGTGGGCGCGGTGGGCCTTATGATTGTTTGGCGTGGCTTTTGATTAGATAGGACGGAAACGAGCTGTACCAAACAATGAACACTCCTTATACCCACTTATCTCGTCATCTAATCACATCTTAAGACCTTTCTTCAAGTGCAGCCTAGTGACTAATTGGTATCAGGTCATAGTGGCTGGATTGATAGCGCGCGCCGGGTGTTTCATCTTATCACAACCCGTTATATTCTGCGGTCTGCGGACGCTAGCCATCAATGTTTGAGTTAAATCTTTAATAATGTTTATATTTATATAATATAGCGACGTACCGTAAAACGAGGTGAATAGGAACACAGAGGTGAATAGGGACAAAAAGCAGAAAAGTTTTTTGATTTTTTTTCTTTTCTAAGTAATAATGCAGATCCTTTTCATTTCTTCTATTTATGTACAATAGGCCTACAGCTGTCCAACCATGGCTCACAAGACGGGAAACAACTAACTCCTACCCCTGCATGGAAGAAATTCTGACGTCTTTAAATATGTCTCAAATCGCGATGTGGTCAAAACTTTGCATCTATCTTCGGACCCACTGGAGATAACCATCAGATTTCACATCCAAGACCTCACAAATATTGTCTTGCATGTGAAGTTGGAGAAGAAAATCATTTGCATTAGTCCTTATAATTTTTTTAAATTTTCTTTTTTATTTTCAGATTTTTGCTTAACAAGCGGGGCGAATAGGGACAGATTTATATACAGATTTATATAGAGATTGACATCTGTGGTATGATTCTACAGGGCATAGAATCACTTGTCCATTGGAAAGACTCAGTCCGCCTCAGCCGGGAGAAAGTTTGGATAAATCGTCTTAGGACTATTCAATCACGTGGGCTCAACATCCAACTAGGAAATGATTAACTTCTATTTTGTTCCCCAATTTGTCATCTGTTTCAGATTTTTTCCTTGCCAGGAGTTTGTTTGTGTTTGTTCTCACTCCTTTGGTTTTTCCCTAACACCCCCCCCCCCCCCCCCACATTACTCCTATTCATACCTTTTTGTTAGTTAACTTATTTGATTTGTATATTTCAGGTCATTCCAGCCAGTAAGCAGTTTGCAGCAGTTTTAATTTTATTCATTATATTTTGTTGTTACTTTTGTTAAAACCATTGTGCCAAAGTACCAAAGTCAGAAGTACAGAGCTGAGTTTATTTTCTTTTATTTTTACCTTTAAAACCATTGTGCCAACATTCCAAAGCCAGAAGTATACTACAAAAGCTACTATAAAGTACAAAGAAGTTTTCTATTCTTTTATAAATTTATAAAGGTGGATCTTTACCATTAAAATTTCTTATAAATTGTTAAAATGCTTCTGCAGGCATTGTGTTGTTTTTAAAAAACACCTCAGAGTCCCTATCCCCCCCTGCTAGGGGTAGACTAGGAGCAGTGACAGTGTTTCATACTTTGTTCCTAATCACCCCCGAGTCGGGGTGAATAGGAACAGTCAAATAAAAAAATATATAAAATTAATCCAACACTGCTGAGATTTCTTCTTGCTGTCAATGCAAAGTCAACATGAGTGGACAGTAAATAGCACAAGAATCTTCGCCACTGGCCATGTGGTTAAAACGGTGCACTGCTTTAACTGCTAAAAGTGTCCCTATTCACCCCGTTTTACGGTAATTCAATTAGCAACTATATACGAGACTCCAAAAATTGTACAAACGTTTTCTCTGCTTTTTGTTGTTAAAATAAATTTCCGATTGTGCATTTTGGTACTTTAAAAGGTAAATGAGGGGATATAATAGTGCGATACAATTCTGCTCAGAATTTTTCGAGCAATTATTACTAATATTAGCCAAGACGTTCTATATAAAGTCAAAGCCAAAAGTAATGGCGTGGATATCGATACCGCGAATGTTAAAGGGCGCCCGCATCGGAGGCCTACGCGCGCTGCATATGCATGTACGTACCGCGATTAGGACGTCTTGCAACCAAGACTAGCAAGATGGCCGACAACGTGAACAAAATGGAAACTGGTACGGTTTGATCTCTGTTTTCCTTCCTCCATGGTTTGATGGACAATTGCCGTTTTTATCTGCCATTTTTTGTGTGTGTATTTATGAATACCACTAATGAAAGAAAAACAATGTACATTTGTTTCTTTATTTGTACAAAGTTATGGCTTTACTAATTGTGTAGTGGCTGTATATTCGCCGCGCAAAAATCGCCTCCAAAAAAAAATACGCCGGCCGGCTGCCGGCAATACGGGGCTACGGATGAGGGTGGGGGCAAGCTTGGGGGATGGGAGAGGGGGGGGGGGGGGGGGGGGGGGGGGGGGGGGAGATGGGAGATGGGACATGGGGTCAGTCAAGCCTGACAACATTTTTGTATTCAATATCTTTACAAGATTAGGTTTATCATCGATTCACATATAAATATATTAATATAAATAAAAATAATTAGTAATTAAAAATTAATTTATTAATTATTTCTACTAATTTTAGGTTTATTTTATTCAATCAATGGATTTTTTTTGTCGGGAAGAGGCAAATAAGGGTGCTTTTTGCCCTTTAAATCCCCCAACCAGGGGCAGCGAGTGGAAAGAATATTGTATCCTGCCACTCATGTTTTGTATTTAATCATGTTATTAGTAGTTATCTCTATAATTAGTTAGTCATTTGCAAAAATGTTGATAAAACATGAAACTGAGTCTTGAGAAACATATTATTACAATTTTACTGGAAACAAGTTCCCATTCCCATTCTCGGGGTCGGCATGATGTCACAAAGAGGCAAGCCGTCGATGAACATGCATTAATTTCCTCAAAATGTTTCTTTTACACTAAAGGGCCTAAACAATAAGGAAGATAAATGAGGTTCTCGGATGTCTAACTGCAAGTAGACTTTGTACTAGTTGCAGCCTACACAACCCAAGAAGTTGCGATAAGATACTTACGTTAATATGCTGAATTCTTTCCCAATGAATAATGAATAAAGGTGTCTCTCAATTGCTTAACATTGTGTGCTACTTCAGGACAGTTTGTATCTGACGAGGATTCAGAGGAAGAGTCTTCGGGCCCTGGGGTAGAGGAAATCCCTGCTGAGAACATACCACCGATTGAACTGGACCCAGACGATACGGTCAGAATTCAGATAAAGTCTAAGTAACAAGGATCTTACTTATCGCATTCTTTTACATCTGGACACGATCTTGCGATATCCAGAAGTTAAAAAAGCAATAAGGTCCAAGTTACTCAAACTAAATTATATAGATATATCTCTAGAAAGTTTAACCCTAACCCCCTGGGCTTTTTTGCTAAGATGCATCCCCAACCCTAGAGAATGACTGAGCTTTTAAGAATGTTGTGTTTGTGTCAATATATTTTAAGATAGAAATTTGTCTTCATCTTTTTTAAGCCGGCTGCATAGTTAATATTTTACCACTTCAATAAATCACCAGTGCGTTGTTTTTCACCTTTTCAGAGACTTTGCGTTAACCCGAATGCATGCCCGATTCTGTTCTATAATCAGTCACATGATCAGTCACATGATGACCAGCCACATGATGACCAGCCAAATGTTTAAATCAGAGAATTGCTTTTCGGATATTTGGCACATGCAGATAATCAAATATGTGATGTGATTTGTCAAAACCATGTGTCATTTTGGTGTTATATACATCAAATAAACAAGGACACTATACTGTTTTTAAAACTTTTTTATTCACAATTGTAGGTTTTCTATAATCTGAGTTATGCTCTAATTTAGAGAATTATAAAAACCTGTATGACCTTATTAAGAAAGCAATTTTTTTGAGAAAAAAATAATACAAATTTCACCATGTGAAGGCTTTTCCCATATCCCATATTTGGTATATTTTGGCTCAACCCCCGACATTCTTTTGTTTCTTTGATTTATACTAAACACACCGTGTTTATTCTGCCGTGATTTTGTAGGATGTTGATTTAAACCACAGACGAATCGATAGAATCCAAGGACTTCATGTGCTCAGACAAGTTGAGGTACAGTACATTATTATTATTGGAATGGGTCTTCCATCGTCTCTGTGCTGTTGTTTCATAAAGTTTCTTCGAAATTAGGCGAGAAAAAAGAGACCAACAAAATACTTCTTTTTTTGCAACTACATGTGCATTTTGTTTATGTAAAAAAGTGCTAAAAGTTAAATTCAATTTTTTTCACCGAAAAGCACCTTTTTGACCAAAATTCACATCGCCAAATCAATCAAATGAAATATTTGGTTTTCCCTTAAATTCGGTTCCACTTTTGAGATTGGTAAACTTTAAAGATTTTATTAATGTTTAAATTGTTCATATCAGTGTTCTAAACAATACAGGAAAGTTAAGTCGAAAATTTAGTCCAATTTCTATCTTGTGAATACAAAGTCATGACGGCAATAAAGGCATCGAACAGACAAGATTAGTTTTGGTAAAAATTTCAAAGTCTCAAAACGCTCACTTGTGTATGTGCCTGCCAGTTAAATATCCACAGCTGTTTTTTAACCCTAACTCCCTACACAACAAAGGAAGTTGGAGGATTTTGGAGGAATTGTATTGTTTAATAACAATGGTGAGGGAGTTAGGGTTAATGTCTGATTTCTAATTATCAGGAGTGGAGGGTTTTTAGGTTGTTGGTCATCTTTCATCATATAAACAGCATTCTATTTCATATTTTTGGATTTCCAGACACTGTGTTTACGACAAAATCTGATCAAGAAGTTTGAGAATTTGGAGACGGTGACCACACTGATTGAGCTTGATGTCTACGATAATGCCATCACTACCATCGAGAACCTTGAAACACTGGTCAATTTAAGGTAGGCAGATTAACAGATATTTCTCTGATTTTGATCAGAGTAAATATTTGAGGACTGGTTCGTACTTCACTTCATGAAAAGTTCATTACAAAATTTTCCAGAGTTAAAAACAGTTTGAGGTGGTCTTTTTACCACAAATGTTTTAAATGTTCGCAGCAAATGAGGCCGGAAATAGCAGGGTGTGCTACCCACAGATGCCGGCCTGAACCTGCCTTGGATCAAGGTTGGTGAAAAACAATCTCGTGTCTGGTCCCGGTTAATGACCAAATTATCGCCAGGATTATTTTAACATCACCGAGCCGACGCGCAGGATTATTTTTAACGAAACTCTAGCGGGTTCAGGCCGATAGTACTGGGAAGCACACCCACGCATTTTCGGCCTTGCTCGCTGCTGACAGACATTTCCGGTCTTGCTCGTGGCGTGTTTATGCGTCATCCGTTTTGAATCTGGGGAAAACTTTGCGTTTATATATTATCCGGCGCGAACTAGTTAAGTAGTGGTTAGAATAATTCAGAAATGTGACTTTGGAAACAAAATCCTTGCAGGGAGTTGGATTTGTCCTTCAACAAAATCAAAAAGCTGGAAAACCTGGACACCCTGGTGAATCTCGTGAAACTGTTTGTCATCAACAACAAGATCTCAACAATCGCAAACCTTGGTCACCTGACACAACTGACCATGTTGGAATTGGGAGACAACAGAATCAGGGTATGTGTAGATATCTTTAATGACAAGTGATTCGGATTGCCAGAGTCGTCCTATTTCTATATGCTTTGTTTTAAAATTGTGTGCATTTTAAACAATGACTTCAATTGACCCGTAGATGACCTTTGACCTATTGCAAAATAGTTATGAAACTCCCACCCAAAGTAACAATAAAACTAAACATTATGTAGACAAGGAAACATTTGATTCATATTTTAACCATGACCTCTAATGACCTCTACATAACCTTTGACCTCAGTAATCTGATGAAGAATTGTCTTCCCATTCAAAGGTCAAAGTTTTATTAAAATCCATGAAAGCATGTAGAAGTTAGACATTTTCTTTAACTGGAACCTAAAACCTTAACATAAACATTCAAAGATGCATAATTTAGAACTGATAAGTGTCTCCCAAACATCGTTTAGCAACACAAAACGGTTTTCCTTACCGTGCGGTTTTTGTTTTTAAAATCAACCCGTTTTGGAAATTAACATTTTGTTTACAGAAACTTGAACATTTGGAGGCATTGGTGAATCTAGAAAGTTTATTTGTTGGGAAGAACAAGATTACAAAGCTCGAGAACCTAGGATGTCTGAAGAAACTCCGAGTACTAAGTATACAGGTGAGAAAAAAACGACCAAGACAGTGACATCCAATCCTGATTCAAGGGCCACCTTTACAAAAGCACAAATGTAATGTCCCGGTTCAGTAGGCCACCTTTACAAAAGCACAAATGTAATGTCCTGGTTCAAGGGCCACCTTTACAATAGCACAAATGTAATGTCCTGGTTCAAGGGCCACCTTGACAAAAACACAAATGTAATGTCCTGGTTCAAGGGCCACCTTTACAAAAGCACAAATGTAATGTCCTGGTTCAAGGGCCACCTTTACAAAAGCACAAATGTAATGTCCTGATTCAAGGGCCACCTTGACAAAAGCACAAATGTAATGTCCTGGTTCAAGGGCCACCTTGACAAAAACACAAATGTAATGTCCTGGTTCAAGGGCCACCTTTACAAAAGCACAAATGTAATGTCCTGATTCAAGGGCCACCTTTACAAAAGCACAAATGTAATGTCCTGGTTCAAGGGCCACCTTGACAAAAGCACAAATGTAATGTCCTGGTTCAAGGGCCACCTTGACAAAAACACAAATGTAATGTCCTGGTTCAAGGGCCACCTTGACAAAAGCACAAATGTAATGTCCTGGTTCAAGGGCCACCTTTACAAAAGCACAAATGTAATGTCCTGGTTCAAGGGCCACCTTGACAAAAACACAAATGTAATGTCCTGGTTCAAGGGCCACCTTTACAAAAGCACAAATGTAATGTCCTGGTTCAAGGGCCACCTTTACAAAAGCACAAATGTAATGTCCGGTTTCAAGGGCCACCTTTTAAGATTATACATGTGACCGGCTCTAGACCAATAGGAGTTGGTAACTTGTATCGGAAATTTATGGATTTTTAAATATGCTTTGTTTCAGAGTAATCGTATCGTCGTGTTAGAAGGTCTAGATGAACTGACTGATTTAGAGGAGCTGTACATAAGTCATAACGGCATACAGAAGATAGAGAACCTTGAACAAAATGTAAGTACTACAGGGAGTACCAGACAGGGCGGTTTGGGGCAGTACAGGGAGTAACAGGCAGGGTGGTTTGGGGTAGTACAAGGAGTAACAGGCAGATTGGTTTGGGGCAGTATAGGGAGTAAGAGGCAGGGTGGTTTGAGGCAGTACATAAAGTAACATGCAGGTTGTTTTGGAGCAGTACATAGAGTAACAGGCAGAGTTGTTTGGGGCAGTACAGGGAGTAACAGACAGGGTGGTTTGGGGCAGTACAGGGAGTAACAGGCAGGGTGGTTTGGAGCAGTACAGGGAGTAACAGACAGGGTGGTTTGTGGCAGTACAAGGAGTAACACGCAGGGTGGTTTGGGGCAGTACATAGAGTAACAGGCAGGGCGGTTTGAGGCAGTACAGGGAGTAACTAACAGAATAAATACAATTTCAGTCAACGTCTTAAACTGATGAACCAATTTATCTTGCAGGTCAAACTAAATACATTGGATCTTGCCGGCAACAGGATAAAACGCTTGGAAAACATGAGCCATCTGACAGTACTGGAAGAATTCTGGGTGAGTTACGGTAGGATGCAATAAATGTGACGTTAAAAACATCGCGTCCCTACGCTTCCAAACCTTGTGTTTGCATGGACTTCAGGGTCAATTTATGCTCTGGTTTCCTGACCTGACAATTTGTTTATGCCCAGACGTCTAAATTATAGATCAGGTCGCCAATGGCGACAAAAATAGATCACGGTGCACTGCAGACAGCGTAGTTTTTTTTAGATGATGCAACAATTCAAATTCTAACGACTTTCCCAAAAGGCATAACGTCTGCATTAGCTTTAATTATTATTAGGCATGTGTGGATTTTTGACAATGCGAGTTTCGATTGTATGCAATATAGAAAAAAGAATATGGAGCAATTATTTTATTAACGTTGTTTACCTTTATACAAACACTTAACTCCCGGAAACACTCAAATATTAAAGCTAATACCCGAAGCGACCGTATTTGGAAAACTTCAGACATTTTTGTCGACTTGAGAAATTCCTTTAGTTTTAGTCACGTAATATTGGCACGTAGCAGAAATAGTCAGAATGATTTGGTCTGGGAACCAGACTAAGTAAATGTAGTAATATCTATTTATTTGTTTGTTTGTTTGTTTACAGTGTAACAACAATCAGGTAGAGCATTGGCCAGACATTGACCAGCTAAAAATATGTAGAGAACTGAAGACGGTGTACTTTGAACACAACCCAATTGCTAAAGATCCCATGTACAGGAGAAAGATACAACTAGCTTTGCCGTCCGTCACCCAGATTGATGCAACATACACAAGGTAGATACACCGTAGAAGAGTAAGCCTGCAGCAGTTAAACGGTTACACGGTTAACCGACCGTTCAAACGGTTACACGGTTACATTTTTCCTGTTCGGTTAGCTTTTTTTTGTTAATAAAAGAAACCCCACCAATTGTCAACTTTTCCGGGTTTCGTTGGAGCAGGTCACAAATAGAACAATCGATTACATTTTGTATGGACATTTCTGATAGCTTATCTAACATATAGCCAGTCGGCCTACAACATTTGATGCAGACAATTAGCAATCGCAGAAATGCGATTATCAACACGTACTACGCGCACACACTAAATTCCTTGATGAAGCCGCGCTAATTAGATATGCAATGCAGGCCCGTGCATTTTTGTATATTTGTTTTGAATTATTTTGTATTTTTTTTATTTTTTATTTTTTTACGTTGGTTACGGTTAACCGTAACCGCAAAACATACGGTTACACGGATATTTTGATAACCGCAAACTAGCAGGCTTACAGAAGAGACATTATTCACTTGTTGGTTAAAGATTATACCTCGCAGAAATGTAGTGCATAGGGTAGACGTGAACATGAATGTTAATTTGGGATGACATGTCAAGTTTTGATTCTGTGAATTTGCAAAAGTTGAATTCATTTTCAGCTTCAGGAAATTCTAACAGCGAGCGTTTTGTGATAGCAAATTTGCTTCACAATGGCGTGAAGTGTACACAGGCAAGGCCGAAATATAGTAAATATGTTGGATATATTTATATTGTTTTTATTAATGTATGCGTTGTAAAAGACTCTATGATCACCCCAAAAAATGAAGACATCAACACAACCTTATGCTGTGGCACGACTCCACTTGTGTTCCAATTTATTGAGCAAGTTGCACCACATATCACCTCTGCAACATTACTCTCCGTTGCATAGTCTGGATAATGTGAAGCCATTTAGAGGTTTCAGGGAAAGAAAATACATGTTGTCACTCATCGAGTCCAGAGATGGTTCCCTGATTTAGAGGCACGAGTATTAAAGCAAACACTTCACTTTTGCTGTAGTTTGTTTGGCATTAAAAGACATTTGAATCGTTCTTCCCCTAAAAACAAAAGAATCATTACACACAATTCATTTAAACAAGGACAGATATTTAATGATGTATTTGGTTATTAAAAGGCACATTTTGAAACTCCCTTTACCAAAAAAACTAGTTTTATTCTGAAAGGTTGAATCCTTTTCATTTTTTAGTGTCCGACATTAACATTGCAACTAATTCTACACAAAATCAAAACAGGTTGTCCGCAGGTTTGTAAATAGTCTAAAAATGGACGAAGCAATATTGACTTTTCTTAAAATGAGACTAAACTGGGCAGAGTTTAAAATAAGAGTTTTCAGAAAAGAAAAAATCTTCTTGTAATGCTGTACATTTGTTGCGCTTCAAGCGAACATTCTATTGACAAGTTATGGTTGTTTAAACGTAACGAAGTAAAATGTTAAGAAAAAAGCCTTTGAAGTTTCGTACATATTACACACTATTTCTTAACAAAATATAGTTAGTTGGCATACCAAGGATTACAAGGACTCATCTGACTGAGCTACTGGCTCTTGAAGGAAAAAATTATCTGACGTTTTATTTAGGCCTTAAGTTCGCAATATTTACCAAGTACAAAATTATGGATAGACATTTCTATGAACCAGATTTTTTAAAGTTAAATTTAATTTATTAATAAGTGATCGAACACAAGCATTTTATTGTAACTAATCCCCCCAAAAGAGTGATTTCTGCACAATTTTAAATGTTAACATTTTTGGTGAGCATAGTATCTCCCAAAGCCTCCCAGTTTCAATATGCTTAAACGTCAATGATACAAACTTGCATTGGTTATAAGGGTTGTCTTAAAAAAAAATCAACCACAAAATGCTATATTTGTTTAGACAACGGTGCAGAACATACCCTCTATTCACACAAGTATATAGTCAATTTGTTTTATATTAAAACCCAGAAAAAATGAAAAATTACTTCACCGCAACAACATTCCAACAAACCAAATATATTGACAATACTAATGACTTTACTTAGCATTAAACAACATATTTCTATTCCCCCTGGATGGATGCCAGTCCATCGCAGGTTACTCCCAGCTAATACATGCTTTACAAAGTTTTAAGATATGCACAAAGTTATCAAACCACTCTGATAGCTGAATATAACCCAGCCGTAAGTGGTTCAACTCGGCTTTACAAAAATAGTCAACTTTGCCAATACTTTAGCCAATTGTCGTGCGATGTCATCTGTTACTCCCATTCAGTTGTACCAGGCGGTTTAGCGGTCAGATCGTACATGACTCGTGATATACCGAGCACAGTCAGTATCCCTTCAACTAGTCGGCCAAGAACCTGTAAAAAGAATAAATAAATCCAGAAAATATAAAAACGGTGGATTTTCCTCATTTTCCTCGATCTCTAAAGTGGCTAAAAACCTTGGCAAAATCATTTGTAATTTCTCACCTCTTGAGGTAGATGTTTCCCAGGTTGTGCAGGGATTCCTGTCATGAAATCGTTGGTAACGAATGTCCGTATCACCACACTGCGCTGGCAGGAAGGCTGGTGCATTGTGGGATCGCGGTCAAAGTGAAGCGGTACTAAAATGATAGGCATCTGGCTGATCTTGTTGTAGTAACCTGTGAGATTTCCAATGATAGAGGGCATGTAAGGATTTACCAGGCTTGTCTGAAGACAAGGCCATTGTTTGGGGTGCACCCCTAGACCATTAATTAGGGTTTCCAATCAGACATTAACAAACCATTTTTCTTTTTATTTGAATACAACATATCTTGAGTGCATACATGTAGCAACAAACCTATTATTCAACTTAGTTGATAACGTACATTGTGAAGCATTAATTAAACAAATCTACTTTAGCACTTAATTCAGAATAAAATGGTATTGAATTTGACTGTGTTTAATATGTTTGTTAATAGTAATAAATATATGCGTTATGACTTTAAATATTCTTATATTTAAATATTCTGATTGGATTTTAGAATTAAAGATTGAAGGTTTGTAACACATCAATTGTCATTTCTCCTGAAGATTTTAAACTTAAATATTTAGTTTGGTTTTACTGCATCTGCAACCCGAACAAAACCTTTATTTAAGGATTGTTTGGGGCATAAATGGACCCACCATGTGAATACAATATTTTTATGCGAGTCAAAACTTGAAGATTATCATTCACAGCACACTTACCACTTTTGATGAGTTCAGACTGTGCCAGGTGGTCAGCCTGTCTGAGCGTGCCCAGTACGCCGGGCGTCAGAAAGGTTGGTGTGATGTCAGTCATCATTTCTCTGACAGGATCGCCAAAGATATACACAACCCTGAGGGGAGGGGGACAAACCATGTCACATCAACTGAAACGTCTTTGACAAGGTGCCAAATCAGGTTGGTTTTATTTCCTCGACATTGAACAGCATATTTCTATTCCCTTGGATGGGATATCAGTCCATTGCTGGTGGTACCATTTATATTTCTAGGTAGAGAGAGGCAAGTTGGATAAAGTGGCTTATCCAAGGACACGACGTGCTGTGGTGATTCTAATCTCTACTTGAACAAATTCCCCATTTAAAATTCAACTCTACGGTACAGATCCAAGAAAAATAACCAGTAATACGTTTTTGCCTTTTGACATCATTTCATATGCACTGTTGAGTCAGTGTTGTCCAACGGCTTAAAGCAACATTTGGGACTTGAACCTATGCCCTCTGGTTTGCTAGTCTAGACTTGTACCAGTCAATGGATTTAACAGGTACCGTAACTAATGACGGTACTTTACGATGAACCATTATCTACTAACCTGTTGATATTATGACAGAGTTTCGGGATCATCTTTGCAAGTACGAGTAATTTATCCCAATCAGGATTTGTATCGCAACTGATGCCCGCCACATAGCTGTACGTCCTACCGTCACCCTGGAAACAATACACGGCCGTCAAGACAAATAATCTTTATTTTTATGAAAAGAACAGGGCATGCACCTTTAAAGATTTCTATTTCAATTCAACTACAAAATACAAAATTTAATCCGCCCCACCTGCTCTTAAAACTCCTTTGATAATAACGTGATGTATCAGTGAAATAAAATCCAGCATGATTCAACTAACCTGAACGCCAACTGATTTGATTGGTAGTAACGTAGCAAAGTACTGCTCAGTACACGTGACGGAACAGAGTAACGCTTGCTCCTCGTCTGTCATGGAAGACGTGACACGACCCATCAAGGCATGAGGCTACAAACAAAAACACGACACATAGAGTTGGAAACCACGCTATCACTATGGTCTACTACGCTAATATCGTCACTTACAAAATTACGTGTGCATAAGCATTGAAAAATGCCCAATTTTGTAAGAAAAGGTCAAAACCTTGAGCAAACCTTCTTGACGGCTGCATTGTAATCCACCAATATCTGCAAGACTGAGTTTGTCTCCACAAAGTCTTTGTCCATAAACGGTTCCTCCGCACAGATGACTCGAATCGCTAACCCTGGACCTACATAGACATGACATACAAACAAAAAACAACGTGAAAAGGAATATATATTGCTTTCAACGTAAAACATCAAGTAAGCTTTTCAACCCTAATTTGGTTGGTTACTTTTTGGACAGTTGTAAAATGTATACTTTCTCGTTAATGTACTCGTTGTGAGACACATACCAGGAAAAGGATGGCGTTGTACAATCTCTGTAGGAAGGCCAAGTTCTCTGCCCAGAGCACGCACTTCATCTTTGTGGAAGTCTTTGAGTGGTTCCACAACCCGACCGTCGCGTCGTAGCTGACGAACCAACTCGGTGTCGTTGTGATGCGTCTTGATTGCATCGGCTTTGTTACTTGCGAGGTGGGACGCACTCTCAATCAGATCTGGCCGTAATGTTCCTAAAAAATACAATCAAATGTTTATGACAGTAAGAGTCAATACAAACGTGACCAGGATTAATGATATTTTCTTCTTAAAAAGCAATTAAATTTGATACACAGATTCAAGTCTGTCACTTTCTGGAATAAGAAGAATTACTGTTTAATCAGCTGCTTACCCTGAGCTAGAGTCAAGCCTGCAATATTATTGTTATCGTTACATTTTTGTGTTTCGTATCCGACTGAGAACGATCAGCTGCCTACCCTGAGCTAAGATCGTGTCCTCTGGTTTCAGATTCAACTCCATACAAACTTCTTCAGCAATTCTCATGAACGTGTCTCCAATAATCTGTCGTTTCTCCTCAGGCTCAACTGTGGTGTTCAGCATTTTAGTCTGGCGTTTTGCCGATTTGGGGTCGTTTCTCTTGGATGGTACGGTGGTCGTCCCGCAATAGAAGGACTGGGAAGCATTCACGACTACAGGAAATAACAGCGAAAGGTTTTAATAATAAATCCCTGGGTCGTTTGTTTAGCTCGTCCGAGTCAGCCACCACAAATCCTGCTAGTAGAGCAGAGTTACACACATGAGTTGTTCAAACCTTCAAATCTCAACGAACAAATATGGCAGCAGCCAACTTCAAGTGTGCCCCAAAATATATTATTCAAAAAATTAACTATTGAGCTCATTGCAACTTCAGAAGCTGTTATTCCAGCCCAACGTTGTTACTTTTTGTGATTAATGGAAAAGGAGTAAATTTTACAGTGAGCCTCAATTGAAAGGGTGTTTTGTCAATGGCTGGGGCCACAGCGACAAACATTCACGATATGGATATCACACCAATAGTTTTAAAACCAACCATATGACTTTCTCTGATATATTCCAAACCAATAGAAATTATTAAACTGTCTCAGGTCTATATCAGCGACGTATACTTAATATATAGCTACGTACCTTTCAGACGAAGTCCTATTCTTTCTAGTGATTCCTGTACACATTGACTCTCATGTTTACGCATGAAACCGTTATCAATGTGCACAGCTAAAACTTGATCCTCGTCAAGTGCCTGGTAAGACGAGACAATAACGAAGCTTTCATTATTAATACACTGTAGGTAATTGCAAACTGGATAACAATTAGGCCTATCAACAAATTGTACCCTACTGCCTTTTATTAAAGTTCTGGACCAAATCTGCAATAACCCATCACTCACTCTGTTTCTTATGCAGGTGATAATGAAGTGTTGGTGGATGTTGATGGACTAAGTACACACGGTTATGACAACAGCAGTAACTTAATAACGAATAGTTTAAAGATGTTTACTTTACCTTGGACAATAACGCAGAGCACACCGTAGAATCAACTCCACCGCTCACCAATACCTGAAATTATTAAACAAATCATTTCAAACAAATAATTCCTTAATATAAAGGGTGACTCACACACAAATTGGACTTGCATACTTCCACTTATATCACACCTATATCCCACCTACATCCCACCTACATCCCACCTACATCCCACCTACATCCCACCTACATCCCACCTACATCCCACCTATATCCCACCTATATCCCACCTATATCCCACCTACATCCCACCTACATCCCACCTATATCCCACCTACATCCCACCTACATCCCACCTACATCCCACCTATATCCCACCTATATCCCACCTATATCCCACCTATATCCCACCTATATCCCACCTACATCCCACCTACATCCCACCTACATCCCACCTACATCCCACCTATATCCCACCTACATCCCACCTATATCCCACCTATATCCCACCTATTCCTTGATGTGACTTACCAATACTTTACTTGTGCCTACTTTCTCCTTTATCTCTTTGATACAAGATTGTTGTCTGTTGTTGATGGTGTACGTTCCCGTCAATCCAGCAATACGATACAAGAAGTTCTGCAGCATGTCTTGACCGCGCTCGCTCAAGTCAACCTCTGGGTGGAATTGTACCCCGTATAATCTTTTCTCCTCGTTTGCAATGGCTAAAATAGAGAACAAAAATAATTGTGGCGCAAGATTAAAACTCATTTGTCGTTCATATTTGGTGTTTACGGTTAGAAAGACATTGGTGCTTGATACAATTGTGACAGACTTGCGACTGACTTGCGACCCCACAAAAACATTAGAAATGTGTCCTAGCTATTGCTCCATCTGATACATTTCTGAATCGTCGTGGCTATGTATCCATTGACATATACTTTACCCGTTTGTGACTCGTCGTGGCTATGTATGCATTGACACATTACCTGTTTGTGACTCGTCATGGCTATGTATCCATTGACATATACTTTACCCGTTTGTGACTCGTCGTGGCTATGTATGCATTGACACATACTTTACCTGTTTGTGACTCGTCGTGGCTATGTATGCATTGACATATACTTTACCCGTTTGTGACTCGTCGTGGCTATGTATGCATCCATTGACATATACTTTACCCGTTTACCCGTTTGTGGCTTGTCGTGGCTATGTATGCATTAGTACTAGTATGCATTGACATATACTTTACCCGTTTGTGACTCGTCGAGGCTATGTATCCATTGACATATACTTTACCTGCAATGATTTGGCCTGATGTAGCAGCAACGATGAAACCATCGGCTAGTTTATTTAAGCTATCTCCATGAGTTAGTAGTACTGTTTGCTCCTTAGCTAGACCTCTACGTGACAAATCATCCAACAATAAATCCATTAAAATAAAAAACACTTATTTTCATCTTTTATATGTACGTACAACATTTGCCCAAGGGCTTTTTTCTTTTCATAAATGAATTTGGTAAAATTAGTATTTTATAGTAATTATTGTTAGACTTCTTTAAAGTTCTTGTGATCATTATGCTGGGAAAACAAACAAAACAATAATAGTATCTGGTTCCCTGACCCGACTTCACTCAAACGGAACAATGTATAGATGTTGGATGCGAGTTGTCCAGGTCAGGGAACCACACAGCTTGCTTGCACCCGTTCACGGATGTGTAACTGATATTGCAAACAAATGTCTACAAATTGAATTTGGGGCAGTATTTAAAAGTACAGATAACACTTCAAATCCCCGTAGTTCTTTGGTGTGGTTAAGCTCAGGGCAAGCAGGTAGATTCAGTCATGCTTCACTGCTCTCAACAGTGCTGTGTGTGTGTGCAGTGGCTCTCTATGTGACACAGTTACTTTAACAATTTAATCCTTTCACCTGAAACTGACCTGCAGGGTTTTAAAGGGAGGGTTAATTGAACTGTACACACCTGAATAACATGACATCTGTGTTAGCAGTTATGGTGAACTGGCCATCTTCTCTGACAGATTTTTTCTGCACAGTACCGCCAAATTCCTTATTCATCATCTATCAACAAAACATTGGAAAGCTAAATTTAACACTGGTATAATTATCTAAAAAAAGGTTATGAGATACTTTCTATGTTAAAAATCCATTGGGACCCATTCGGTGTTTAATATCTTGAAAATGAGTTTAACCCCAACCCTCCATGATATTTTGGCCTGAAACCCTGCCAGACGCATCAGATTGCATACTTTGTCACATTGACTTGTGTGCAGAGTCCAGCAAGGTCAAGCAGTCACCAGAGGTGCACTGTGCTGGATCTGGCAGGGTTAGGGTTAAAGTTTAAAATTTCTTTGTTGAGTGAATTTGTGACTGAACAAATCTATAACAAGTCTATGGTAGCAGCCGCAGCCACATTGCATAGACTCGTGTGTAATATCAAGCCATAGCTAAGCAATTTAAACAAAGCCTTAAACTATGTAACTCACCTGCATGCCATAGCAGATACCGAGTACTGGAAGACCACAGTGGAATATTGCTGCATCGTAGATAGGGGCGTCCGCTGCATAGACGCTATTAGGACCACCGGAGATAATGATACCCCTGTAATCAAATGGAACATTCTTCCATTACAGCCTCATCTTAGTCTGGTTCCCTGAGTGACCGCCGGCGACAACATATATACCATGACTCACTACACTCCTTATTGATTTTTAGATTATGCAAATATATTGACATTTTATAAATTATATATATATTCAAATTAAAAAGGCACAACGCCATATGTTGTGTCCTTGGGCAAGCCACTTCACCTCAACTTGCCTCTCTCCATCCAGGAATATAAATGGGTACCGGCATTAGCTGGAAAAGTAACCTGCTATGGACTGGCATCCCATCCAGGGAGGATAGAAATATTCCTAGTTGTTTCATGCCAAGGAAACTGAAGATAAATGCTGGCCTAATGATCTATGTTTGGCTCATAACAGATGTTAGATACTCACCTATAACCCTTTTCTTTGATCATATAGGCAGGGGTGTCCAGAGGAAGAATATCGGTATCGACCAGTAACTCCCTTACCTTGCGATCAATGACCTGAAATTTGAGCAAAAAATACCACTTTTTGGTCAAAATGGTGTAATTACTAATTAGTAGTGATTTGTTCCACCAACCAGGGCCCAATTATAGTCAGTCTTCACCCTTCCCTCTCTGCCCAGCAATCTCTCTTTGCACCATCACAGCAGTCACAAATATGTTCACATTGACTAGGCCCAGGTGCAGGATTGTCTTTCACGAACCTCGATTCAAGACGGTTTCAGGCCAGCATACTTTTGGCCTCGCTCGCTGCGAGCCGGTCGCTGACAGATATTTACAGCCTTGCTCGTGACATGTTTATCCATCATCCTTATTGAATTCCAGATAAACTTTGCGTATACACATTCTCCGGTGCGAACTGATCAAGAATTCCCTTAGTTAATTTGATATAGACACAGCTGTACAAGTTATCTCTTTTATCCGTTGACGTAATGTGACTAGGTAGTAGTTTGGCATGTCTGTATACAATGCATAGCATTTTGGCAGGGGAAGTGGAAATTCGTGTTGACTGCAGAGACTGATCAAGCAATAGGACAAGGAGGATGAATGAGTTACCTTTCCATACTGTGCTCCGGCGTCCAATATTGCGATCTTCTCTGCAGATGATGAAGCCACGTCATCATTGGTGTGATTTGTGTTTCCGTTCATAACCTGTGGTTAACGTGCGCTGCAAACAAAATCTTTGTAATACAAAACCAAATTTTTACAAATTAAACCCCTTGGCTTTTAAAAGTACATGGGGAAATAATTCCATATCTGGACATCCCAGCTTTCAGCTTTAAGACGCTTGAATTTCGGAAGTTGGAGAAAACTGTTTACTTCATACTTGTTAATGTTAGGAAATCATTGTTTTTCCTTGATTCTTTGTCTGTTCGGGCCCATAGGTTTTGTACGCAGGAACTCAGATGAGGTATAGATATGGTATTCTTTCCCATGTCAAAATTAATACACTCCCCCTCCCAGATATCAAGAGTGGCTACGCACGGCTGGGCGTACATGCACAGGGCGGACACAGATCGGCCGATCGCCCGTGTTTACCGCCATACCGTGCGCGCACACAGGTGCACGTACGCAGCTGCACCTTTGCTGGCTTTACCTTTGTAACAATCAATATCTACACATCAAACATCAGTGAATGTCGAATAATCACCTGATTCACGTGTTGTATCACTGTTCTTGAGACAAAACAACAAAAACAGATGTAGCGAGCACTGCCACACGTGAACATCAACTTATTGCGGTAAAGTGCCAAATTGTACTGTGCCCGCACTTACGTACGTAAGTACGTACATACTCGTACTATAGACTGGCTCCCGCCCCATATACAGATCTCTAAATAACTGTGTACGGACCGCAAACCAGTCTACTCTAACTCCTGGGCGCGCATAAACACTAGATGGCGCTATTATATCTGACCACTAAAAATACGGAGCGCGCGGAGCGCAGAGGCATTTTAAACAAATACTGAACCAAGATACTTGCGGAAGTCAGAAGTCGAGACAACTCGACCGTCGAGTTGTCTCACCGAGTACGGTCAAGTTGTCTCACCGTATGCGATCAAGTTGTCTCACCGGCACGGTCGAGTTGTCTAACCAGCACGGTCGAGTTGTTTCACCAGCACGGTCGAGTTGTTTCACCAGCACGGTCGAGTTGTCTCGCAGTGCACGATCGAGCTGCGAGTTGAACCACAAGTCTACTTGCCCCATCCGGTCGACTTGTCTCAAGTCGAGTTGTCCCACCGGTCTCTGCTGTGGTGTACATGTACGTGCAATTTGATAAGCGTATGTATACTTGACCGCTGCCTGGAGTGGAGGTCATTTGATTTGCTGACCATGTTGACAGTAATGACAGCCGTTTGCTGTAAATTAGGGAAGGCCGTGCTACGACCGAAGCGCATACGTTTGCAATCAGTAATGTGCTTCACTGGCGTCGCCGATCACACGCCATTCGATACGCCTCGTGAACCATTTAACCCCGTCCCTGGCCGGGAACCGAACTGGACAACGGCGGATGAGGCTGTTCAAATTGTCAAATCGGGTAAAAATAAACATGAAGATGCTTTGCCTTTAAAATTCCAGTTTAATATGAATATAGTTTTATTATTTTAATATTTGTGACTGTGTAATTTTAGGGAATGAATGTAGGGGACCTAGCCATAGGCCACTGAATTAGTGTTCGCCTCAAAGTCAAAGTCATTGCAGCCATTGCGGAGCAAGAATGCAGGGCCCACTGACAACTCTCCACTTTATTTACCCTAGGACATTAGAATGGACTGACCCTAACCCTTACCCTGTATCAGGGGGGGGCGGAGGGGGGGCCCAAGAAAGTGCGCCACCAACGTTGAAATGTATCTCATTCGTTCTTCCACGCTCATGAGCCACACATCTCACACAGTAAATACGTATAGATCGCTACCGCGAAGCGCACCATTGAAACACGTACAAATTTGCTCCGCGCTCGCTCTCCGAATTCAGTGATTCATACTACGTCCGCAAAGCCAGGTACACAGGCACGAACTACACGGATTTTGTTTGGGGCGATGTCATTTTCTGCCATTTTCGTTCAAAAACAACACGATAAAACGCAAGGGGGTCACAGGCAGATTTTTTTAAAAATTCAGTATATCACTGCTACATCCTTTTTTAACGTATCCATGGAAAAAAATGAGTGGGGTCAAAGCACGATTTTTCACAATTTATCGATTATTATTGCCCTTTTTAGGGGAGGTATTTGTTAACGTCGTTTGAGTATTTGTGCACAATCTCCACGCGCATCAACGGTACGTCAACGCTTAATTTTTTCGACTGCTTTTTTCATTTTCAATACAATTTTTGTCATTGGATGATAAACATTAAGGTAAATAACAACCTTGTACAACTACAAAAGACAAGATGTTAAGATTGGATGCCAAAAACTCTTTATTTTTCGAGTGAGAAAATTGTTCCCCCCTATTTTGAGAATGGACGGTTCCACAGCGTTTTGCAATCACAGCCTCGAAGGGCCCCCCCTCCGCCCCCCCCTGCCCTGTATAAACCAATACCCATAGAATACAGGGCCACTCCATTCTACGATAGGGTAAATAAAACAAAATAAAACAAAATAAAGTTGTCAGTGTGGGCCCTGCAGCAGCTCCTGCAACAGCTCGAGGTCAGTGCAAAGTACCCATTTAATCCTCTTGAATAGTCAGGCAATTCGGGCGATTCACAATGCAGTGCGCCACCAAGCGTTTGACTCAAAAGAGCCACTTTTAAACTTTACGGTCGACTTCTTACGTACATCATACTGTAGTGAAATATCTATTCTTCATTGTTCACGCGAGGTACAACACAAACATAAATGTATCCGGAAGCGTCGTTGATTAAAACATTGTTATTTGCAGAAAAAAAATGGGAACTTTTATCGTGCGCGTCCAAAAAGACGTAAAACTGATGAGTTCATGCAAAATGAATACCGTTTTTCAAACTGATGCCGACTTTTTCCCATGATGCACTGCGGGTATAGCAGGATTTGCGCTGCCAACGGCAGCTTCTAGGTATTGTGAATCGCTCGAATTGAAGTTGTACTTGCAGTAATTGTGTTGTAGGTTATTTGTATGTGGGTCATTTGGGAGCCGTCATTTGTACTGTAGAGTACTATAGTAGACAAATTGAAACGACAAATATATATGTAGCATGGAACAATTCCTAAAATGTTATATTTTGTATTTATTTTATTTTAAGGTGACCGTGTATTTGTCCAGGGTGGGGGCGCTACACCAGTTGAATTGCTTCATTCTCTTTGCAAGCATGGACGTACAGCCGGTCTGAAGAATGTGGAGTTGGTTCACATCCACACTGAGGGACCAGGGGAACAAATGGAGCCCCAATATGAAGGTAAACAGAACACGGAATAATGAAGCCCATCATTCACAAGGCTGAAGGCCCATCAGGATATATAAACACAGACGCACTTGTTATTTTTGTATTTATTAACCACTTCCAGCAGCTGAAGAACTGCCAATCACAGGAATTGTCTGAGTTCTACAACTGCGATAACAAACTTATCATTGTTGAAAAGCTTACTTGCTTTAAAAATATTAATGACACCAATCTCGCTGTTAAATTATTCCTGTCAGTTTAAAGAAAATAATAAAAAGACATTTCAAAAGATGTGTCAAATGGCACATTTTTGGAAATAGCCATAAATTAAAATGAGCGAAAATATTAGTATTTGATTCTGTGTTTTAGAAGTATAGGCTCTACAAAATACAACGTGGATTAAAACAAACATAAGATTGTCAATTATTGTGTGCAGTACATTTAAATGTCTTCACATTACGCAGGTATTTTTCGGGACAACTCTATGTTTACCGGTGGCAATGCGCGTACAGCCATCGCCGAGGGTCGTGGCGACTACATGCCAATCTTTCTGAGCGAGATTCCATTGCTGTTTCGCCGTGGCGTGTTGGGTTTGGACGTCGCGTTGGTTCACGTGACTCCGCCGGATAAACACGGATTCTGCTCTATGGGAATCAGTGTAGACATAACCAGAGCGGCTACGCAGAGTGCTAGATACATCATTGGTAAGTCAACCCTCATAACAAGGTCTCTAATCCCAAGTCAACTCGCAAACTATTCCAATGAGCTTAGACAAACTATTCCAATGAGCTTAGACAAAAGCATTCCTTGATATTGTTCGTCCAGCGTTACTTTTTACTGAACTTGTGATGGATACGACTGCATCCCTTCTATCCCAAAAGTAACCCAATGAATTATAAAAAATCTTTCTTGGATTTAAGATCGTACTGGTACCATGAAATTATTTTGTATGGTTTGATGTCATTAAGAAGAAATCAAGAAATGTTGACTTTTTCCAACGATCAGTCAGTTGACCAATTTTTTGAAACAGAGAGCGTTTTGGACGGACTCACAAAAGGCTTTGTGTGGTTTTCACTGTTTTCTTAAACACTGTAATATCCACTGAAACTTCAACAGGTTAGGTTGTGAACATTGTTTGAATTTGAGTGGTGTTTATATTGGAAACGGACAAAATACATGTTAAATCATATGCCTTGAATATTTCACCAAGTTTTTTGTTACATGTATAGGTCAGCTAAACAAGAATATGCCGCGGACGCTTGGAGACGGTCTGATTCATATCTCACACTTTGACTCAGTGGTGCAGATCGACACACCACTCGCAAACAAAAAACCGCTAAAGATATCTGACGAACAACGTGCGATCGGGAAATTCATTGCCGAGAATCTGGTAGATAATGGTGCCACACTACAAACTGGTAAGATGACAGTTTATGATTAAATTCTAAGCTGAGCTGGTAGTGTGGATATATTATTTCTAACAAATTTAAGTTATTGATGCAGGGTTTAAAACTAATTTACACAGAAACAATGAAATCCCTGTTTGTTTACGTCTAACTGCAGTTTAAATGCAGCCTTTACTGATATTAAGCATCTGTTTACCATTTCATGAGGGACATGTTTTCAATTCCCAAAGGTCGATGAAAGTGTTCCTTTACTATTTGCTTGTGTTCTTGGGCAGGACACTTTGCTCCAATCGCCTCTCTTCACCCAGGGGTATAAATGGGTTCCTGTGAAGGTAGAGACCAGATTGTGCTGATACAAGCTGCTGTAAAAAAAAATAGTGTCATGGTGTGATTATCAGGGGTAATAATTGTGAAGCGTGATATACAAGAACCACGTTATTATTAATATCCTATTTCTCGTTAATTTGAAGGTATTGGTGCGATTCCCGATGCTACCTTGTCTTGCTTGACCAACCACAAGGATCTTGGTGTTCATACGGAGATGTTTAGTAGCGGCATCCTACCATTGGTCAAAAAAGGAGTCATCACTAACACCAAGAAACGTGTCCACACGGGAAAGATTGTCGGTAGCTTTGCTGTGGGAAGTCAGGAGATGTACGACTTTATGGACGATAACCAAACACTGTGTAAGTATGCTATTCGTTTTTAACATCTACGATAAAGTGTTAAAGGTAGTATACATCATTGGTAATTGCTTGAATTATCATGAATGGGTAGATTTGGGGGGTTGTATTTCATAGTAAATATCGTTTAACTGACTTTTCCGAAGTTTTACAATCATGGATGCCGAGAAAAGCACGAAAAACAGCGTTTGTTTTCAACCGGGGTCGAACAGTTATTCTTATGTTATCTTTGTTTTTTCGCTCGCCGTCTTTATAAAATTCATTTTTTTGGAATAATTACAGGATATCTAGTGCAATCCTTTTGCTGAATGCCTAGAATCATTATTTACTTTCAATTGAGTAAGGTATTTCTTAATAATTCAGTAGTAAATATTTTCGATATCTGCAAATGGTGTATACTACCTTTAAAGTAAGTGCACAAAAACAAAAACCACACAGCACTGTTGAGATCAGTGAAGCATGACTGAATCTGCCTGCTTGCCCTGAGCTTATAACAACACCAAGGAACTGAGCAGGGATTTTGAACTACTTCTTTGAGGGTGTTCTGCCCCCCACAAAATTGGATCACTGTTTAACGTTCGCTATACTTTTACATGCAAAATGCCAACACATGACCAAGACCGTGGAAGATTAGGAGATCAGGTGAGAAGATGAGGGGAATTTCCTCGGGAGCCACAGAGTCACAAAAATGAGCGTGACAGTGTAGGTAAAATGTGTATACAAGCTGCGACCTATGACCCCCACCTTCCCCCATGATGCACCGTGATAAACAGTGCATAATGTTATCAATACAGAGGGCTATTGATGCATTTTGAAAAACTTATTGAATTCTTTTCTTTTTTTTAGTGATGATGGACATCATGCATGTCAACAATACATCCGTAATTTCACAGAATCCTAAAGTGACTGCCATCAACTCTTGTATTGAAGTCGACTTGACAGGCCAAGTCGTATCCGATTCTATTGGAAGTCGCATCTACTCAGGTAAGAGTCGAACCAGTGACAGGAAATCTATCATCTTGGTGCAAGATAGGATTTCAATGTCTTATTATAATGAATCCTTGGTTTCATTACCTGAAAGATATAAATAAGACTACCAACATAGAGCTGGATTGGCTCAGTGGGTAGAACACTGGAACGTCAATCCAGAGGTCACAGGTTCGATTAAGACAATTTTGTTTTTTGATTGATATTCTAGGTGTTGGTGGACAAGTTGATTTTATTCGTGGAGCTTCGCTTGGTTTTGACGGACTTGGGAAACCAATAATAGCCATACCATCAGTAACTAAACGAGGAGAAACGAAAATAGTGCCATACATCAAAGAAGGTAAGTTAATATGTGAACATTTCTTAGAATTCATCATTTAATAATCATGACAACTCACAAAAATAGGATTTCATTTTCAGAGCTATTCAAATGAATGCTGTGTCTGAATTACTTGGCTATGACTTTAACTTACACACCAGTCAATGTTAAAGAGGCTGCAGCGACTACCATAGACTCGTGTGTAATTGGATGTCGTAGCCAAGTCATTTGGACATAGCCAAACTGTAGTGGACTTAGGTTCACACAGGATAGTCACCAACAATCGGATTATATTCTTGGCACATTTATATTTTGCACAATATGTGGCAAAAAAGTAACCCCCCCCCCCCCCCCTATCGTGTTCCTATACCCTATACACAATCTTGTTACTTAACATCGCCCTTAACACGTTGACTGCCGACTAAAGTATAGTCGTAGTAACAGGTGTACAGGATTCTGCCACTACGAGTATACTCGTAAAAAATAAAAGGCTTTTACATTGTAAAATTGAATACACTGGCATCACAGATAACGCGACAAATACGCTGCCTCGGTTGGATTCGTCTATATATGTTGGCACTGTACGTGATTAGTCAAATTGCATCTAAAGACAAAAGCAAGTAACTGCAGCCGGCTTAGCAATCTCCTACAGTGAAATCCTAGCTGTATCTAGTTACATACATTCACAGCCAGTCAATCCTGTCTAATGTAGGCAGGGAGCCTCAGCTGCTGCAAACAAAATTATTCTGTACTCAATATTGTCATTCTTAATATTTTTCAAAGTCCGGGTGGTTTTTTTTCAATTTTTTTTGTCCGCATTTGTTTTAAACAGGCGCCGGCGTGGTGACGTCGCGTGCTCATGCCCATTATATCGTATCGGAGCACGGTATCGCGTACTTGTTTGGCAAGAATCTCCGACAGCGCGCCCACGCGTTGATCCAAATCGCTCACCCCGACCACAGAGAAGCGCTGGAGAAAGCCGCCTTCGAACAACTAAAGTGTATGCCCTCACCGTAAAACGACACGTAAGCCAGTGGGCAACTTGCCCCCGACGCATTTTTTAAATCAAATTTTTTTTTTACTAATTAAAAATTTGGTTTTATGGAATAAAAGCGTACTTAGGTTGTATTTTGCCCTACCGTGTCTGCATGCTTGCCTGCACAAAAATAATCAGTGTTTGTCTGTGCCAATTCCTTCCAAGCCATTATTACTAACTAGGCATTTGACTTCACAAAACAGTATTTTAATAAAGGTTGTAGAAGTGGAGTAAATACTGCAGCGTTTTTTCCAATATCATTGCTATGTGTAATAAAGTAATGGTACATCATTTATGTTGTCTTTAGACATTGAATGTACTCATCTCAATTACTCATTGTATGTATATTTATATACATGCTTTTCTTGCAGCATTTGAAGTATTGTTTTCAGTCATGCAACATGAATGAATTTTTATTAAATTAACACTTTAAATCTCACAAAATGTTGAATAAAATTAAAATTAAAAGAATTCTATGAATTTGATTAACAGATTCAAATACTTCTGTAGTTATTATTTAATTTTCTGGCACAGTGCCATCTTTTTGGTCACACGGTCAAATCAGGGGTGCGTTTTGGCAGCCAGTCATTGATTAAGTGACTTCAGTTGATCACGTGACTTCCAACCAAAGTTGAACAGAGGGTCGTGATTGGTTGCCACTCATAATTTAACTTTCAGAATAATAGTTATTAATTTTGTTTCTTTCAATATTGCAGTTTGGAATAATGTGTTGTGACATTTTGTTCTATATGTGTAAAAGCCGTTTTATAAAAAAAAAATTATAATATTTTTGTATTGCTTGGTACTGGATTTTTTGTTTGTTTAGTGAGCTTTAACCAGTTCGCGCCGGATGACGAATATAAACGCAATGTTTTCCCCAGATTCAAAACAGATGACGCATAAATAATAGCGTAAATAATAACTAAACACGCCAAGAGCAAGGCCGGAAATGTCTGTCAGCAGCGAGCAAGGCCGGAAATGCATGGGTGTGCTTCCCGGTACTGGCGGCCTAAACCTGCTTCAGATCGAGTTTCGTTAAAAATAATCCCGCGTGTCAGCTCGGTGATGTTAAAATAATTTTCGGCGCGAACTGGTTAATATTTTGGTTGTTTAGGCTGCATATAAATTGCTTAGTATCTTTGTGGGATATGGTATACAAATATTGCCTGCTCCAAGAGTCCGAGTTGTGTATTAAAACTACAATAGAGCGTTTTATTTTAGAATGCTTCATGGATAACTAAATTTTAAGATAACTGATTTATTTAATGTAAATGCAGTTAAAAGGTACAAGTATTTTAATATAGGAAATTAGTGAAAACTTGTTTGCTCTTTTCCAAACCACCCATTTACAAAAAGTTTGAGCCCATTCTTAATTTTTTTGTCAGTTTTATTTAAAGAAATGCACTTTTTTGAAGAAATTAATTTTTTAGGTTATAAAAAGTAAAAAAAGGTAATTTTATATTAGCATTATATCGGTTTAAATACAAAGCTAACTTATTTGTTACTACATGTACATCTAAAATAAGGTAAATCTAAATACATCCTGAAGAATTAGATAGAATTTATAACCAAGTAAAGAAAACATTGTTAAATGTTTGCTTTATTTTGTATATATATTGTTTTCTCTGGGCTAAATGGTCGTCTCAAACAATTTCATTGCAATTCTTGAGAAACTACCTATTTTTGTTGGAATATAAATTTGATCTGCCAGTCCAGATAAGCAGGATTAAGTTCAAACCAGCCTGGTTATATTGCTCAAAAGACATGGTCAAGATTAGTTATTCAATAGTAGCTACTCATTAAAATATTGTCTGCAAAAGAGTGATATCCGTATTGAAACAAATTGTGTGTTGCTGTAAAAATTGTGCTACTTTCTGCTAGCATACATCTAGACTAAATTATCGAATACACAAGAAATTACAAGATATATCAAAATTTACTATATTTTGTGTCAAGAGTGGTGTTTAAAATTATCGGTGAAATTGAAACATGCCTAAGAAACTAACGCTAATAAGTTTGTGACTACAAAAGATCTGGAAAGTTAAACCTATACATGTACAATGCCTGTGCAAAATCTGTTAGGCTCTTAGAGAACCTTAGTTTTGGCATTGGGTCATTGTTATTTCAATTCTGACATGCTTTTTGTAAGAGCTCGGCAGTAGTTATACCACTCAACACATCCAGCTGGGATATGCTAACATTGAGCATCTTTGTTGCCCAGGTCACTACCTCAACCGCCATGAGCGAATCGACACCATAGTTGATCATTGGTTGCTGGATATCGATGCTGTCGGCTGAAACAAACAGTAACTCTGCCAGTTTGTCCTTGAGGGCGTCCTTTATATCGTCGGCGGTCTTCTCAACCACCGATGCGGTTGTACTGTGAATGGGGCTGCACTCAGCAAGGTGACGGAACTTCATGCTGGAATGGTGGCAGAATTGCATTGTAGTACTCCAGTTCTATGATGAAGAGAAAGGACATCAATTACTGGTACATCTTCAAAAATGATGCTTCTCATTAGACCCTAGTTAGGCAACCCATCAACACCCCCTTAATATCAATGAAACCTACCTGGTTAGCAAGGCATATGACTGGTTTCTCGCATCCCGTTTCTATCAATCTCTGCAGCATCTTTAGAAACTCCACCACGTGCAGCGACTTATTTCCTTTACTGGCAAAGATCTTGGTGACCTCTGGCTTCTCTTCCAAGTAGCCGGCTCCGCGGATCGGTCCTAGCTGCATCGACAACGCAGGTCGTCCGTGCTGATAACGATGTACGGCTAGCGCATCAAGGTATGCATTGGCAGCTACATAGCTAGGCTGGGAAGCATGTGCCCATGTCGCACACACAGAAGACAACAGGAAGAAGACATCTAAGTCATCGGACAAAGTCAGACTGTGTAAATTCCTTGCACTGGTAGCCTTGCTATCTATGATAGCATCAAGGTCCTGGGGACTGAGTGTGTCTAGAGACTCATCAGCTATCACACCTGCAAGATGAAACACACCCCCTAACGGCGGTGCTGTGAGTCTTAGCTCAGTCAGCATACGTGATGTTTTGAGGTTGTCTGACAAATCACACTGCAGTTGATAAGTGTGGACGCCATGCTTCTGGAGATACTCAACTGTGCTTCTGGAAGAGGCAGTTGACGGTCCGGTACGGGAAACCAATGCAATATGGCGTGCTCCATAGGCA
The DNA here is from genome assembly GCA_037893245.1 of Crossaster papposus. Classification (NCBI taxonomy): domain Eukaryota; kingdom Metazoa; phylum Echinodermata; class Asteroidea; order Velatida; family Solasteridae; genus Crossaster; species Crossaster papposus. The sequence continues at coordinate 175,300 of JBAIAA010000580.1, forward strand.
GCCAGCCAGCGTGACATAGCCTGACCTATACCGCCGTTCCCTCCTGTTATCAGATAGGTGACTGATGATTTAAACAGCTTTGTGGAAGGGATGAGCTGATCTGCGGGGATTTGGAAGTCGGGTGTTACTTCAAAGACATATTTACCGATGTGTGTACCTTTTGCCATTGTTTTAAACGAGTCGGAGAAAGTGCTAACATCACAGATTTGAGTTGGAACTGGATGCAACCTTCTGCTCTCAATCAGAAAAATGACATCCTCAAGCAGAGTGCCAACTAGGGATCGATTTGATTGCATCAGCTCGTCAATCTGACAGCTGATAAAGCTGATGTTGTTCATTAATGGGCTCATCTGGAGTGCTGAATTCTGCAGGATGTCACGCTTGCCAATCTCACAGAAACGCCCCTCTGGTTTCAGAAGGGCGAACCCTTTGTGTAGCAGCTTACCTGCCAAGGAGTTTAGAATGACATCAACGCCTCGGTTATCTGTCCATCTCATCACGTCTGTGTAGAATTGATCTGAACGAGAATCTGTGACATAAGTCAACCCAAGGGTGTCCTCGAGGTACTTCCGCTTCTTGTTTGTGCCAGCAGTTGCAATGATCTCAGCTCCTACCATCTTAGCAATCTGAATGGCAGCAAGACCGACGCCTCCACACGCTGAATGTATTAAGACCGTCTCCCCTTCTTGAAGCTTTGCCTTCTGATTCAGGCAATAGTACGCTGTGACAAACACCATACTAATGCCAGCGGCTTCAATCCAGTTCATATGTTCGGGTTTTCTGACAAGAAGCTCAGGTTTGCATACCGCATAAGAAGCAAAGCAGTTTGTACCGAAACCAAGCACCTCATCTCCAACCTCAAAGCGTGTGACTTCACTCCCTACCCTGTGAACAGTCCCGGCACATTCAAGCCCAAATTGAGGTCTATCCTCCGTATAGGTTAACCCATCTAGCATACTCAGTGCCACCATCACGTCTTTGAAATTCAGAGCTGCTGCTTTGACTTCGACTAGAACCTCATCTGCACTGATCAACATCTCAGAATGTAACATAAAACCAACATGCTTTGCAGTGGTACCCTTTTCACCAGCAGCATTGTTGTATTTCTCTGTCTCCAGACTCCAGTATTTGTCTTTACTATGAGGCACAATGTCGTTCTGTTCTTTGACAGGCATGAGGCGTGGTACCTTAATCACACCACTTCGAACAGCCATCTCTCTCTCTGGTGGGTCAGGGTTAAGAATTAAGGTGGCTAAGTGAGCTACGTTCTCTTGTACCCAGCTGTTTGGATCTAGATCAAGACTGATTACTGGGATTGGCAATTGGTTGCTCGCTGCCCGTGCAAAACCCACAGCCAAATGGGCGCTTGTGTTGTGGCATTCAATACAAGCACCCTCTGTCACCACCCACAACCGAGATATGGTTTCTGGCGTCTGATGTGCGACTGCTTGCATCAAACTCAATAGACAGTACAGCTTGCTGTCTGCTGGTCCCCAAATATACACCACATCCACACGATGTTTGGTTCTTTGTAGAACAATGGAGTAGTCAGTATCTGAACTGTGACGTACATCATGTTCAGGTTGCCCGAGGTAATGCTTTAACTGTTGGTTCAACATTTCTTGTGATGAGTCTGAAATCAGAACCCAGTGATGAGCTGGGGTAGATCCACCTTTCAAAGTCGGTAGCTCTTTTTGAGAAGGGCTGGACGACTTGCAACCGAGGATGACACTGTGGAAGTATTCATTTGGAGTGGAACACCCAATTACACTATCAAAGCCACTTTGTCTGAGTAGTTCAACCCATTCATGTTGTGACATCCAACAACTGCTTGTGCGAAAATCTGTGTATGTCCAACACAGTTCAAGACAACCAAAGATCAGTTCTTGGCAGTAGTTACCCTTTGTTGTTTCCATGACGAGTAGCCAACCGCCCTCACAAAGTAGACTTCTTAGATTCTCTGTAGCCAAATGTAAGTCTGTTGCAGAATGAAGAGCATCCAGGGAGATAAGAATATCAACAGATCCTGGCACCAAACCTTGAGCCTCTGGGTCTTGCTGGAAGTCAAAGATCTTGTACCTCACTTGTGGAAACTCTTGTAGATTTGCCCTTGCTCTAGGAAAAAATGACTGACTGATGTCTGTGAAGATGTACTGCAGGTTTTCTGCTACACCTAGACTCTCAAGGTGTTCCAAAAGAAGCTTGGCAAACCCACCAATTCTTGAACCAACCTCAACAATCCGTATTATCTTCTTCTTTTTCAAGAGTTCCAGCACCGACTTGGACAGCAGCTCAATTATAGCCTTGTAGTAGATGTTGATGCTAGATGCGCTGTTAAAATAATCCCCAAGGAAGGAGAAAAGCAGGTTGAGTGAGGAGAGGGGATTCCTCAGGCAGTTTGGAAGGTTCTCCCCAAGTGCCCTGATCATTGCACATTCAATTGCTGAATCCGGAGCACTTCTTGAGACATCATCAAGGTACTGTGGAATGTCTTCTAGGGGGAAGGACTCCTCACTGCTTGCCGCTGAGCTCTCAAGATGACAGCTATATCGTACGCAGATACCTCTTTCATTTTCAGGCACCTCTGTCAGAGCATGTCTGATGTAAGAAAGTGAGGAACGCCGGAATATTTCAAGGTTTTCTTCCCCCTTAACAACCGCTTCCATTTCATCAGGAAATTGATTCAACAGGTAGTGCTCCTTAAAGATGTCAGTCATCAAGCTTGTAGATGGCAGACATGCTGCAGAGGGCTGCCACTCGGTGACATAGAGGCAAGTCTCCAAATCAACCACACTCTGAGTGCCACTGACATTCTTACACTGACATCCCAGAACCTTTACCAAGATTATTCCTTCCTGGTCTGTTAGAGTAACATCGCCAACTAAGTTCCAGCTATCACAATCCGTAATCTTGGCATGTACCAACAATGGAAGACCCAACGGAATGTTGGAGACGAGCATCTGAAGGAACTGGATGTGGACTGGGAGATATAAAGTGGTGGTTTGTCCTAGAGCTGCAAGAAGGACCTGAAAGCAGCTATCTAGGGTTGTCACATCCAGACACTGTCCACGCCTCTGTGCTGGTTTGAGGTAACCTACAGCTTCCCTGTCGCCCAGAGCAATCCTATCGATGACTTGAAATGCTTGACCATACTTCAATCCAACCCCTTCAAACGACGAATAGAGATCCTTTGCCGACACATTAACTGCACAGGTCTTCAGGATCTCATCAAGGGGAAGAGTAAGTCTGTGTTTTGGATGGGGTGTAATTTCATCGATCTCAGCATCACAAACTTTATGCTTATCACCTGCGATACTCACAACTACGCCCCTCCTCTCAAAAGACAACCGGACTTTTGTTTGTTCTCCTAATTTCTTTACTCTCTCTGGCCAGACGAGCACTTTAACAAAATTGATCTTCTTCAGAATGAATGGCTGCTCTGCTGACATGCACATCTGTAGGGTGTAACTTATGTAACCAGCCCCTGGGAAAATGACCTTATCCTGAATGACATGCTCCGACAAGAAGGGAAATTCCTCTAGACTCAGATATCCATTTGCTGTGCTGAAAGTGGGGTCCTTTAACACAAGTCGGGTGTTCTTCTTGTTTTCGGCTTCAATCCAAAAGGACTGCTTCTGCCAAGGGTATGTGGGAAGTCGCAACCACTGTGCCGTATTGTGGGTGACGTTCTTCCAGTCTATCTTGACACCTGATGTATACAGAGTTGCAAGAGCTTGTAAGATCACAACTCTTTCATCTTGCTTCCGTTGTCCACAGGCGACACTCGTGATTTTACTAGGTCTTGACACACTGGCGATCTGGTTGACAGAAGAGATCAAGGTAGCAGAGGATGCAACCTCCAAGAAGATTACAGGTTGCACTTCATCTAAAATCTTTTCAACAGCATCTTGGAAGTAAACACAGCCGCGGATATTAGCCCACCAGTAGTCTGTCGAGAAGACGCTATCGTACTTTTGTCCAAAGGCAGAGGAATAAAATGGAATCTCATTGAATCTTTCTCGAGTTAAAACTACCCCATCCATGGCCTTACGAAAGGGTCTCTCCATTGGCTCCATGACTGGCGAGTGAAAGGAACACTGGACCCGCAGCTCTTTAGCTAATGAAGGGTTCTCCTGGCAAATGCGTTTGATTGACCTCGTAGAGCCAGCGATGGTTATGTTACTTGGTGCATTTATAGCAGCGACATGGAGGTTGTTATACTTGGAGCACATTGCTTTTGCTTCAAGCAGTGACATACGAACTGCTGCCATACTCCCTGCCCCTTTCAGCATCATTTGTTGTTGACTTCGATGATAAATTACTGTCACAGATTCTTCCAGTGTAAGGCCTCCACAGGCATAAGCAGCTGCCACCTCTCCTAAGCTATGACCGACACATACATCAGGATGAATACCCCAGTGATTCAACAACTCGTACAAGCCAATCTGGAAGAAGAGGATTGCCGGCTGACCAACGTCCATCTCATTCACGACGTCATCTGACCGAAACTCATCTTGTACTGCAACTCCAGAATGGATGCCGTTAAAAACATCCTTGTCGGCTAACACGGACCAACCACTTAACTGACGGAAGATCTTGTCGCACTTGTCAACAACTCCACGAAATACCTCTTCAGTGTAGTAGAGACGTCGACCCATGTTTGCCCACTGTTGTCCTTGACCGGGGAAAACGAAGCAGATTTTGGGAACATCAGTGCTGTAGTTGGATCCTGTGAAAATGCCCTCGCCGCCTCCTTCAATTGTATGAATCTGCAGCCTGTCCCTGAACATTTGAGAGGAGTTTGCCAAGATAGCCAACTTGCACTCGTAGTGTTTTCTTCTTGAAGCAAGCCATGACACGACACTCAAGGCATCGTTCTTGTGCTCAAACTGCAACCACTTTCTGGCTAAATCGTTCACAGCATCAGCAGATCTTGCTGTCAGTGGGATCAAGACAAACTCTCCCTTTGATGAACCACCAAACCTCCATCCAGCTTGGAATCTTGAACCATGTTGCCTGCCATTACAAGCCCCATGATCTGGTGCCTCTCGTAATATCATATGTGCCAAGGCACCTGCAAAGCCAAAGCTATTCAAACCAATAGTGAAATTGGAGTTTGGCATTATTGGCTCCAATGACTGCTGGATTTCTAGTTTCAAATCCTGCAGGTCAATTTCAGGGTTTATGCCCTGATAATTGATCGTTGGACACAGCATTTTCTTGTCCAGCATGAGTGCAACTTTGATGGCACTGGCGATACCCGAGCAACACTCCTGATGACCAAAGTTACTCTTGACCGAGCCGATCTTCAGCGGCGCATTCCTGTCAAGATGAAAGAAAAATTAAACCGAAATAAAAAGGGTTGTACTGGGCTTATCCACAATGATAATGTTTCGCAAGTCGACAAGAGATTTGAATCACTACAATTTACGTGCCAGCTACGTTGTAGCCGCGTCCTTCGCAATTCAGCACCTGAGGGCCTCCATAGAAAGTAGTGCTGTGCACTGATTGGAGTTTACCCTCATTAAAGATGACATAAACAATAACAAAATGGTACCGTAAGCATGGCAAGGTTTACGGACTAAAAAGATAAATTTCTCTCTTATTCCGACCTGCAAGTTACCACCATCTTAAATCCTGACCTCTACCGAATCCCAAAGTGGTGCACTTGGTACTTTTGGGTCTGTTTGAGGGGTTACATTTTATGGATCTGGCGGGTTTTGGTTGCAAGACGACTTGTTTGGAGTTCAATGAAGGTCATCCCTAGGATTCTGCTATCGCCAAATTACATGTACACGTATGACCAAATAAAAGGCAGTTTGTGAAGTTCGTTTTTCAAATCCCAGTTTTGTCTCCATCTTTGGCTTCGTCCATGCAGTTTGGCAATGGTGATGGAGCCGGTGATAGAGCCCAAGCTAGGGTTGAAAAACGGCTCTATCTAGTTGGAATTGTACAAGTACATAAAGTCTATACCGAAAGGGCGCGAAGGTAAGACCCATAGCTTTCGCTTCGATGGGATCTCCGACTGGTGTCCCGGTACCGTGGGCCTCAACATAGCTGACCTCTGACCTATCGATACCAAATCGCTCGTACGTCTGTCCCATGACGTACTGCTGGGCTGTAGGGGATGGCATGGTTAGACTGTTGTAGTTGCCATTAGCGGCTATGGCTGAGCCATGGATAGTGCAATACACGTGATCATTGTCTTGGATGGCTTTGTCCAATGGTTTAAGTATCATACTGCCCCAACCTTCGCTGCGGACATACCTGAAAAACCAAATCAAAACGTACTCATGACTTCGACATATTTGAAGATGAGAGATGTATCTGACTCCATGCATCTCTTGATTAATAGACAGAAAAACTGTTCAGCATTCCTTCAGTATGTATACTTTCTTGCCTTGCATGGCCAACAAATATACAACAGTAAAATAAAAACTTATGAAATGGCTAATTTAACAACAGCTATTTTCTGGCACGGTGATGACACCAGGCTCACGCAAGTCGCACTGTTGTGCATGTGACACTCTGCCAACAAATACACGTTAGTTAATATTCACCCTTTGGCAGATTTTGAGAATGGGCAACTCTTTCCATCAGCGGACACGACTCCGAGTTGACTAAAGCCAATAGCAACCTCTGGTATCAAGATAGCGTTACATGCCCCCACTACTGCTGTACTGCACTCCCTGTTCCATAGCGACGAAGCAGCTAGATGCAGCGCTGTTAAACCACTCGCACAGGCTGTGTCACAAGCATAGCTTGGACCCTGTTGGACAGAAAAAACATGCAATGAAATAATAATGAGACGTGATTTGCAGGGTCAAAAGGCAATAAGAACAATTGTTTGCGCTAGCACAATGTGATATTTCTTGTTTGTGTGGTTCTAAATAAAATCTGAGGGACCTCGACGTTTCGTACAGGCTCAGCACAGGGCTAGATAACTCAGTTGGTAGAGCATCGGAAAAGTAATCCGAAGGTAGCAGGTTCAAAGCCCACTCTAGTCAATTTCTTTGTCTTATTTGTTTGGTAGGTTCCGGTACTTTGGTTTTCCAAAATCACCATTGAAAATGCAAGAATGTGTCCTGAATTTACAAAATCTTATATCAGGTGTAACAGGGACATGAAAACAATTGACTCCAAATTAATGGAGTGACTGGACATGGACTTCTGTTTATCTGAAGTCAATGGAATACGTACCTTAATATCAAAGGCAAAAGAGATCCTATTAGCTGCACAGCTGTGGGCGTTACCCGTTAGTACATAGGCATCCATTAAGTAGGGGTCTGTGATGTAGATGGAGTAATCAAATAAACCAATACCAACAAACACACCACCATCCGTGCCTAGATCGTCCGATAATATGCCTGAAAATACAAGAGTGTTATACGAGCAAATAATATCAAAAAGGTTTGGGTCATTAACAAGTTTATTGTCTAAAACACAAACAATGGGGTTTTATGTTTAAGATATCAGTTGCCTTTTAAAGAATTTTAAACGATGAATGTTGGAAATGTTGCAATAACCAACAAAGGTTAATTCACAATTGTCAAGTAATAATTTGAAGACAAAATTAAACACGGTCATATTTTGTTGTCAATATTTCATTAAAAAAGAAATTATTGCAATGGGAGCAAAATAGCAACGTAGAAAAAAAAGTACTTCTTGGGATAAAAAGTAATTAACTATCTACAAATCTTACCAGCGTCTTCGAATGCTTCGTGCGTGACTTCTAACAGGTGTCTTTGCTGGGGGTCCATGCTGACCGCCTCGCGAGGAGAAATCTTGAAGAAAGTGTTGTCAAATTTGTCAATATCTGTAAAAGCAACACACAGAAACAAAGGGTTTGTGTATGATGGGACGCCAAACGTTCTCTTCTGTGCTCCGAGTATCTCTTGAGATATAAATTGTGGGTCATTTGAAAAATTGAGATATAAATTGTTTAAAAGAATAACATGCAAAAGATGTGTAATGGTTGTCTGTCAGCATTTAGACAGGTGTTGCCAACAAAATTGATGAGCTGCAATTTCATTTAGTTAAATTTAGATTTTTTTGACTGTTATGAATGTTTAAAGCTCTTTTATGACACCACCAGTGGTTCGCTAATGCTGTAGATTCATATTATACTAGGTATACTAGCGACGTGATATGTCTGAGCGGACTCAATAGCACACGGACTCGAGCTCTGGTGTTTCCGATCAGCAGAGTAAGGGTTCGAGTCCCGGTCTTGACACGTATGTCCTTAAGCAAGGCACTATTGCGTCGTCTTACGGATGCAAAGTGCGCCGCAGCACCTTGTATAGAAAACTCTTACAAAGGTGCTACATAATGGGTCTCATAATCTCATAAACTTCATTAACCTGTCTTTGAAAAATCACAGAGCGCCTTGAGTACCAGTCTTAGTAAGAACTGCTAATTTTATTATTGTTCACAAGTTACCAACCATGTGAGATTTTTTCAGGTACGTGTTGTTTAAAAAGAAAATGAACATTTCACACCTGCAATAAAACAATTATAATTATGCCAGTTGGAATGTTCCATTGGAATTCCCATTTGTCACTTCACTGAATAATTCTTACCATTGCACTCATAACCATTCATACCTTTTATCATGCCGATCCTTCGCATGCAATGCTTAGCTGTCTGTGTGTGGTCAGGGTCATGATAGTGCTTCACATTCCAACGCTCTGGTAATATCTCATCAACGACGTCTCGTCCATCTCGAATCACTCGCCAAAAATCCTCAGGATTGTTAACATCACCAGGCATACGACAACCTACGCAATAACGGTAAAAACAAGAAAGACAACATTTCATTCATTCCTTTAAAATCTTGACAAAACAAGGCTGAATCCCAGCTACCCATTTATACTGCAAGGTTGAGAGGGGCAATTGTAGTAAAGTGCCTTGCCCAAGAACACAAGCACCATTTCCCTGTCTGGATTTAAATCCATGTACTACAGGACACGAGTTGCACACTGTAATAATCGGACCATGGTGCTCCAAAGGCACGATGGAGCCCCTGCCCCCAACCCGTCCCTCTCTTAAAAAAAACCCAAATAAACAAACGAACAAAAAGCTACAAAATATTCAACATTATCTATACCAAAAGAAAGTGAAATGAATATGACTATTTTTACCTCCTTCAAAAAAGATAACACGAGTCAAGAGCACACCTAGTGTCACATAATAGTATACCTCCCCATTCTACATCAATGAGGTTATAATATAAGCACAATGTCATTGATGAGGAGGGGTACCTCGCCCATTCTACATCAATGAGGTTATAAGCACAATGTCATTGATGAGGAGGGGTACCTCGCCCATTCTACATCAATGAGGTTATAAGCACAATGTCATTGATGAGGAGGGGTATCTCACCCATTTTACATCAATTAAGTTATAAGCACAATGTCATTGATGAGGAGGGGTACCTCGTCCATTGTACATCAATGAGGTTATAAGCACAATGTCATTGATGAGGAGGGGTACCTCGCCCATTCTACATCAATGAGGTTATAAGCACAATGTCATTGATGAGGAGGGGTACCTCGCCCATTCTACATCAATGAGGTTATAAGCACAATGTCATTGATGAGGAGGGGTACCTCGCTCATTCTACATCAATGAGGTTATCAGCACAATGTCATTGATGAGGAGGGGTACCTCGTCCATTGTACATCAATGAGGTTATAAGCACAATGTCATTGATGAGGAGGGGTACCTCGCCCATTCTACATCAATGAGGTTATAAGCACAATGTCATTGATGAGGAGGGGTACCTCGCCCATTCTACATCAATGAGGTTATAAGCACAATGTCATTGATGAGGAGGGGTACCTCGCTCATTCTACATCAATGAGGTTATCAGCACAATGCCATTGATGAGGAGGGGTACCTCGCCCATTCTACATCAATGAGGTTATAAGCACAATGTCATTGATGAGGAGGGGTACCTCATCCATTCTACATCAATGAGGTTATAAGCACAATGCCATTGATGAGGAGGGGTACCTCGCCCATTCTACATCAATGAGGTTATAAGCACAATGTCATTGATGAGGAGGGGTACCTTACCCATTCTACATCAATGAGGTTATAAGCACAATGTCATTGATGAGGAGGGGTACCTCCCCATTTTACATCAATGAGGTTATAAGCACAATGTCATTGATGAGGAGGGGTACCTCCCCATTCTACATCAATAGGGTTATAAGCACAATGTAATTTATGAGGAGGGGTACCTCACCCATTCTACATCAATGAGGTTATAAGCACAATGTCATTGATGAGGAGGGGTACCTCACCCATTCTACATCAATGAGGTTATCAGCACAATGCCATTGATAAGGAAAGAGTAGTTTTTTTTATTGGCCTCTTACTTGATACTGCACAATCAATTAACTTCCACCCTGACATCTACCCTACTTAATCACTGGTAAATCATAATATGTTGTGATAAAATAATGATTCATAATTTTAGGATGTTTTCTTTTGCTTCTTGGGTAAATACTACTGGAAATTTGCTGGTACCAAATTTCTGCAGGAAAAAAAGATGATAATCTGTGATAATTGCTACTTCACAATATGAGACCATCGTCTGAACAATGAATGAATGAAAATATAGCACTATTTCTTTTTACTGCTTTTGTGCATAATCTGCATACACCTGCCTTGTTTACTAATGGAGCCGGGTACATGTACCTGAATACCTGACCACTGATGTCAGGAACCAGTTCAAGATTATAGGAACGGTACCCATAACCACCTTCACAAATTGCTAAGTACTTTCCACATGTAAGACAATGATTATACATGTACGGCAGTGTAATATTCTCGACAACATCAAAGTTGAACAGTAACTTACCAATGCCAACGACAGCTATAGGAAAGAAGTTTCCTGGAGGAATCCCATTTCCGCTACTTGAAGCAGACATGTTAAGGTACTCGGTAGAAATATTGTTGAAGTACTCACAAGAGAATCCCTGCATTTCCGTAACACATGAATTTTAAAGGAGTACCAGTATTTTGTCAATTTCTGTGCTGTCTCCCTATAAAATAAGTACCCCCAGAAATGAAAGCAAACTTGGCAAATCCCAAAATCAGAAAACAAGTGAAATTTGCAGTACTTAAAAAGTCCTAACTACCAAGTTTTGTCTGAAACTTGAAAATGATATACATGTATCTACTGTTTGAGATAAAATGTCAACAAGTGCTAACAAATGGGGGAAAATCTCACTAATAAAGTAACCTCCAAACTTATTTATTTACTGCGGTTGAAGCATTGTTGGTAAAAATGCTTTAAAGTAGGATACATCATTTGCAGATATCCAACAAAATTACCACCGAATTATTAGGAAATATCTTACTATTTAGAAGTAAATAATGATTGTAGGCATCCAGCAAATTATTGCGCTAGATATCTTGTATTGTAATTGTTTCGAAACAAATAATTTTATTTAAAACAAATCACGATCGCCATACGGCGATAGCGAATAAAACAAGAACAACATAAGAACAACTGCCTGACGCCGGTTGAAAAAAAACGCCGTTTTTCTAAAAAAAAATCAGCATCCATGATTGTACTACATTGGACAAATTAGCTAAACGATATTTACTATAAAATACAACCCCCTAAATCCGTTCATGATAATTCAAGCAATTACCAATGATGTATCCCACCTTTAACCGCAGCACTTATGGAGATTAGTCCTAAGAATAGAACACATAGACTGATTGCATTCAGCGGCCATCTTGCAGGCATTGTTTTAATTCATTAAAACAATGATTGCACATGATAGGTGTTCTGGTTTTACCGGTGTACTCGTGCATAGTGTTGTTGAACAAAAGCACATACCTTATTAATGAGATTGTTGAGTCAAAGAACTAGTAGAAATCAATTTCTTACCTTGATAAAGATTTGCAAGGTTGAATAAGACTCGAATAAGTGCTGTAAGGACCAACAGCGATGGATATGAGCGCACATCTACTTCCAAGCCTTATATATACAGCCTTCCGTAGCTATCTTTCGTCAGACACACAACACACCTCTCCGGATACAAACTTATCAGTTATATCTCTGCTGGTTGTTTCGTCATTTCAGTGTTAACTCCCCTCGAATGATTTAATCTTTCCGTTTCACGCATTTGCATTAAAAGAAAGTCGGCATTTTTTACGAGTTCTATATTTTAGAATTTTGTAAACTGGACATTTTCTGAGTCACAGTGGGTGTGTTGCAATACAATCGGTTTAATTTACCAAATTTTCAATGTTTCTATGACATAGCCTTTCCATATCGTCACCGTTTTCACGAAGGGGCGAATTTTATGAAAAATCGTCTTTTATCGAATTTCTTTTATGAAAACGATTAAATATTGCAATATCTACAACCTGGTGCAGTTATACATCAAAAAAACCATTAAAATACTAATTAACATAATTAACGAATGGGCGAATTGATCCTCAAGTGCCGTTTTGCGTTTTCACGAAGGGGTGAATTTAAGGGGCGCTTTGGTACGCGTACTGACTTTATTTGTGGAGTAACCTGGGCCCAATTTCATAGCGCTGCTAAGCACACGATTTTCTGCTAACCGAGCCTCCGTCTATTTCATGGGGACCGTAAGCAGCAAAATGCACGCTTAACTGGCCTAGCGGGAAAATTTGCTTAAATCAGTGACGTAACAGTAGAATCTCCATATGCGCGCGCAAACGTTAGCACAAAAAGCCGTGAAATGGCGCTAAAGTTAGCACAACTTTTCCGCTATTAACTGTTAACAATAACAGCGCCGTGAAATTGGGCCCTTATCGCCTCTTAGGTAGTAATACACCATTTGCAAATATCGAAAAAAATTACTACCGAATATCTTACTCATCATCTGAAAGTAAATAATGATTCTAGGCATCCAGCAAAATGATTGCAGTAGATATCCTGTAATTATTCTGAAAAAAGGAATTTTATGAAGAAAAATTCGCAATCGCCGGACGGCGATCGCGAAAAAACACAAATAACATAAGAATAAAATTACTGCTCGACGCCGGTTAAAAACAAATGCTGTTTTTCGTGCTTTTCTCGGCATCCATGGTTGTAAAACTTCGGACAGGTCAGTTAAACGGTATTTACTATAAAATACAACCCCCTAAATCTACCTATCTCTGATAATGCAAGCAATTACCAATGGTGTATCCTACCTTTAACTCGTATTCACTAGTGGTAAACTCGAGGTGATTTTTCCCCTCGAGTTCACGACTTCGCAAACGAATGGAGTACGCGCGCATGCGTGTTGGTTCACTTACGAGTTCATGCATAAAATTGCCTCGCGCGCCCTAGCCTTTTGACAAGGCCTCGTGACTCTGGCTAAGCGGCTGAGATGAGTCTAGATACCCGGGGTGAACGCGCGACCGAGTGACGAATGTCACGAGGCCTTTTGCAATGTAGGTTTCACTGCTCGGCATGAATTATTCATAGAAACATATTAGCATGCCAATACGCCCAATCAGAACGGCGATCTCCCAGTTGGCTTCGTTCGTGATTCATTCAATATCAAAGCATGTAAGAAAAGGTACAAAAACGTATATAAATTTTGCTTCTGAGTTGAATAAATGAATGATAAATACAAGATATCACATTTAAATCTATTTTACATGCAAAATTGCAATAAATTAGGAAGCAACTAATGATTTGAGCTAAATATTGTAAGTGACATGATTGGACATTCCCTGTTTGTAAAATGAACTAGTCCAACTCAAATATAAGCTGACGCCGGCACGCGGAGATACGTTCGCTGATTGGACGCTACCATTTCGGTAGCGATTCCAGTCGGAAACAAAGGTTAACATAAGAAATCCAAACCAGATTGATAAAGGCCACTTGTCTGGGCAATTCGCACTGGCGTTCACTCAGGTTTTCGCGATTAGTCTCTTTTTAGTCGCTCGGCGTCTATCAGTATCAGACATGTGGCCTTGTTTAAAGGCTACGCGCGCCCAGGCCCAGTGCGGTGCCCACACAATTAGAAATGAAAAATTCGATTGTGCGCGTGCGTGTTGAGTAGAATTTGGAACGCAACCATGAACATAACCAGAGAAATTTACGGTGAACAACAGAAACACGACGCGATATTGGAACACGGCTTTGCTGCGCAGGCGCCCAAAATAACATACACTGGTTCCCGTCCCGAAATGTATTGGATAAATGACTGGTGTGTTTGGAAACCACTTTAGCGAATTTAAAGGGGAATACCCTCTCTTTCACAGTGGCACGTTTTCTTGGAACTTGACGTCGAGTGGCGTTGTTTTTTTCTGGTAAATTGTTGTTTTCTCCTTTCTTTTTCAGGAAATTGTAAGAATTTGAGATCGAGCTTTCTTTTTACAGTACAGGATCAGGACCAACAAAGTACAGAATGTTTGTACATTCCTCCATGGTTTGCTAGTTTGTAATGCCGGCTGTAAAGTCTGTGCAATGTGTGTGGTGCTGGTGTGGTACATGTAGTTCCTTTCTCTCAGTCTATGGTTAAACCAATCTCTCGGGTATATCTTTCGGTGAGTACGAAAAGTCGAGTAAAATCAGGGGTCGGAGTAGTGCTTACTCCACAAAATGGTGACATTCCCTTTTCCCCTGTACCACACTTATCCTGCATCATTAAATCTTGGTCCTATTGCGTTTTTTTAACATTGTGTCTTTCAGTTTCATCATCGTGCACAGTGCAAATCTACTTCCTTGTTTTAACTAAAGTTCCGTAGTGACTGGTTTTTACCTGACAAGTGACATGTACATGTACATAGTACATAGTACATACATGTACATGTACACCCATATCTGAAGATTATGATCTATTTTCCTGTTTTGGTTTTTTTTTAAGGCAAAATATTGCAGCTATCCCAAAAGTAATCCATCATATTATTGATGAAAATCTACTGTTTTAAAGATGTGAATGCTAAATTGGAGAGGGGTGTGTTTAGGTAACTCACCGTCATGTTACGTATTGTTATTCACAGTTTGTCCACACATTAAATTTCTGGATTTTTAATCTGTTTTTGTTCTTGTTTGGTTTTTTTTTCTTTTTTTCCAGATCACATATCCGTCTGTTGATTGAATACTTTGTCAGACACCATGGCACCTGTGCTACCGGCGACAGAGACCAGTCATAATCTCGGATCAATGCCTTCTTACGTTTTACCAGAAATCTTCAAAGATGACCTACAATGCATACGAAAGCTGGGAGAAGGTGGCTTTGGAGAAGTGTTCAAGGCAAAGCATGTCGTATGGGATGTCGTACTAGCTGTCAAGGTTTGCAAACAAAGGTAAGTAACGTTACAATTATATATGTGTAGACGTGTTCAAACTTGGGGGAAGAGTTAAAATTAAACGGCCGGAACTTGAGGTTGAACCCGAGGGAACTGGTGGCGCCATTCTTGCACTCTTTTTACTAAATTGGGTAACCAAGATGTGCTAGTGGTTCTGTTTTTAAGTTCTCATTTACCAGGCATGTAACCGTGCCAACACTGCAAGATATCACGCAGGATGCCCGTAGGGTTTTGCCACTAATAATTAGCCAACACGTACATTGTGTTGAGTTATTATGCAACTTTCCATTTGCCCATGGCATTATTGTTTGATTAGACAATTCTGACATGTTTTTATTGCACTCCAGCCTTATTGTCACTGGTACCCACAGATCAAATGGTCCCAATATTAGTCTCTCTCAATCAATATCCTCTCGTACTTTTTATTTTGTTTCTGTAGTGTGTCCGGTGACGCTAATACTTCTAAGGAAACTCGCAGTGAAATCAAACGAATGTTAAAAACCGCCATTCACGATCACCTGATTGTGATCAGAGGCATTGTTAATGAACCTGACGCCTGCTGTATTGTCATGGAGTATATGGAACACGGATCGCTGAGTTCATTCCGCAACAAACTACAGATATTTCCAAATGCAGTTAAGGTGGAAATGATCTACGGAATCACGCGGGGAATGACCTTCCTGCACTCACAGAAAGAACCCATCATCCATCGGGATTTGAAGCTGGATAACATCTTGGTCAATAAGCGACTAGACGTCAAGGTACTTTCACTATCCACTGGAAATATAAGGAGACTGGAAATATTCAAAGTCATTTTGTACAACTGTATTGAGGTTTAAAAAAAACCATTCATGCCAATCTCACCAACTTAAATGCCAAACTGCACATTAAGCCAGTAACTCAATGATCTGTGATTTGTTTTGACAGATTTGTGATTTTGGTTTAGCAACATATTGTGGTGCCTCCAACTACGGAAAGGGAGGAGGAACGATCACCCACATCCCACCTGAACACCTTGAAGATATGATAGAGCCCACAACAAAGTTTGACGTCTACAGGTTAGTACTGGCTCTCAAAATTGTTTTTGTAAAAACAAAATAATAGTAGTCAAACAATTACAATGGTTGTAAAATACTGTAATGCATATTTGATACATTGTATTTGTCTTTCCTCGTATTTGATATATAAAATACATCTTTCCTCATTATTTGATACATTGTATCCCTTTCCTCATATTTGATACATTGTATATATCTTTCCTTATATTTGATACATTGTATATCCCTTTCCTTGACACATTGTATATCTCTTTCCTCATATTTGATACATTGTATATCCCTTTCCTCAAACTAACAGCATTTCTCGGTGTTTACACTTATTGTTTTACAGCTTTGGCATATCTCTGTGGCAGTTTGCATCTGGTTGTGAGCCTTACAAAAGTGAGTTATCGTTATTTGTACTTTATAGAGCGAGTAAGTTTTTCTACTTGACATGTTTTCTTTGTAATGTGCGCTGGTGATTCATAATAAATGGAATTTATGGACAATCATTAATTTAACCCTCCCTCTCATTCCCCGAGTGTTCCCGAAGTTCATTGTGCACCTCAAAATAAAATGGAAAAATAACGCCAAAATAATTGGCCAAAATAGCGGGTTGGTAAACTCAAGATTGATGAACAATCATAGAGCTCGATGAAATTTCACTTGCTTTGAAACGTTTGCTTTAGTCAAAAAATCAAAGTGCATCATGTTAGGGGCTGCCCCACGTTATTGGGGATATCAACATAATGCTGTATGGCAAGTTGATGTGTAATCGTTAAGCAACTGGTATTTTTTTTACTTTTATGAAATTGGTGCTCAGATTGCAATGGAATTGCCTTGTTAGAATTTCATGTGAAGAAAGGCACGAGACCCAAAATAGAACGGATCCCTGAAGATGAACCAGTTATATTCAAGGAACTGATCGAGGAATCTTGGCAGCAGGACCCAGCAAGACGACCAGAGTTTAAAGGTTAGGCTTTACATGTATTTGTTAATACAAATATGAACAAGATTAAAACTACTGAAAACTACTTACTCGCTGGAATGACCTGAAATATACAAATCCAAAAAGTTAAGAGAGCCTAATATTCCGATCTTAAGATCTTTTTCAGAAACATCGGAATGACTCAGTTTGCCTCAGCTAGGAGAAAGTTTGGATGAATCAGCTTCGGACTATTCAACCACATGGGCTCAACGTCCAACTAGGAAATGATGAATTTTTTTTGTTTGTTTCCTATTGTCATCATTTTCAGATCAATCCCCTGCCAGGATTGTGTTTGTTTGTTTTTGTTTGTTCTCACTCGTCTGGTTTCTCCTGTCCATTTTCCCTTTACACCCCTTTCTTGTAATACTGTTGCCCACCCCTTTTCCTCCCCCCCCCCCTTTTCCTCCCCCCCCCCCCCCCCCCCCCCCCCCCCCCCCCCCCCCCCTTCTGATAATATTCTTCTCATTCCACTCTGAGCCACTCAATATTTGTATACTGTCAACTTGTATTTGATTGTTTAATCCTGTCACAGATATCAACAAGAAAGTAATGGAGGAATTTGGAAGCAAGTACAAACAGGACGTTGAAGCAGGCCGTATTGCGATCTTACAAGAGCTGGCTTCCAAACAGGTAAATCTTGTAAACATGTAGGAATGTCAGACTTTAGAGAAACTGCAGAAAACCATGGTCAATGCACAATGGTTCGAACCCTGCCAGGAACATGGCGTTTATTCCCTTGGGCAAGACACTTTACCACAATTGCCTCTCTCCACCCAGGAGTTAAATGGCTATCTGCTTGTATTAGTTAGGGACTGGTTATGCAAGACCACAAAAGTAGAAGAATACTGACGAATTTGATGACATTGTTAGGATTTTCAGGATGAATCGGGTGAACATGACATCTTTCCATGGCAACGGAATCCCCGTCCAGTTGCACCTATGACAGACACAGACGCAAGATCCAGAGTCTTTGATATGCCGACCCTAGCCCCAGCAGACAATGATCCGCTATCACTGCGATCTATGGATGTGAATAACACACAGTATCCCGTGCCAGTCTCTGATACTGAAGCGGAAGGAAAGATGGACGGTGTGAGTTGTATCGAAGAAAAACTGACAAACTTGACGGTTAACGGTGAGTAAATTCAGTTTGTCTTCTAGTTGCACCCTTCATGTTATGCATTGTCTGGGGGGAGGGGGTAGGGCATTGCGTCCTGGAAGCACCCAATAGGGGTAAAAACCACGTTTTTTAAAACATGGTCTACGCCAACCCATTGATATGTCACAGTGGATCATTAATATTTTCTTGTTTATACTAAACAATATTGTGTACAAGCTCCTAAGTACGGTGTGCCTGACGCCACACCACACGAGCAAACCACCACTCCACACGAGCAAGCCACCCCTACTTGCTGTCATGGGAGCGTCCCCAACGAGTCGTTGAATGAAGCAGCCACTGGACAGTTTGATTACAGGAATAGGAATGACACATCCGCCGTGCAACCTCAAAGTTCTGTCGAATTTGGTAGTAAGTTCCAGAGTCCTTCAAGTAAAAAGAATATTTTATTAATTGCATAAAATATTTCTATTATTTCTAAACACCCTACTCATCAACACTAGGTAAACACACATTCTCTAGGTGAACAATTACCTTAAACTTGGGTATTTTTTTTGTTTTAACCAGTTTGTTGTTGTTTTTTTCTCCCAAAGGTGACCAGAAATCTTACTCGGACTCTAATTCTCCTTCCACTTCACAGGTATGTAAATGCAGAATAGATTTAGTTTCTTATGTAAAAGCAACACTCTATGTTCGTGATTAGTCACGTTTGTTATCCAAATGCAGAATAGTTTGTTATGTAAAAGCAACACTCTATGTTCGTGATTAGTCACGTTTGCTACCCAAATGCAGAATAGTTTGTTATGTAAAAGCAACACTCTATGTTCGTGATTAGTCACGTTTGCTACCCAAATGCAGAATAGTTTGTTATGTAAAAGCAACACTCTATGTTCGTGATAAGTCACGTTTGTTATCCAAATGCAGAATAGTTTGTTATGTAAAAGCAACACTCTATGTTCGTGATTAGTCACGTTTGCTACCCAAATGCAGAATAGTTTCTTATGTAAAAGCAACACTCTATGTTCGTGATTAGTCACGTTTGCTACCCAAATGCAGAATAGTTTCTTATGTAAAAGCAACACTCTATGTTCGTGATTAGTCACGTTTGCTACCCAAATGCAGAATAGTTTCTTATGTAAAAGCAACACTCTATGTTCGTGATTAGTCACGTTTGTTACCCAAATGCAGAATAGTTTCTTAAGTAAAAGCAACACTCTATGTTCGTGATAAGTCACGTTTGTTATCCAAATGCAGAATAGTTTGTTATGTAAAAGCAACACTCTATGTTCGTGATTAGTCACGTTTGTTATCCAAATGCAGAATAGTTTGTTATGTAAAAGCAACACTCTATGTTCGTGATTAGTCACGTTTGCTACCCAAATGCAGAATAGTTTGTTATGTAAAAGCAACACTCTATGTTCGTGATTAGTCACGTTTGCTACCCAAATGCAGAATAGTTTGTTATGTAAAAGCAACACTCTATGTTCGTGATAAGTCACGTTTGTTATCCAAATGCAGAATAGTTTGTTATGTAAAAGCAACACTCTATGTTCGTGATTAGTCACGTTTGCTACCCAAATGCAGAATAGTTTGTTATGTAAAGGCAACACTCTATGTTCGTGATTAGTCACGTTTGCTACCCAAATGCAGAATAGTTTCTTATGTAAAAGCAACACTCTATGTTCGTGATTAGTCACGTTTGCTACCCAAATGCAGAATAGTTTGTTATGTAAAAGCAACACTCTATGTTCGTGATAAGTCACGTTTGTTATCCAAATGCAGAATAGTTTGTTATGTAAAAGCAACACTCTATGTTCGTGATTAGTCACGTTTGCTACCCAAATGCAGAATAGTTTGTTATGTAAAAGCAACACTCTATGTTCGTGATTAGTCACGTTTGCTACCCAAATGCAGAATAGTTTCTTATGTAAAAGCAACACTCTATGTTCGTGATTAGTCACGTTTGTTACCCAAATGCAGAATAGTTTCTTAAGTAAAAGCAACACTCTATGTTCGTGATTAGTCACGTTTGCTACCCAAATGCAGAATAGTTTCTTATGTAAAAGCAACACTCTATGTTCGTGATTAGTCACGTTTGTTATCCAAATGCAGAATAGTTTGTTATGTAAAAGCAACACTCTATGTTCGTGATTAGTCACGTTTGTTATCCAAATGCAGAATAGTTTCTTAAGTAAACGCAACACCCTATGTTCGTGATTAGTCACGTTTGCTACCCAAATGCAGAATAGTTTCTTAAGTAAACGCAACACTCTATGTTCGTGATTTGTCACGTTTGCTACCCAAATGCAGAATAGTTTGTTATGTAAAAGCAACACTCTATGTTCGTGATTAGTCACGTTTGCTACCCAAATGCAGAATAGTTTCTTATGTAAAAGCAACACTCTATGTTCGTGATTAGTCACGTTTGTTACCCAAATGCAGAATAGTTTCTTAAGTAAAAGCAACACTCTATGTTCGTGATTAGTCACGTTTGTTACCCAAATGCAGAATAGTTTCTTAAGTAAACGCAACACCCTATGTTCGTGATTAGTCACGTTTGTTATCCAAATGCAGAATAGTTTGTTATGTAAAAGCAACACTCTATGTTCGTGATTAGTCACGTTTGTTATCCAAATGCAGAATAGTTTCTTAAGTAAACGCAACACTCTATGTTCGTGATTAGTCACGTTTGTTATCCAAATGCAGAATAGTTTGTTATGTAAAAGCAACACTCTATGTTCGTGATTAGTCACGTTTGTTATCCAAATGCAGAATAGTTTGTTATGTAAAAGCAACACTCTATGTTCGTGATTAGTCACGTTTGTTATCCAAATGCAGAATAGTTTCTTAAGTAAACGCAACACCCTATGTTCGTGATTAGTCACGTTTGCTACCCAAATGCAGAATAGTTTCTTAAGTAAACGCAACACTCTATGTTCGTGATTAGTCACGTTTGCTACCCAAATGCAGAATAGTTTCTTAAGTAAACGCAACACTCTATGTTCGTGATTAGTCACGTTTGTTATCCAAATGCAGAATAGTTTGTTATGTAAAAGCAACACTCTATGTTCGTGATTAGTCACGTTTGTTATCCAAATGCAGAATAGTTTGTTATGTAAAAGCAACACTCTATGTTCGTGATTAGTCACGTTTGTTATCCAAATGCAGAATAGTTTCTTAAGTAAACGCAACACCCTATGTTCGTGATTAGTCACGTTTGCTACCCAAATGCAGAATAGTTTCTTAAGTAAACGCAACACTCTATGTTCGTGATTAGTCACGTTTGCTACCCAAATGCAGAATAGTTTCTTAAGTAAAAGCAACACTCTATGTTCGTGATTTGTCACGTTTGCTACCCAAATGCAGAATAGTTTGTTATGTAAAAGCAACACTCTATGTTCGTGATTAGTCACGTTTGCTACCCAAATGCAGAATAGTTTCTTAAGTAAAAGCAACACTCTATGTTCGTGATTTGTCACGTTTGCTACCCAAATGCAGAATAGTTTGTTATGTAAAAGCAACACTCTATGTTCGTGATTAGTCACGTTTGTTACCCAAATGCAGAATAGTTTCTTAAGTAAACGCAACACTCTATGTTCGTGATTTGTCACGTTTGCTACCCAAATGCAGAATAGTTTCTTATGTAAAAGCAACACTCTATGTTCGTGATTAGTCACGTTTGCTACCCAAATGCAGAATAGTTTCTTATGTAAAAGCAACACTCTATGTTCGTGATTAGTCACGTTTGCTACCCAAATGCAGAATAGTTTCTTATGTAAAAGCAACACTCTATGTTCGTGATTAGTCACGTTTGTTACCCAAATGCAGAATAGTTTCTTAAGTAAAAGCAACACTCTATGTTCGTGATAAGTCACGTTTGTTATCCAAATGCAGAATAGTTTCTTATGTAAAAGCAACACTCTATGTTCGTGATTAGTCACGTTTGTTACCCAAATGCAGAATAGTTTCTTAAGTAAAAGCAACACTCTATGTTCGTGATTAGTCACGTTTGCTACCCAAATGCAGAATAGTTTCTTATGTAAAAGCAACACTCTATGTTCGTGATTAGTCACGTTTGTTACCCAAATGCAGAATAGTTTCTTAAGTAAAAGCAACACTCTATGTTCGTGATTAGTCACGTTTGCTACCCAAATGCAGAATAGTTTCTTATGTAAAAGCAACACTCTATGTTCGTGATTAGTCACGTTTGCTACCCAAATGCAGAATAGTTTCTTATGTAAAAGCAACACTCTATGTTCGTGATTAGTCACGTTTGTTACCCAAATGCAGAATAGTTTCTTAAGTAAAAGCAACACTCTATGTTCGTGATAAGTCACGTTTGCTACCCAAATGCAGAATAGTTTCTTATGTAAAAGCAACACTCTATGTTCGTGATAAGTCACGTTTGTTACCCAAATGCAGAATAGTTTCTTAAGTAAAAGCAACACTCTATGTTCGTGATTAGTCACGTTTGTTACCCAAATGCAGAATAGTTTCTTAAGTAAAAGCAACACTCTATGTTCGTGATAAGTCACGTTTGTTACCCAAATGCAGAATAGTTTCTTAAGTAAAAGCAACACTCTATGTTCGTGATTAGTCACGTTTGTTACCCAAATGCAGAATAGTTTCTTATGTAAAAGCAACACTCTATGTTCGTGATTAGTCACGTTTGTTACCCAAATGCAGAATAGTTTCTTAAGTAAAAGCAACACTCTATGTTCGTGATAAGTCACGTTTGTTACCCAAATGCAGAATAGTTTCTTAAGTAAAAGCAACACTCTATGTTCGTGATTAGTCACGTTTGCTACCCAAATGCAGAATAGTTTCTTATGTAAAAGCAACACTCTATGTTCGTGATTAGTCACGTTTGTTACCCAAATGTAGAATAGTTTCTTATGTAAAAGCAACACTCTATGTTCGTGATTAGTCACGTTTGCTACCCAAATGCAGAATAGTTTGTTATGTAAACGCAACACTCTATGTTCGTGATTAGTCACGTTTGCTACCCAAATGCAGAATAGTTTCTTATGTAAAAGCAACACTCTATGTTCGTGATTAGTCACGTTTGTTACCCAAATGCAGAATAGTTTCTTAAGTAAAAGCAACACTCTATGTTCGTGATTAGTCACGTTTGCTACCCAAATGCAGAATAGTTTCTTATGTAAAAGCAACACTCTATGTTCGTGATTAGTCACGTTTGCTACCCAAATGCAGAATAGTTTCTTATGTAAAAGCAACACTCTATGTTCGTGATTAGTCACGTTTGTTACCCAAATGCAGAATAGTTTCTTATGTAAAAGCAACACTCTATGTTCGTGATTAGTCACGTTTGTTATCCAAATGCAGAATAGTTTGTTATGTAAAAGCAACACTCTATGTTCGTGATTAGTCACGTTTGCTACCCAAATGCAGAATAGTTTCTTATGTAAAAGCAACACTCTATGTTCGTGATTAGTCACGTTTGTTATCCAAATGCAGAATAGTTTCTTATGTAAAAGCAACACTCTATGTTCGTGATTAGTCACGTTTGTTATCCAAATGCAGAATAGTTTCTTATGTAAAAGCAACACTCTATGTTCGTGATTAGTCACGTTTGCTACCCAAATGCAGAATAGTTTCTTATGTAAAAGCAACACTCTATGTTCGTGATTAGTCACGTTTGTTACCCAAATGCAGAATAGTTTCTTATGTAAAAGCAACACTCTATGTTCGTGATTAGTCACGTTTGTTATCCAAATGCAGAATAGTTTGTTATGTAAAAGCAACACTCTATGTTCGTGATTAGTCACGTTTGCTACCCAAATGCAGAATAGTTTCTTATGTAAAAGCAACACTCTATGTTCGTGATTAGTCACGTTTGTTACCCAAATGCAGAATAGTTTCTTAAGTAAAAGCAACACTCTATGTTCGTGATAAGTCACGTTTGTTATCCAAATGCAGAATAGTTTGTTATGTAAAAGCAACACTCTATGTTCGTGATTAGTCACGTTTGCTACCCAAATGCAGAATAGTTTCTTATGTAAAAGCAACACTCTATGTTCGTGATTAGTCACGTTTGTTACCCAAATGCAGAATAGTTTCTTATGTAAAAGCAACACTCTATGTTCGTGATTAGTCACGTTTGTTACCCAAATGCAGAATAGTTTCTTATGTAAACGCAACACTCTATGTTCGTGATTAGTCACGTTTGCTACCCAAATGCAGAATAGTTTGTTATGTAAAAGCAACACTCTATGTTCGTGATTAGTCACGTTTGTTACCCAAATGCAGAATAGTTTGTTATGTAAAAGCAACACTCTATGTTCGTGATAAGTCACGTTTGCTACCCAAATGCAGAATAGTTTCTTATGTAAACGCAACACTCTATGTTCGTGATTAGTCACGTTTGCTACCCAAATGCAGAATAGTTTGTTATGTAAACGCAACACTCTATGTTCGTGATTAGTCACGTTTGTTACCCAAATGCAGAATAGTTTGTTATGTAAAAGCAACACTCTATGTTCGTGATTAGTCACGTTTGCTACCCAAATGCAGAATAGTTTGTTATGTAAAAGCAACACTCTATGTTCGTGATTAGTCACGTTTGCTACCCAAATGCAGAATAGTTTGTTATGTAAAAGCAACACTCTATGTTCGTGATTAGTCACGTTTGCTACCCAAATGCAGAATAGTTTGTTATGTAAAAGCAACACTCTATGTTCGTGATTAGTCACGTTTGCTACCCAAATGCAGAATAGTTTGTTATGTAAAAGCAACACTCTATGTTCGTGATTAGTCACGTTTGCTACCCAAATGCAGAATAGTTTGTTATGTAAAAGCAACACTCTATGTTCGTGATTAGTCACGTTTGCTACCCAAATGCAGAATAGTTTCTTATGTAAAAGCAACACTCTATGTTCGTGATTAGTCACGTTTGCTACCCAAATGCAGAATAGTTTGTTATGTAAAAGCAACACTCTATGTTCGTGATTAGTCACGTTTGCCACCCAAATGTAGAATAGTTTGTTATGTAAAAGCAACACTCTATGTTCGTGATTAGTCACGTTTGCTACCCAAATGCAGAATAGTTTGTTATGTAAAAGCAACACTCTATGTTCGTGATAAGTCACGTTTGTTATCCAAATGCAGAATAGTTTGTTATGTAAAAGCAACACTCTATGTTCGTGATTAGTCACGTTTGCTACCCAAATGCAGAATAGTTTGTTATGTAAAAGCAACACTCTATGTTCGTGATTAGTCACGTTTGCTACCCAAATGCAGAATAGTTTGTTATGTAAAAGCAACACTCTATGTTCGTGATTAGTCACGTTTGTTATCCAAATGCAGAATAGTTTGTTATGTAAAAGCAACACTCTATGTTCGTGATTAGTCACGTTTGCTACCCAAATGCAGAATAGTTTCTTATGTAAAAGCAACACTCTATGTTCGTGATAAGTCACGTTTGTTATCCAAATGCAGAATAGTTTGTTATGTAAAAGCAACACTCTATGTTCGTGATTAGTCACGTTTGTTACCCAAATGCAGAATAGTTTCTTAAGTAAAAGCAACACTCTATGTTCGTGATAAGTCACGTTTGTTATCCAAATGCAGAATAGTTTGTTATGTAAAAGCAACACTCTATGTTCGTGATTAGTCACGTTTGCTACCCAAATGCAGAATAGTTTCTTATGTAAAAGCAACACTCTATGTTCGTGATTAGTCACGTTTGTTACCCAAATGCAGAATAGTTTGTTATGTAAACGCAACACTCTATGTTCGTGATTAGTCACGTTTGCTACCCAAATGCAGAATAGTTTCTTATGTAAAAGCAACACTCTATGTTCGTGATAAGTCACGTTTGTTACCCAAATGCAGAATAGTTTCTTATGTAAAAGCAACACTCTATGTTCGTGATTAGTCACGTTTGCTACCCAAATGCAGAATAGTTTCTTAAGTAAAAGCAACACTCTATGTTCGTGATTAGTCACGTTTGCTACCCAAATGCAGAATAGTTTGTTATGTAAAAGCAACACTCTATGTTCGTGATTAGTCACGTTTGCTACCCAAATGCAGAATAGTTTCTTAAGTAAAAGCAACACTCTATGTTCGTGATTAGTCACGTTTGTTATCCAAATGCAGAATAGTTTCTTATGTAAACGCAACACTCTATGTTCGTGATTAGTCACGTTTGCTACCCAAATGCAGAATAGTTTGTTATGTAAAAGCAACACTCTATGTTCGTGATTTGTCACGTTTGCTACCCAAATGCAGAATAGTTTCTTAAGTAAACGCATTACTGTACTTCAGTGATAAGTTACATTTGCTAGCTAATTACACAATTTCTGTGTCGCAGTGTTTTTTAGTGAATATGAATTAGAGATGGGTCATTTTACCAAGTAGTAACACGGTGTCCTTTTGTCATCCAGAACCTGTTGTGAGTCAATTGTAGTAATTGTACTATGCACATTGAAGTACAACACACAGCATGAACCTCAAACTAGCTTTAAGTTAGTTACTCTTACCGGAAATTCAAATGAATCAGTAGCTGTGGAGTGCCGTGGCCTCGTGGTCTGGAGCATTGAATTTGTAATCTGTAGGTAAAGCTACAGGTTGTGGGTTCGAGTCTGGCCTGGGACCCACAGTGCGTGTGTCCTTGGGCAAGGCACTTTGTCACTCATTGCTCCTCTCCACCCAGGAGTAAATGGGTACCTGTGAGGGCAGAGATGGTTATTGTGGTTGATTTAGCTGTATACTCCCCAGGGAGCTGAGATGGTATTTGGAATATTTCATTGGCCCTATGACCGGGGTAATAATGTTAAGCGCTTTGAGACTTTGGTGATATAACGCTATAAGCACCGCAGGAATATAAACAATTTAACATGATATATCCTAGTGTGACATTTGTTGCATCCAAATACATTTTTTTACATATCCCTTGTACATCCCTTGTACAATAACCTTATACAAATACCTTAGATGAATGTGATTTCATTGGTTAATAGTGTGCAGATATGAGAAGGTTTGCACAATAAACCTTGCAACATTACAAAAGATGCCCAAATGGTGTAGAAATTGGTCATAAAAAAACGAAAACCCTAAGTTTGTTCTAATTTTTTGCAGTATGTCGAATGAACAGTTCTCAACTAGTTGAACATATTTTGTTTAAACAGTAGTGCCTCGATGATCCGATTTGTAGCAATATTTTTACTATTCTTTATTTGGTGTGTGCAGTATTTGCCAAATCCTCAGTCAGTGAGGCCAGAACCTACTTACAACAATGGTATGTATCTACTCCAATAATTATGACAGCAGACAGCTTGAAGCTTGCCAATGTGGTGTTGTTTATGCACTTAGTCCATAAATAAGAGGTCCAAAAAGTGTGACCGTTTTTGGTGTCCCAAATACACCTGACCTAGTAATTTTCCACGCAAGTGTCACTGAAATTGACTTCAAACTTGTATTTATTTGTTTTGCAGGTACTTTACTTTATGTAATAACTGTTTGAGATAGAAGGCATCAAAGTATGTGCGCTGAATTAAAAAAAAACAGTCTAATGTCAGATGTAACAGAGAACACATAAGATTGGACCCCTAATTTATGGACAGACGCATTAGTCTGATGCCCTATGTTTCAGCTCTACTGGACTTGCATTTTCTTTTTTTTTGCTTTTTCATTTGCTGGGGGTTGGCATTTAGTTTGTAGTTTATTTTTTATTTTTGTTAAAGTGAACAAAGAAATTGGCAAGGCAGGACTCGAACCTGCGATCTCTGGAATACCGAACTGGCATTCTACCAACTGAGCTATCTTGCCCTATGTTGGCAGTCTCTCAAATTGTCGGTATTTTTGTCCGAGGGCACTCATTTGTTTTCTTTGCTTGCTGCTTTTTTAGCTAACCCGATAAACATCAGTGTCAAAGGTGATGGCAATGTTGTAAAAGTAAACATGAGCAAATGCTCGTCTAGAAGAAAGAACAAAAAAAGTCTAAGAGGAAAAGACTTACTCCCCCACCATCGTCTTCTTCCTTGTCTGATTCCTCAGACTGAACAGATTCCATAGTTAAGAGACCTTGAGCAACTTCTCTGCCCAGTAAGTTTGCAACGGATGCCGAAACTGTTTATGAGTGTGGGAGAATGAAGCAGATATGAGAAAACAAAATTGTCAGTAACTCGTATCGCCTTTAATAATCGAGTTGAGTGTTAAAACAAACAGGTTCCAGTTTATTACCTGCCAGACTCTTACACGGTTGAATTTTGATTGATTTTGTATGTTGAAAATCTGTTGTCCAATTTTGCTATACAGCTTCCAATGAGCCGGTCACAGAGCGGATTATCTCTGATATCGCCGATTACATCGGTAATCAGTATAAAGCACTTGGACATAAACTTCACTTGCCTGCAGCTAAGATAGAGGTCATCTGCGATGATAATCATAATAATGGCCATGAAGTTGCCTTCCAGATCATGCTGAAGTGGAGGCAGTCACAAGGTAAAGCTGCCACTAAATGGGTCCTAGCAGAGGCACTGAATAAAATTGGTCTGAAGAGTGTTGCTGAGAAATTTCTGATATAGGTTTCTATCTCAGTTATTAATATCTGTCTGTCAACCTTCAGTTACAACATTTATTTTGTATGTATTGAACATCGTTACAGCAGCTATGCGATTTTTGTAACTGCTGTTACGATAGCATTGCAAAGATTATTTTGCTAATACAATGTTTATATCATATAATTACATCCAGCCGTGTTGCACCTCGCGACGGGTCGTACGATCAATTTAACGAAACTTGTGATGCGTTGAACACATCGCAACTTTATTTTAAGCACGTCGTAAGTTACGATGTGTCTTAGGGTCGCTGTAAAATAAGATGCATATTTTTATAGCCAGTTTTATGCCGTATTTTAACATAACATAACTGTATGTAGGGCATTATTAATATACGTGTATACCACTTCAAAGTCACCCTAGCTTCATGGTGACTCTCAACAATTTGTAACGATGTGACTTTGTGTTTAAGTTTCTAAACATTTAGCAAACCTTCTAACTTGTAAAAACGTAACCATGTGTATCTCGAATGTAATATAAGCAAGGTGATTAAATGGGTTGAAAAACATTGATAATTATTTTGCTGTCACGTAAAAGCTGAAAAATAAATATACATTTTAAAATTGAAAGTGGGCTGCTTACATCATATGAGGTAGGAGTCATCGGTATACGATTTAATGTAAATATAAAGCTGATTCTATAAAAATGCATCAATATTTTTAAGCAATACAATCATGTTCATCAATTTGTAATAGGGCTGCAATATATACAATGTATATTGATTGGTACATGTACATGTACTTACATTTTGGAAGTGTACTTTTGTTTGCACTTAAAGGAAAGTACATGTATGCCTTTTGCAACTTTCCAAAAAGTTATACCCAGCACGATATGTAGCAGAGGGGTACCCCCTCTTATCCCTATACTTTATAGGCACTCAACACTATTGTAACCTAACCCACCCCCCCCCCCCCCCCCTTGAAACCTAAAAGGAATTCCTGAGATTCCGGAAACACAATGGTCAACACAAAAGAGAGGGGGTTTTCTCTGCCACATATCGTGCTTCATAATGCAAAAAGTAACCAACCAAATTATTGTTCAAAACGATCCCTATCCGGCCGAACTTCTACACAAGGGTTAGGTGGAGTCCAGCTGTTTAGTGCACAGTTCAATTGGGATTTGCAAGGACGAGGAAGGTTCCTAGTAAATCACACAACAAATGACATTGTTCTTTCTGGCATGCTGTCATTTTGAATAAAATAAAAGAAGACCCAAAGATTCGTCTCTGAGACGCATTTATGGAATTCCCTGTACTACTGAGGACTTGGAACAATGTGGGATTAGTGATAACAATGACCCATGACTGTACACGTGTGTGAATTAATTAACTATACTTGTCTGTTGGTATTTTTGTAAAAAGGATCTTAATCTTTGTATCAGATAGAATGCTTCCAACGATTTCTTTATACATGTATATTTTTTCAATGTTAATCTGATAAATACGCCATGTGACTTGATGATATAACATTACTACTCTTTTAAATTAAAAAATAAATATATATTTGTTTGGTATTTTTTCTAATATTTTATGACCAATATTAAATGAGTCGCTTTTTGTTATGTCAACTTTCAACTGTTATACCAACAAATAGCCATAAAGGCAGTATCTTGTTGAGATAAAACTAAACCAGCCCTGTGTTAAACTGAGATAAACATCACGCTTATACAAATAATAGCGCGGGGTGGAAGTAAATGTATAACTATATTATAAATATGGGCGTGTAATCATTAAAGGAAAATCGATAAGTATAGGGAGCAATTGCCCGTCTGTCTTTTTTCCCCGTTGTGAGACCGCCAGCAAACGCAGACCGAGCTCGCGCGCTCGCCGGCTACTCGTGCCGATTCACCCACGCCTGCTGCTGCTGCTGGATCACGGTGCTGCGTGAATCCACACACGGTGACTTTTAAGGGTTGGTGGTTGTCGCCGTCGTTGTCGTGATGGGGGACGCGAGTTGCTGCGGTCAGATCAGGGACAACATCGTCCGAACAAAAGTAGTGACCACAGATTTGAGTTCCACCCCTCTACAGAGATGCCTGTCGACTGCAGATTTAGCCTTTATTGGTATTGGGTGCATGCTAGGGTCCGGTGTGTATGTCCTAACGGGTGAAGTCGCTGGGGAGATGGCAGGTCCAGCAGGAACTATTTCCTTTCTTCTGTCGGGTATCGTAGCTTTCCTGTCTGCTATTTGTTACTTGGAGTGTGCCACTCAACTCCCAGAGACTGGTGCTTCCTACCTATACACCTACGTCACTCTAGGCGAAATGATGGCTTTCATGATCGGCTGGAACGCCGTGGTTGTTCGCGTCTTCGCCACGGCTTTAGTCTCGCGAGGATGGAGTGCCTACTTCGATGATGTCATCGGAGATCACATCAGTAACTTCACCGTAGAGTTTGTGCTGAATGGAGAGGAATGGTCAATACCTGTCTTGGCGAGATACCCGGACTTTGTCGCTGGTGTGGTTTCCTTCTTTGCTTGCATCCTGGTTGCTGTGGGAACGGAGGTCTCAGCTAAGGCCAACATGTTGTTTGTCTTCATCAATATCACGACTATCGCGCTGGTGTTCATCTTCGCTATGATCCACGCCGACTTCTCCTTATTGACCAAGCACGGCTTCTTCCCGACCGGCTTCGGCGGTGTCATGACGGGCGCCGCTGCCTGCTTTACGGGATACTGCGGCTTCGAGGCTATCGCCTTTAGTGCCGAGGAGGCCAAGAACCCAAGTAAGGGTCTCCCCATCGGCATCATCGTTGCCTTTTCAGCCTCCATCCTGTGCTATGTGGCTGGTACCTTCTCCCTCACTGTCTTGGCAGATTACCACGATATAAATCCAGGGTCTCCGTTTGTGACGGCCTTCGAAGCAGTCGGACTTGATTGGATGAAGTATCTGGTTGCTGTAGGCGCCCTGGGTAGCATGACTGGAGGTCTCATCAACTGTGCCTTCTGCCTGGCACGAAGCATCTACGTCATCGCAAGGGATGGCCTTCTCCCAGCCTTTCTCTCCAAGACTAATGCAAGGACACAGACTCCCGTGGCTGCTACCTTGGCTGGAGCAGTCTTGACTGTCCTGGTCAGTGTCATCGTCGACTTCCTGGTCATCATGCAGTTCTTGTCCCTTGTGGCCTTCGTGGAGTTTGTCATCGTCGGCATGGCGGCGGTGATTCTTCGCTACCGCCCGCCAGCGCAATCTGGCTATTCCGCCATCGACGGCAGCGACAGTGGCAGCTGCGACAACGACGGCGACAATCACGATGACCGCGACGGGGAAGCCGACACGGAGCTGTCTGGAGAATACCCTCGCCGGCTTGTCAAGAAGCATCCACGGCACCAGGACACAGACATTCGCAGTTCTAGCAAACACAGCGAGAAGTCCCCGTTGATGGGAAACTCATCCGGTGGTGGGCAGCACCGAGCGGTATCTCCCCCTAGCTCCTTCTCTTTCTCGGATACAGGTTCTCGTCGATGGATCGACAAGCACCCAACTCCTGCCGTCATTATCTCTCTCAGCCTCCATCTGCTGTTTGAGTTTACCGCGGTGGCTCTCTTGACATTCAAGATGGCCGAGCTGCAAGCCATGGACGGAGCTGTGATTTTTGGCGTGGCTTTTAGTGGCGGGTTAGCACTGATCTGCTGCTGGCCACTGTTTGTCTTACCACAGTACAAGGAAGGAATTCCTTTCAAGGTAAATATGTAATTGATATCAGTTCCGATTGCCAACAAGTTCTTCCCGAACCGTTCTGAATCCTCCAAAATTAATATAATTATGGAGTTGGGGGTTAATCTGCTTGAACAAATATATCGGTGTATTTATGTCGAATATTCCAAAAAGTACTCGTTTGTGGGTTTTTTATTAGCATATTTTAAATACATTTTTATGATAATTATTTTCTGTCCGGCGATGAGCAGAACTGTTTGTGCATCTCATTTATTTTCATCTCTATATATTTTGCTGTAGTTGGTTTTTCAAAAGCTTTTTCCCGGTGCATGCAAGAGTAAAAATGTCGGCCTTTATGTTATTGCGCAGGTGCCCTTTATGCCGTTTGTACCGCTCTTTAGTCTGTTCTGCAACGTCGTTCTCATGGTTCGCTTTGACGCCCTTGCCTGGCTGGAGTTCTTTATCTGGACCTGTGTAGGTAAGTCAGGGTACTCGACCGGATGCTTTACAAGAAATGTGGTGATTTAGCACTGAGGTTTGGGCCACCGACTTACTTGCAAATATTAAGTTTAATATTAGATTCTAGCCCTTCACCAACGCGTTCTTACACTGGATACTCGGTGTTTTTCCCAAGGGATTCTTAAAAACAAATCACTAATTCGGGTGTGAAGCAAACCTACGACCTTGAGGTTTTTAATACAGATGTCTAATACCACTCGACCACCGAACTAGCCGGGGTAGGCTGGCTGGTTCGAATCTGATTAGCAGCGGGTACCGCAATCAAATACACGCCGATGCTGAGGGATAAAGTCCATTTAAGTGTCTGAGCAAGGGTTTAACAAAGAGAAAAGCTGTAGTCATTCCATGGACTCTCTGCATATTTTTGGTTACGCTACAGTGTCCTATGTTTTTAACGTTGTTAGTCTTTACGCCTTGCCATCTGAGTTTGCCCTTTAATAATTATCACTTCAATTGATCATTGGGAAGCAACAGCTGTGTGTTTCAACACAAGATAATTGAGGCCACTTTATTATTCCTGTTTATCCAAATAATTAAGGCATTAGGCCTACAGTTTATAGGTTGGTAGCCAGTTAACATTTTGTATTGGTTTCCTTTTAGATAGATCGTCTAACCCTCACCCTTCCCTCCCAATCTATTTACTTCCCTATACAATTGCCACTATCCCACACTCTACAAATTCCCTCGTATTAACCCGAATCTGCGTTCTATTTGACTTGACCCTTTCTAAAAAAACATAATTATGACACTTTTCCCAAGTAAAAAATTACGCCAGGTCATTTTGATCCAGAAACCTTGGCAACAATCGTCATTTTGAGCCAGAAATCTCCCGGGTCATTTTTTTTTACCCAAACCGGTTTTAATTTGGCATGATACTTTCCCGAGACAAAATGCAGTTATTTGTTCGGGTCAATGAGACCCTTCACTGGCTTCTTTTCCGAGGCATTCTAACCCAGGAAAGGATAACCCAGATTATGGGTCAAGTCTGACCCAGATTTGAGTCCATTTTTGATTCGGAAAAGGTCGGGTTATATTTTGGCCTCAATCTTTTTCAGAAAAAAACAACTTTCCGGGTCAAAATGACATTTTTGTCAAAGCATCTGGAATCAAGAAAAGTGTTATTTGATCTGGAAAGTTAAATTGGACAGCGTCAGACAAAATAAGCCGCCTTTTAGGTCAATCGGCCATTTCAGAGCATAGTGAGTGTTTTAATGGTCATCTCTCTTCAAAAAGTGGAAAAATTGAACACAAGTTTATTTTAAATTGCAGGGTTGATTCTGTATTTCACCTACGGAATGCATCACAGCGCGGAGGGCAAACGACGTGAGGAGGCAGCACTGCGGTGTGCCCTGGCCGCTGCGGCGAGGCTGCGACCCGCTCCGTCCCGTGACGCGGTTATTACTCACTACGACCCCGAGGAAGAGCAGCGTGAATTGGCCGATGAGGCTACCGAGCATGAGCGCGTAGACAAGGCCAGGGCCCAGTCCCTGGCGGTGGTGGTGACTCGAGATGGCCGGAGTTATTCAGCAGCACCAACCTACGGTAGCACAGCGTTTGTCTGAACAGGCCTTTCATAGGCGAACTAAACCCGGAATTTCGACTGGAGTTTAGGACGTTTTTCTCAGTGACTCAGTCACTCGGAGGGACAAAAATTCCCCACACATAGGCAAACATTGCTCCTTCCCTCCCCAGCCCCCTGCCCCTTCCCTCCCTAGCCCCCTGCCCCTTCCCTCCCCAGCCCCCTGCCCCATCCCGTTTTTTAACATTCACCCGTTATTTTTACGAGTTATGTAAGTTAGACATTTTGACATGGTTACTTTTAGGAAACTTCTTTCTAGTCTTCATTTTAGTAATTTCTGACTTTTCTCTTTCTTTTCGTGCTGTACTGCTTTTGGAACCGTTATTATGAATGTTATTATGAATGCGTCAATTGAAACAATTACCAGAGGTTATGGCGTAAACATTAAGAACATCCTAATTGGGTTTTTGTTGTCAGAATAATTATATTTTTCATTTTTGTCCATATCTATGTTCCTCGATGTTTTTAGTTGCTTCGGCCTCGCTGCCGAAGCAACTACATGTTGTTGTTGTAGTGTAACTTTATTATCTGAGTTTCAGCAATTTTGCTCATTCCATTTTACAGGGTTGTTGTGACCACACTTTGGTACTTTGCAAAGTCGGATCGATCTAGGATTTTGCGGCAGGTTGAAAAGTGTTTTAAACAAATTAGTTAATAAATAATTATTTAATTGATGTATACAATCAGCTTTCACGCTACTAATACTAGTTGAGGGGAGAAATATTGATGACGTCCCCAGACCAGAAATTACAATGAAAAAAACATTAAACCTTTAAAAAGAAAACAGTCCGATCGTCACGAAACTAACTGGAATGACTCGCAATACAGCAAAATGAGGCACTGAACTCTGTTTTTACATACAATTTATCATATTCGTAAAAGTACGCCGACGAAATAAGCATGAATACAAATTTTAAGAAATAATTACAATGTGGAAAAGCTCTGTTCTTTTCATCGAACAGACATGTTCTGTAACCGTGTCTATGCCATGTACATGTAGCTATAAAGGACCCTTTTATAGCTTCATGGTCCATTCGTTTTGTACTTGTTTGGTTTATACATTTCTTTCTTTCTTTTTTTTTTTTTCTTCTTCGGTATACCAATAGCTAGCAGTTGTCATTGTCTCTTAAGTGTTTTTTAATGTTTGGTGGCGGTTGGGTTTGCTTGGTTTTGGTTTTTTTTTTTTTTTTTTTTTTTTTTTGGGGGGGGTCTATTTTCCGGAGGGTGTGCCCACTGCAAGGCAGAGTTGAGAAAGGCATAATTAATTATGTGAACACGATGCACGTTTAATCTGTGTAGATATGCTATAGCCAGATAACATTTTTTTAATACGCAAAATAACTAATTGATGCGATGCAACAAAGTGGAATTTGACCGCTACTGTGTTGACTTTATGTTAATGATCCTTTTGTTCGTTTGACGATTGTCATAATTTATTCATTTTTTGTGAGAAGTTACCATATTTCCAGTCAACACCAGATTACACCAGTCGGTTTACGTTACTGTCGTATCACGCGTGTTGCTTCAGAGAATTTCGTAATAAATTCAAGTGCGGCATTGTAACAACCGGTTTTTCTGGATTAACTAATTAAATAATAAATTAGAAACTTGGAAATCATGTTTTTATTGCGTAAGCTGTGCATTCAGCACTATTTCATGTGGAATTCTAACTCTTTGGTCCAAAGCTTTCGCTCTTAAAATAAAGTAAATCTTGTCATTAGTTTCGTACTCGGTGCGAACGCAATCTGCCGTAGCAGCTGTGAGGAAATTCGACGGGGCTTTGGGTCCTCAAAGGCCCATGAGCGCCATCCTCGACACGTGGTAAGTTACTCTCTCGTACTATTATCTATAACTTGAGAAATGTGAGATACTCTTCGTATAAATATACCGCTGTTATTCTTTAGTCGTTTCACGTATAAAACACATGTTGTATCATGCACAATGTTTAAGTTGCCCTAAGAAAACAGTCCATTTGGAAAGACAAGTATATTAACAGGGAAAGTGCGAAGAAGACGGGATGCGTGCGTGTGTGGGTTTTTATAGATAACCGCTCGCGTCCCATCCGACGTTTCCTTTGTTCAAATTTGTTCTATAAAGGGAGGGACGACAGGACTTCTGTTAAAGTGATTGTCTTAATAATGTCTGAATATGATCACAACATTTTTGCCAATCTTGTTTCGTCGATCATCGTAAAGATGGAATGTCTTAACCCGGAATGTTTGTGCTAATTTCTTATAGTTTGGTATTTTTAGTAGAATTGGAATTTAATTATAATAGGTAAAACTTGCAACACAAGAATCTGACAAGACAAGACAATCCAACCAAGCCAAGCAGTGGTGCAGTGTTCGAGACGTAGCTACCAGCTAATAGGTAGTAAGGGGTTCAAATCCAACCCAGAGCAACATGGTGTTACGCGCCATCTTGCGTGCCTTAACCCGCAAGAAGAACATGGCTGAAGAAACGCAAAGAAAGAGCCACCTCCGGAAGTACCTGTCGACCCTTGACCTCGTGCTGCTAGGGGTGGGGAATACTCTAGGGGCCGGGGTGTATGTTGTCACCGGTGTGCTGGGTAAACTCACAGCTGGTCCTGCCATGATTATCTCTTTCCTGATCGCGGCCATTGTCGCCACACTGTCTGGTAAGATCCCCCTTCACTCACACGCCATCTTGAATAAACCTTTTCGATATTCGCGATGCATTATGATGTGGCTGTGTACCAGAACAATATTTGTAAAGATTTTAAAAGCTTTTCAGAATGCTAAGTTGTTACTGTGACCCTGCCAGTATTGGCCAAACAGACTCGAGTTTTAAACGCTCACACCTCCAACATGACCAATCACACAACAAATTATTGTTCCTCTGGGCCTGATCACATGACCTGAACCTGAAAAGAGATCATTTTCAAAATTATTTTTTCGTTTATTTTTGAAGTTTAAAAACTGACTTTTAAATTTCAGTTAAAAAGCTGAAATGAATCTATGATAATTAATTCATAAAATCTCGAGATTTATTTTACACTGGTAGATTTGTTGTATATTTTGGTTGGTGACAATTATTGTGCATCTTTTTGTGATAATTAATTCATAAAATCTCGAGATTTATTTTACACTGGTAGATTTGTTGTATATTTTGGTTGGTGACAATTATTGTGCATCTTTTTGTTGGCATGACCCCGTGATTATCGCTCATGGTCCACAGGCCTTTTATTTCGTAACAAATAACTTTATAATTAATATTTATTTCCCCAGCTCTTTGCTATGCCGAGTTCGGGGCGCGCGTGCCCAAAGCAGGGTCGGCCTACGTCTATACCTACATCTGCATGGGCGAAGCTTGGGCGTTTCTCGTTGGTTGGAGTGTGTTTCTCCAAAACGCCATTGGTCAGTAGTGTCTCTTATCTCATTTTACTGACTCGCTACATGCTGTTGACTATGCAAAATATGTTTGCACCGTAACCTATTCAAAGTAAGCAAAGAAAATATGCTGTTCTTGTAGTCTGGTTCCTGACCCTACATCAGACGAAACAGCATTTTGTAGTCGTCTAGTAAATTAACACAAACATTCCACTTTTATTGAGACTGTACTGTGTACATTTTTTACTTTAATAATTCAGTCAATTTGTTTTGTTTTATGTTTGCAAATGTTGTTTGTATAATGATCATGACCTTTAAATACAAAATAATTTATCAAATCTCAAAACGCTATTGTACATTATGTGCGATGTTTATCTGCCTACTTGACGCTTTCTTGTTGCTATGGATACCATCGTATAGGGGCTGGTTCCGTTGCGCGTAGTGCCAGTGCCTACATAGACGATTTAGCTGGTAACCGCATCGAGGCTTACATGCTGTCTGCTATGCCAATGGAGTCTGGCATCTTGGCAAAGTACCCGGATTTTATCGCATTGGCTATGTGCCTAGCATTATCAGGTATGAAACATACAAAAATCATGCACAACCGAAATGGTAACAAGGTTAGACTTAGCCGGAGCCACAATGCAAACAAAGCCAAGCTTTTGGCTTGTGGCTTTACGTACCTAGGCCTATTCGTAAAGTTTTTTCCCGAAACCTTCGCTTCGTCTTCGTCTTCGGCTTCGCCTCCAAATACCGAATCACTAAGAAGCAAATCGAAATGTAGAAGCAAACAGACATATTTGAACTTTGGGGTTCATGTCAACATATTGAATGTTTCTGAAGCACAAACAGGCACCAGAATGTGGCTGGAGTTCTCAAAGTTGGAAGCTTAAAATCACCCTAAGCCAAAGACGACGACGAAGCCAGCGATTCGAAAGGGCTCTATGACTCCAATTCTGGCTTTGGCCTTGAGGGGGTTAAAGACCTTTGGTGGGCGGGGTATCAGGACCCGGGGATCAGGACCCGCGGGGTGAGGGCGCGGCTCAGCGCTGGTCCAAGACCAGATAATGTGTATACCCGAGATAAGAAGTAATTAAAAACCAAGATTAATAACATTCTCAATTTCCAGTTGCCCTAGCTTTTGGCGCCAGAATGTCGTCCAACGTGAACAACGTGTTCACGGCCATCAATCTATTCATTATCGTTTACGTCATCGTCTGCGGCCTGTTCCGATTGGACGCCAGCTACTGGCACATCCCAGCCGACCAGTTACCCAGGGGACCTTGCAAGGTGTTGCCAGGCAACCAGACTGCGTCTGAGGACCAATGTGAAAGCTACGGCAAGGGGGGTTTCATGCCGTATGGATTTAGTGGGGTGATGGTGGGTGCTGCCATGGGGTTCTATGGATTCATTGGATTTGATGTCATCTCAACGGCCGGTGAGTGTGTCTTCAATCTAAGAACAGTACCCAGGTTAAATTACGCTTTAATCACAAACATAGAGATTACATTTTTGTTTAAAGTAAGCCTCACATGGATTTTCTTGCAACCTCTATCCCACAGCTGAGGAGGCGCACGACCCCCAGAAGTCCATCCCCTTGAGCACCATGGCAACGGTTTTCTTTGTGTTTCTCTCGTTCTTTGGCGTTTCCACGGTACTGACCATGATCTGTCCTTACTATCTTCTGGACGAGAGGGCGCCCTTGCCTGAGGCCTTTCAGCGGATTGGTTGGACGGTTGCCAAGTATGTCGTCACGGTGGGAGGAATCGTGGGA
Organism: Crossaster papposus; assembly: GCA_037893245.1. Taxonomy (NCBI): domain Eukaryota; kingdom Metazoa; phylum Echinodermata; class Asteroidea; order Velatida; family Solasteridae; genus Crossaster; species Crossaster papposus. The sequence continues at coordinate 215,198 of JBAIAA010000580.1, forward strand.
TTGCTGACCAGGTATTTGTTACAAGCTATGGCAACCTTCTAGAGTATAATAAGTTATACAGAGCCATCTCCGAACCAGCACTTCAGCAGATATTCCATTCAAAATTACCGATAAATACAAAATCTTCTTTTTTCGGCTTTTCCCCTAGTTTGATTGGGTGCATTTTTGCCCTTCCTCGGTTCATCTATTCCATGGCCTCTGATGGACTTCTCTTTGAATGCTTGGCTACCGTCAGTGAGCGCTTCCAAATGCCCGTTAATGCGTGCCTCTTCTGCGGTGTAGTAGCAGGTATGGCGCCATAGGTGTAACCCGTAGGCTTTGTGCTTTCAAATGGAGAGACGGCACATTCACATTTTTGAAATTCCATGTTGACATGTGAATATTACGGCAGTTCTAATACGAGACGAAAACAACTGAATTTTTACCGATTTGCCACCTTCAGAAAATATAGAAAAGGAAGGACAATAATTATTTTAGTATACATTATTTTGGATGCTAATCATCGATCGACTCAACATCTCGGCAATAGTTTTCAAAAGTTGTCTAAAGAATCTCGCCCCCCGTTCGTGCATACTTCAGTAGATGATACAGAAATTCGTCTCATTTAGGAGGATAAATATATTCTGCCGAAAGAATTCTGCGAAATTATTATTATGATTTGTGTGCATGAATGTTTTAACTCTATCTTTCGATTTCTAGGCGTTATGGGTATGCTGCTTGATATTGGTTCGCTGGTCTCCATCGTTGCTGCAGGAACACTCATGCCCTACGGACTGGTAGCCGCCAGCGTGCTGAAATTGAGGTGTCTATATTCAAGTATAACTATTTTGCAGGCCAATAAACCGACTGCCATAGACCTCGGTGATACCCCCCCCCCCCCCCCCCCCCCCCCCCCCCCCCCCCACTTATTAAAATTAGTCGAACTCTCTAATGTGTTTGAGACACGTCAAATTAATGCTTTCATTTTCTGTTTAATTCTTTTGCGGTAATCTGATGACTTTTGTATGGTGTTCTAAAAACGGACAGGCACACGTCGTGGTTCAACTTTCAAAACGTCGTACTTATACTTTTAAAACGTCGCTGTTCAATTTTTACAAACGTCGTGTTTCAACTTTTACAAACGTCGTGTTCAACTTGGGGGAGGGGGGAGGGGGGGGTTTTGAGAACAGTGAGAGAAAAAACTAAAACTAAAACATTCGGTAAGGGATTAATCTTAAACAGATTACAATGGTAGAGGAAACAAATAAGTTAATCATTTTAAGTTGAATGCTGAGCCCATGTGGTTAAATAGTCCGAAGACGGTCCATCCATACTTTCGCCAGGCTGAGGCGAATTGATTCTTTCCGATGGCCAAGTTATTATATTCCCTGTAGAATTATACCAGAAATGAAATTTAATCTACGTGAAGTGCCGTTCTTAATAATTTATGATTTATTTAAACCTGTCTTACATAATGCACAGTTGTGGGCAGAGCCAAAGTTGTATGCGTTGTTGCCCAAAATGCGTCAGGGAGTGCATTTGTCGGAGCATCGAATTAGGCTGGAAACTTGGAAGAAAATGCTGGGTCAATTTGCTCTGCCGAGTATGGACGAATAATACGAAGACTTCTATAATGGCCGTCTATTGTAAAGACAGCAAAGAATGGCCTGAAACAATGACTAGCGATAAAATGTCCCGGGAGTAGTATCACGAACAATATGCAATGTATAGATAAGATACCGACTTCTATTGCCTTTTATGAAAATTTAATGGATTCCACATTCGCAATAAACCTCAAAACTGAGAAAATCGTCCTCCTTATTGGGGGGCGGCATCTCCACGAACAAATTTGCATGAAAAAGAGCAGTCCATGTCGTCATATCAATGTCACCTGACCTGCCGCAAACACACACATGAAGCACGAAATGTGGCAGAGAAACCCCCCACCCCCTCTTTTGTGTTCCCGGAATCTCAGGAATTCTTTTTAGGTTGCAAGGGGGGGATGTGTTAGGTTACAATAGTGTTAAGTGTGTATAACTATAAGGTATAGGGCTAAGAGGAGGGTACCCCTCTGCCACATAACGTGCTGGGTATACGCAAACAAGCGGTGCGGGTGCACCCATAGTAATACAAAGTCCCATAGACATCAGTCTATACTTCAACATTCTTTTAAAATACTCGAATACTCAACAAGTTCGGGCCAGAGGTACAGTGCGATACCTTTTCTTATTATTACCCAATTCCATGGCTGTTGATATCGCAGATAGAAACGCAGAAATGTGCGATAAAATCTGTGACATCGTAGAGATCTGTGCAGAAATCGGCGACGTGTTATGTCCCTTTAGGGCCACCAAAGTTTCGAAAGTTTAACCACGATGTTTGCCTTTCTGTTTTAGAACACCATACTTTTTGGCCGTGTCCGAATTGCCTTTATTGTTTAGGTCAGCTCAACTCAGTTCAGTTCAGTTCAAATGTTGTTACAAACCCTCAGTTCATGTCGGACAAATTGCTCTAATAGCCCAAAATGATACAACTTGTGATTTGGCGCCCGCGTAGGCAATGTTGGGCCTTTTCACCATCGTCTGCTTCCTTTTACATTCCGCGCATTGTATTAATTGTGCAGATACGAACCGGATTATGGGTCTATTGCAGCCGCCACACATCTGTATCCTACGGTGGGTGAAGGAGAACACGCGACATTCATGGACTCTTTTGCGGCCGTTCTCAACCAAGCTGTGCAACCACGGTATGCCGAGGCTACCGTACTGTCGTCAAGGGTTGTGACTTTTGCAGTGTTTCTGTTGAGTAAGCATCATGATGCAGTTTTGGTTTTTAAAGAATAAGCGCCCTCGTTTTTACACTTTTGAACCAATTTGATGCCCTGTCCACTTTAATTACACGGAAAGTTTATATTGTATTGTTACATTGTAATACCTTTGTTATGCAAATATAGTATGTCGCCCTCTATTAGCTTGATACCCCTTAGGCAAGGCCACTAAAGAATCTTCTGGAATTATTAGATCCACACCACGCTTTATGCCACTGCACTGCTTCTCTCTTGATTTCAGCTCTTAATTTCATCGGTATTTCGTCAGTCATTGTGTTCGCTGGTGACTTTCTATTGAACAAGGACCCATGGGCCTTGGCGGTGACGTCAATTATGAGCGCCCTCATCGTCGTCCTGTTGATAATTATAGCCAGACAGCCGCAGAGCAATGCGGTGCTCGCATTCAAAGTAACAATTCCGAACATATTACCATTTTGTTTGTTTTAAAGCACATTTTGTGCAGACTTTAAATAAATATTATGCTGTATGAATGTTTTATGTTTTATTTTTTGCATTAACCTTTAGTCCACATGCTATTTATTATTTTGCAGGTCCCGTTGGTGCCATTTATACCGGCAACCAGTCTATTCATCAACATTTACCTGCTTGTCCAGATAGACAGCATGACGTGGGTCCGTTACCTGACCTTTATGTGTGTCGGTATGTACTCAATCTTTGGCAGTTTACAGCGATAATCTTTATTCTTATGGTTTACTAAAGGCATTTGAAATGTTTGGAGCAGTTTCAAGTTAGTAGCGGTGGTATAGATCATTTGCCCATTCAAAATTGTCTTTTCCCTTTATTCCATTGGGACAATTTTTGACTCCTTATATGCCCCACGGTTGCTCCACTAAAAGCTTCCATCCTTCTGATCGGTCCGTTCACAGGAGTTGTCATTTATTTGGCGTATGGGGTTTGGAACAGCAAACAACGTAGCGTCGACCCGATGACTCGGCGACACAAGAGATTGGTAACGTCGGCGAAAAATGGCGGGAACGCTGTTGAGTTGGAACAAAGCGGAAAAGATGCGAGACTGTCTGAAAATGGCGCGCCCGCAACCCACGCACTGTCGTCTGCGTTTGATATGTCCCCGGTTTTATAATTTCAATTTAAATCTCTTATTTTTTCTCCTTTTTGGCCATGTATATTTCATTCTTTCCTTTTTCTGATCACAATGCAACGACACCCGGTCTTTTTAGTGCATATATATATCCGCTCATTATTCCTTGATTGCGATATAGCGCCACCAAGCAGCTTAATTATACTGCAAAACCAACAAGTGACGCTGATTGGACAAATATTCGCCTGGTTACAACTGACCGGAAGAGGGCGTAGTACGTCCGCACACTGACCGTTAAAACAACTTCACAGTGAGTTCGCTTTTGCTCTGAGCTTTTCTGATTTTCTTTTCGTTCCAATTGCTTTTGGACTTTATTTTACATGTCATTTAAACTGCCATTTGTGTATTGCTTATACTTTTGAGGTTCTATTTTATTTTACTCTTTGTTTCCTAGATTTGTTGCGTTGTTTTCAGTCAGTGGCTAACGTTATCATTACGGCAGTTGATGACAGTCTGAATCCCCGACCTCACATTGTCGACAATACTATGGACCTTTCACTCAGTGAATCAGACTATTTTGTCAGGAAATCAGTCGTTAACTGCCGTAACTATAGCCACTGTGCTCATTGTTAGGCCTGGCTGTTTGATAATGCGTTTTCCATCTGTTAATTATTCTAAAATCGCTGCATTGTTTTGGTTAATTATGTATGTGGCATATTGCGTGTCGACCACATACGCAATTGGTCATCTTTGTGCTGCTGCATAGTAAATTATTTAGCAAAATTTAAATAAAAAAATTTACACATCAAATTACTTTAAAAAAACACACTATGACAGTCTTTTTTGATTGGCTCATTCTTATATCACCCAAATCTTGTCATACTTTTTTAAAACAAGGTATATGGGTAACAGATAATGACGGGCAAATACGATTTTTAATTTTTTTTCGAAATAAAGAGATTTTAAAGAGGAACAGAGGTATCAGTGGCATATCGTGGAGGGGTTTCGACCCCTCCACGATTATAATACTAGTATCATGTTAACAAAATAAATTATGGAAATGTCGAAGTTCCTAAATAATGTTCCTCGAATTGTCTTTGAATGCAGGAGAAATAATGATAGATTTTAAACTATTTTGGGGGTAGCCAGGGGTATAGGAATCAGTAGCCAATCTTTTATCTCCTACCAACAATTCCATAAAACAAATATATTTCTTTTTACAAACAAACATCCTAAAAAACAACAACACTACAACAAACAATAGGTAGGTAAAGAGGGAATTAACCACTGGTACAATTGTTGCAACGTAACAAAAATGGCGACTGACTGCTGAGAACATCTCCTGTCGAGATGGAGAAAGAAAAAGTACATTTCGAGTTTTTCAAGCCTGTTATGCTAGACGACTACAAATGTGACGAACAAGCAAAAACCGAAGTGGAATTGCATCAACACTACCGATGTATTTATTTCAAACTAAAGCACTCGCCTAGCGATCTGGATTGGCCCCTTCAATCCACCGCGGTCTGCCACTCCAAAATCTTCACACACTTTTTTTTTTGCTGCTTCTTTCCCGATATTTTGCCCGATTTCGGCTCAAAATAAAATTGATGCGCCCTACAAGTAGTGAGCGGTTAAGGAGGAGCCGTAGCGCAGTGTATCAAATCATGAGTCAAGGGCTTTGAAACTGGTTCAAATGTAGGCGCGCGTTGTGCGGTTGGACAGCCAGCATTATACGCGTACAGTTAGCTGAAGTGGCACACGCAATGAGCGTGCAAGCATCATCATTACGGCCGGTCTACGAGTGAAGTACCAAGTTAAGAGTACTGTGCTCGATGAACGCGCCGCTATAGGACCATGATATGTTTGAGCAGACTACACTACCGACCGAACAAGAGCGATAAATACAGGGTTCCCTCCAATTGACCATTGGTTGTTTCAAATTGAGCCATCTTCGATTGTTGGGATTGCACCGACATTTAATCTCACGATTTTTAATTTTTTTTAATGAGACTCGGGTGTAGTGTTCTTGTAAGCAAAGCAAAGTAATTTATTTACACCGAAAACAAAAAACCTGAACCCGCTGTTTTATTTAACTTGGTCTAAGACTGCAAATAGATCCCTGCTAGTTTTACTGGGGCGCTTGACAAAACTCTGTTTATCTCTTTTTCTCATTGCACACCAAGCATAACATTTTAACCTGTTTTGTGTATGCGTTATTTGGATGTAATTTTTGCATTTTCCCTCGTGTTCATAACACCAGACTTCACACCCGCGTAATGTTTTTATATAAACGAGAAATCGAATCAAATCCCTTGGATTATTTCATTAAACGGAAACAAGCAATTAATCAGACCGATCATTTAGACCCATAAGTCCGGCAATTAAAGCCTGTGTAGTCATCCCTGCGGCCCGGGCTAGGTTTGTCCTGCTGCCTTTAGCTCCCACACTACCCACCCCTAAAACCCGACACTGCCATGAATAAATCAACCGACCACTCACGGAAATGCCCTCTCTAACACCGAAATGGGGTAAGCGACACCGGCGGGCCTAGTGCCCGACAGCGCGCCGGCGCGCACCGGCGTTCTCGCCATCTCATCCTCTCTTCTCTCCCCCGTTGTGCCGTTCTCCTGAGCTCCTTCAAGGAGGAAGATGATGAGGGAGGAGAAGTAGACGAGGCAAAGCACGATGCGACGGGTTGATGTATCGATGACACCTCCTAGCCACTTCAAGCCATCTCCAGCGTTCTTTACGGTGACACGAGGGCATATGCCCTGCTCGCGTTTTCGCCTGCACTTCTGATGTATTTTCACATGCGGCCGATAATGCCACCATCAACAACCACCAAAACGTTGTCATGCAAGGAAACGTCATTTGGCAAAGACGCGGCGTTTCATTTCATAGATTCACTGCATGCATGATGGGGTGGTATACTGACTTGATATCTCATTGAAAATCAAGGATGCGATTGTGAGAGGGGTGTAGAATTCGTCACAAATCAAATTCGTGGGGGGGGGGGGGGGGGGGGGGGGGTAGCCAGCCTACATGACTACTATCTGGACACACTTTCTAGGACACGCGCTCATATTGTTTTCGCGAGCACTTGATTCCGACTCGCTACGGAAGTGCCAGGACTTCTCGAGGTGTGAACGTGAAACGACGAGATCTCATGCGTGACGGATGGGTAATGGATGCCGAGGCTTTTTCACTTTCAGCCCACCGTCTTAGAGTTTGTCCTCTCCTCCCTTCCTCCTGACAAACTTTACTCCTCAATTTTCAAGTATTTTTTTTTGCCGCGCTCTTTTTTTTATATGATGATGATAAACTGTAGGACCGAACAAGGAACACGTCTAACGTCTTGGTGTATAACGCATAGGAATTTCACATCTTGGTGTAGCAAGTGTTAGTTTTTGTTTAAATGCTCACTTAAGCTGTTGTTCTTACATTAAAAATACTCGTTCTTTCATCATAACCTGACCACCCATTCAAGAGTTACGTCCAATCATAGTCAAGTCTTCACAATGAAGTGAAATAATGAAGGTTCAGATCAGGGTCCTATGAGGATCTGACGGTGCTCACTAAAATGGAGTTAACTCTTGAATGAGTGGTAAGATTTTGAAGAAATAAAGCCTGTTTTTCATTCAAGAAAAATCCATGTCGATCGTGAAAACCAGTATCATTGCGGGAGGGATGGGGGGAGGAGAGGGGTGGGGGCGGGGGAGGGGACACCCTGTATTTCAGCAACATGATTTGCAACTACAAATTTACGTTGGTTTAATAAAGAGGAGGCCCCCTCTAATGGCGACAATCTTATGTCAGCTGTTGTGTAGATTTGGGTCAGTTAGTTTGTACATGTACAATGGCTGGTACATGATGTAGTGTTTGCACTATGGGGCGTCTTTTTTATGGGAAGTTATCACGTACGTGCTCGAAATGGCGTGCCTGACTAGTCAAGTTGGAACATGAATGAAGACTGCGAAAGTATAATGTGGTGCAGTCATTCCTGCGTGAGACACAACTCGGATAGAGCCCCACATAAGGGGTGACTTACAGCCGGTATGGGACCGAAAAATCAAGTCTCTAACCCGAACAAGATCTTAGTGTTTGCTCACCAACACGGTATAACAATAAAGGCGGGTGGCACAGCAGTAATTACACGGTACGGGCAAGCGTTTCACAAACACCTTCGATATCACGCGTGCCTTTCATCTTAAAATGGTTTGAAGCACGTTAAAATTGTCTCCAAATTTGAACCGCTTTTACAACATGCAAACGCTTCTACTAATGAAATGCGCTGAAAAGCCAAATGCACAACGGTGTAGCGCCGTAGCAGCACGTGGGGCTGTAAGTTAAATGCAAATTTAAATATAGACGCCTATATCCGTGTAATGAGGATTGAGTTAAAAGGTTAGTCTTCGACTTCGCGACATGTTGTTGGCATTTTAGGCCAGTTGTTGCAATCGAGTGTACTGTTCTCCTATATCTTAAAAGCCTAATACCACCGTCAGCCGGGCTACGGTAATCATTCACATATTGATATTTTCATCGCTGATGTTCGTCGATAGCGGAGCGTGGCACGCACGGGTACCGAGCGACGAGCCGTTGGCCCCGGCTATTCAAGTAGACGCGTACGGTGGCGAATCCGACAGCCGGCGTTATGTGGGGGTTTGTTAGGCATTCACCGACAAACATGTACGGTTTGAATCAGCACCGCTTCGCTTTTAAAGGTATGAGAGACAACATGCTTTTTCTACACTATATAGCCTTTTGATAAACAAATATCTTTGTCGTCAAACTGCATTGTATTTATTTATTTATTCCAATGGTTGATTCAACGTTTCGGTGAGCTTACTGTGGTCGTCATTGGATGTTCGTTTTTGCCCTTTTATTCAGGACGATTTATACTAGGATACGGCTACTATAATGTAGCACGATGTTACGATATCCTTCGCAGCAAAGCCTTGTATATAATGTCTACCTGTGGTTCGATGTCTTTTAATATAAAAAAACGTATGTAAATCATAATGGTGTGATTTGCATTATTGCTTACAACTAGAGGGACTACGCAAATCGTGAATATTGACGTCACTATTCACGACAAATTTCACGACTTGCCCTAAAGTCGTCAATATTGACGTAAATATTTACGTCAAATTACGGCAGCGTGCAGGATGGCTGAACAGATAGATTATATCTCGATCGGGCCTAAAAATGAATACATTGCAAAATGTAAAGTGTCGTTTTGACCGTGAGGTGTCATTGTGACCCTGACAAGTGTCGTTGTGACCACGACAAGTGTCGCTGTGACCACGACAAGTGCCATTGTAACCCTGACAAGTGTCATTGTAACCCTGACAAGTGTCAGGCCAAATAAAACTCGGATTCTGGGCCACATCTTACCGTTTGCGTTGTTGTATGTAAACCTATACAAACTTTCTGGACCAAACAAAAAGTAGATTCTAACAACTTTGGGGGCCGAGAAGGGGGGGGGGGGGGGGGAGAGAGAGAGAGGGAGAGGTCAGAGAGTTCATCGGAGTTTATAATCAGTTAGATATTAACATGATAAAGAGTCGATAAAGAAGCGTGGTTTTCGATAACAGCGTTACTATACAATAAGTGCATTCTATTGTAAAATATAATCCGTGAAGTTCAGATCTGTCAAATTAATTAGACTGTAAATTGACAAAAGATGTAAGTTCAGGTCCGAGTCTGAACAACACCTCAAAATGGCCGAGCGTAACACCGAGCCGCGCGCAGATCAAAGTGCGGCCTCGGACAGTTTAGTTCAGTCACAATCGGCGAATATTGAGTCAGTGTTGGTCAGAACAATATTTCACACCGATCGGCCAAACTGTATGATCTCTTCCGGTCAATAAATACCGGGCTTGACCGCAGAGCTCGGACAGGAGAGATGACCGCGCGCTGGCGTTGAAGGCCGGTAACAACCGGGTGAGAGTCGCAAACTTCCCCCGAGGCACCCATCACAATCCTGGCGCGTTCACTAACGAACCTTTGATAAATATGAGATATTGTTACAGAAAAATGAGCTCAGTGTGGTTTGCAGGGTGAACTAAATATATCCCTAAGAAACGCAGCGTGTGCTTTACGCTACCATTGTCCAAAAAATGTAAATTGCTGGAAATTATGTGAAGAAACACAAAACTTGTTTGAAATCGCCTTCAATGTATGTTGGCTACCGAACGATACAATTTCAGGCGAGAGACATTGATGTCGTATTTAGTGCCACCCCATCTTGCCTGTGAGCAAGGATTTCTTCGTTAAATCTTGAGGTCTGGCTAATTTCCAATGTTCATGAGAGTGTTTTCGCCTTCTCTTCCCTAATGTGAATTGTGTATACCTTGTGGATGTAGGCCTACCCCTTTCAAACTGGAACGTGTACCCATTGTTGTGGTGCATGTACCTATGGCGCTTTAAAAACTATCGGCGAGGGACAGGTTGGGTGTGTCGCTTGCACCATGCCGTCGTATAAAGACACTTATTGGGAATAGTTCAATATCAGCGCTGATTTTGTTTTATTGAATTCTATCGCAAAAAAAAGAAGAGTGACAGGTATCCAAGATACGGAATCGGGTGAAAGCTTCGATTTGAAAAAATGACAAAAATCATAACCTTTAAAACTGAAGTGAATATTTCACAAAGGAAAGAAGAGAACAGAAAGGGAGAAAGATAAAGTACAATGTACTTCGATATTGGTGTTAATCTGCTCTCAACACATGTGTTATGTTCCCGCCAAAACTGGTTCGGAAAAAGCACTAAAAACACCTAACGCCCGCGCTGGTCGGAGACTGTTTACACACACGCATGCACGGAAATTGGAGAAACCTCTTGCCCAAACGATCCCGCCTCGTTGACAAGCTTTCTCTGCGGGAGATGAATTCGATGAAAATTTGTTTCTCTTCCTAACAACATCACTCCTCAATTTTCCAGATCTCATCACGATCATCCGTGGGTCTCTCTCTCGGTGCTCCAGACACGATCGACACGGCGAATGTCACGACCCCAGAGTCTCAAGTTTGGCTGCTGGAATGCCGTAATAAACAGGGGCCGCGGTTTACTGTTGTATATATACTCCTCAAGAATTAATGATACCGGTATATAATATCCTGTGCTGAGATTACTCTTGTTCGAAATGCGCATGCGTGATTCCATATTCCGAAAGGGTAAAATGGCTTTGTCGATTGTTGATGAGAAATTCGTGAAACCTAGGCTTTTGCACTGCGAAAAATTGGAACAAGTTGCAACTTTAAATGATATTCACGTGTGAACGCCCTGACCGCAAAACTTGCAAACAGTCGTCGTGTATATCCAATAATACTATAACATGACTCTTTGTGTACTTGGCTATGGTATTAATCTAGTATGCGAGTATTTAATGCTATAATTTAGTACATGTAACTAACAAACGTTATTGTCCTTTCCCAGTTTTTGTTAATGACCTACACATACATTTGTAATTTTATATTACAACTTGTATGTTTGTGAAGCTATCACTGACAAAGACGGCAACTAAAAGAACTAAAATCTACAAACCAAAGTTTGTTTCTGTACAAAATAAAAATTGATGAAGAAAATAGTTGTTCGACGGTGAAACCATGTGAAACCAAACTTTAGGTAAATTTGCACGCATGCGCTTTATGGCCGCAGGTAATCTGAGCCCAGAGGAGTTGTATCACGGGGAAAGTCCAATACACAGGCGAAATCAAGAAGGGTCGGCGTGGAATAGAATCTGCCGCGTTTGTGACAGCTTCTCTTGTCGGTAGGAACACGGGGGACATTCCTACAGATCAGCAAGAGATAACGTTACACTAAGCGAAGACAGTAAAGAGTGTTTGGAATCCACATTTCTGGCGCTTAATGTCATGAAATATGCTTCATAAATAAAATATGTAGGGTGAAGTGGCATAACGTCGGCGCTACATGTGGTAAAATCAGGGAAAACCGTCGGAATCAAACACTTCAATTAATGGTTTAGCTACTTTGAAAATAACTCCATGCCTAAACGCGGTCATTAGGCCTACCATCGTCCATTCGAATTAGACAATAAATTATACAGTTTGTTGGATGAACTATGTTTTTTTCAGCAAATTACATGTACAAAAAAATACAAAAAAAAGAGTTGAAAACATGCCTTTTTGTTTGTGATAAATGTGTATAGTGGACATCGTATATATTGATCCCCTTTTAACTTATGCAAAGCTTGTGTTTATAAATATTTTGAACTGAGAATACAGGACAACAATATTGGTTTTTAATCTCCAAACTTGTTTTCAAGGAATAAACACTTGTGGGGCCGATAAAAGATGGTTTTAGAAATATGGATTTAATAATAGTCTGTATTTTGATGGTTAGATCCCGCTGGGCAGGTGTTTTGGTGATTGTCTTTACTTGCCAAGTGCTTTTTTCTATCTGTCACATAACATTTTTCATATAACCGCACCTCACACATCCTGCTGGGCGCCAAAACTATTCTTCCCCGAATTGTTGAACTTGACACTTTAGTCCTCAAACCTAAGATCAAACAGGCATTCCAACAGAGTTACAGGGGGCGCCAATAATCTCCCAAAACAAACACTGGTTTCCGGTATTGTCAGCTATTATCTCTCCCATTGAAGATGATCACTTCTGGTAACCCCCGCCCTGCCCCCCAGTAGTCCCATTTTGGCGGTATTATTTGCATGAGTTTATAAATCTATTGACATTAGAATAAATAAGACGAAAGCAAACATATAAACACGAAAATCAGACGATATTCTTTTTGCAACCATGCAAGGATTAGTGTCAAGTGCGCATGCGTGACAGGTGGCACACTGGCATTTTTGTGTACATGGATAGAATTGAAGTATGCTCGTAGAATTGTACACACACGTACACATGCACGACGATTTATTTGCACGTTTGGCCCGGAAATGCGCTCCAAAAGCAAGGCCAGAAAACTCACTAAAAGTAAGTACTTTTCACCCTCTTTGCGTATTCCCTGTTAAATTGAGGTGTTGCTTAATTGGTTATTGAGCTGAGACAATTGGTACGGGAGAATTTGTCAACTTCTGAACGAGTTTTAGTGTGTGCAAACTTTGTCCGGTGGTTTTTTTGTGGCCTGGCGTTTATATGCAGTGGTAGGATGCGGTCCTCGTGTGTTGCATGTACCGTGTCCATTTTGAGAACGCCCGGTGAATATCGCCGGTGCTGCCGTCGGTACCTCGGACAAACAGAGCTGTGCCTTCTAAGCTTCGTTCCCTTGTCTCTTTCACCGAGTCAAATGATTAAGCCATGCTCTTTATTTCTTGAAACAACTTTATGCATAAATACAGCTTGTGTGACTTGTTTTCCTTTTATCTGTTATTTAGCCATCACATTGTTTATAATTCGACCTTATTCTACTCGTTACATTCTGAAAAAAAATAATGTAATGAGAACCAGGTTGATTTGAAATGTTTAAAAGGTGTGACTTTTCGACGACTATTAGAGCTTCATGGAAGTTGAATTTAATTCATTTAATTCAGATGACATCAGCAAAGATAAAAAACAAAGAACACTTGGTTTATCTTGAACAGTTCAAATATTCGACCTGCTCCCAGTCCCACGAAATCAGAGTAAAGTTGATATTTTGAGATATTTGTATTTCCGGATTTCTTGAATTCTTAGCTTTAAAACGATATATAATTTATTGGGTAGGGTATTTAAAAAATATATATAATATTGAGCAAAACAAGCAGTCATTACACACATCAAATTAAGAATAGTTAGGAATTAATTTCGCTACACTTTAGGCAAAAAACAACAACCATGTTTAGCGTCATGCCCTTTTTTAAAAGGGAAGGAAGAGGCCCTTTTTTTCCCTTTTTTTCTTCAAAATGGCCGCCCGACACATTTTAATTCGATTCATGTAGTGAACATGTCACACCCTATCTTCCAATTTAAAATTAAAACATGGTTCACCCACGATTAAAAATCATGTACACAGTAGTGCTAAAGTCTAAAATACGATCTTAACATTTTATTATCTTAGAAAAAAAAGAAAAGGAGGCAGCCCCTAAAAAGGAAGCGGGCGGATACGCTAAACATATTTTGTTTTTTATTTGGCCTTACTCTTGGGTAGGCTCAGTAAAATTAAATTTACATTTTTTTCTGCTAATCCTTTGCAAAAAATACTTGGTAGTTTGAAAGAAAACATATGTGGGAATTGTATCATGCCAAAACCCAAAAAACGATTCCCCACTGTCAAATCGGCTATTTTCCATCATAACTCAATATAGCATAGTGCAACTTTACTCCGTTTTCGTCGGAGCAGGTCACCTGACCCAGCACATCAAAAGTAGGAATAAGTCGGAAAATGACTTCTTGAGATAATTCACGTAGTAAGATTGGAAATGTTGTAAGCTTTCTAATTATACCATCATAAGCCTGCACCTCACAGCCAATACCTCCTGGGCTACATGTGATGGATATCATTATAAAGCTTATGGAATTTATAATCTTTACATTTCAAAAAGTAATTTTCCGACTTATTCCTGATTGTGATGTGCTGGGTCATATATGTAGTTATAGAGGCTTAATTGTTTCTCATAGAATCCCATCAAACAAACTTAAACTTGCAAACCTCTTTTGTTTTGAAAGGATGTTCTTCTGTATTCCCTTCATTTTATTTAGCATTTAACTGTTAACCACAAACTGTTGACGGCCTTTGTTCAGAGTGTGCCATTAGAATACTTGTGGGATTACCTGATAATAAGATCACAAACAAAGAAAGGAGGTGGGGGTTTCTCTTTTGAACTCTTAAAGGTCAAAATCTGTAGTCCGAAGTTTCCACTTAGCCTGAGTAAGGATTATCTGCAGGCTCTGCCCTATTCTCTGCAACAAGAGGTGAAAACATCCGAGTTATAAGGCCAGAAAGAGCTGCTTAACAAGACGTGCTAAATGAAATCACGCCTTTGAAAACGTGCCCTTAATTTGAGGTCAGTCCACATACAAGTGAGCGCTAGGTATTGTGTGCTTGTGAGAGTCTTTTTGTTTATGAAGTGATGAGACAGGAATGGTTATAGGAGCGAGGATGATGCAGTCAAAATATAATTTTTGCCTCCCAAGGTTACTCTGGTGGGTTGTTGATCAATATAAATGCTACCAACAAGTTTTATAACTGAATACAGGGTGAGTAAAAAGAAAGTCATCAGGATTGACAGTTTTCCCTGTAAAAAGCAATTAAATTTGATTTGACAAGCATGGTATTTCAGCTCATGTTAAAGAAATTATTGAAATTGATTGATGCCATCAGAAGATATGTACAGGTATATTTTTGTCTGTTTTAAAAGTCAAGATACAAGTGTCTTTAAACTAGGTCAGACCGTGCCCAGACACTCCCTTCATAAACATTCCCCATATGTACACACCCTATTAATCCTTGCCTGCGACAGATAAAATGCTGTAAAAATTGGCTGAAAGTACCGTAAGCTGTTCCTCCATCCTGGACCCACCAGTCACTGTCAGTCACAGGGTCAAGTCCACTTGTTTTTCCAAGTTTCTGCATATCATCATTCTGATTCCCAAAGCCCTAAAATGCCAGTGGAATTCTACACCAGATGTCTGTCCAGTTACACAGCCCCATTCTCTAAAGAATTGAACTTGGTACATACCTTTTACTTGCTGCTGCATATTTTGTATCCTTTCTCTTGATTCCATCTCTCCAGGACTTTGCCCCCCCCCCCCTCCCCCCTCTGTCGCCCCAAGAAAATCCTCCCACAGTCCCCCAAGTAATTGTCCAAGACAAGTGATACAAACAAAGTAGTTTGGTTTCTTCTGGTCTTCTTTGGTGTCTTTGTTGACCAATATACCCAAAACTGGCCATGCATGTTGTTGATACCCATCTTGTCCGTAGTGGGACCCATCAAATGCCTAAAAACACAACATTGGACACTGACACTGATCCAAACACTGCACTCTGATTACCCAGATGAAGGCACCTTTGTTCCTTTTTTCTCTAGAGCTCTCAGAGAATTGTTGGCTTGTTATTTTGTTCATCAGAGAAGTGGTGTAGTTGTCAGGGGTTGAGGGAGTGAGATTGCAAGGAGTGGGTTTGGAGGAACAGAGGAACTTCCTTGGAGTGTGGGAAAGAATTTGAAGAATTGAATGTGATGATCTGTTGTGATATGATCAGGCCACAGGAGGTCGATGAGGGATACATGGAGGGGTAGAGTTTTTTTGGCAAATGTGGCTGGCACCTGCAGACTGTAATCCCAGAGATGCTCTTAAAGGGGCAATGTAAGTCGTTTGAAGTTTGAGAACTATGTAAATGTATATATTGAGATGAATAGGCCAAGCTTTAGGTGCATAACAACATGAACTTTGATGCTGTCCTTTAAACAGCAGATATTATTTGCATGTGTGGATCCAAATTTTAAAATAAAAAAAATATCCGATGATTTCAACTCTAAGACGGTCTTGTGTGAATTTCTACAAAACTTGTACACATTCACTTGTACGCACTTGTACCCATATTTGCTCAATTAAAATATACCTGTAATTTATTTGTGAGATACAAAGTGTACGTACGACTCCTTTGTACACGGTCAAAGCTGCATTACCAATCTAAGGCCAGTATTTTTTAATTTATTGGATTTAGAACCCTCTGACTCCGAATAATTAAATTTTTAAAAAAGAAGAAAAATTGCCATTATTTTTTTTTTTGACGCGGGATTTTTAATGTTTGGATTCTTTTAATGTTTTTGAGTAGGTTGGTTTTTGTTTTTATCAAAGCACGTAGTAAATGCCACCAATCTTCTGCGGACTTATTGCTAGTGTCAGAATCAATTGCTGCACACAGCACACAGTAGCGTATATCTGGGTGAACGTGTGAGTAGCCAGCACGCAGATGGATTGGGCGATTGTAAAAATATAGATCAGTTTATATGTAAACCATACAAATATTGACCTGTTTAACTAGGCCCCCAGTATTTATGTTTGTCTTCCAGCCCTTGATAACATAGTTTTATGTAAAAAACAAAAAGGAACTTCAACATTTTATTTTAAATTTTTTTTAATGTTGTAATCCAAAAGATAAAAATACTGGCCTAAAAATACTTTCTGCAGATGTTTTTAGATCACGAGACTTTCTCTCCTACAATTCAGAAAGCTTATAAGTGCATAAAAGTTGAGAGTAAAGTTTAAATCTGGTGCCGACCTTTAACAAAAAAGTAACTCTGTGTCTCATCTGGTATGTTCAAAATTTGTGCTACATTTTGCCATCTGCCAATTACCAAAATACCTGCAATTTACATTTGAAGAATTACACATTTACTCTCCTGTATGTCGAAAGCAGATCATACAACCAATACTTTCCACAGGTGTTTTTTCTTAATCACGCGACCCAAGAAATAAGAAATTTCACAAAGCTTAAGAGCATACAGGTTGATTAAAGTGTAAAGTATGTAAATTTCAGATGAAATGTTTATATATTTATGTTCAAGAGTACTACACGTTACTAATTAATATGCACAATAATTAACCCTAACATTCTAGGTATTTATTTGGGGTACACTAGTACTACAAAATACTACACAATTCTCTTCTTAGGCCAGTGTCCTAAACTGTGCATACTACAGTTTACTGACGTTGAGGTTAAAAAGTTGAGATTATTTGAGCTCTACTGTGATACTTTAAACTAAGGTCATGATACTGGTACACTGCAGGTAGACATGCACTTCCCATTCCCCATTCATAAGTCTAAACTAAATTGTTAGTTTAAACCCCAATAGTCTTGATTTATTACTCTGGTTTATTTAACAATGCCAGTCACTCCAATAAATTACTCCCTAAACTTGGCTAACATTCACCTAATCAGCTTTTTGTAACCTTTTATACTGCACTGATTGGTATGTTAGAAATGTGAGGCTTGCAACTCTATCCAAGCACGGAGGAATATTCCTCCATGATCCAAGAGATCAGAAATTACTGAGATTCGGTTCAGATTTGTGGTCACATGACAGGGTGTATGGTCTGCCTTGAGGTAATTGTGTTGCATTGTTCACTCCAGTAAAGATTAGTCCAACGTGTAAAAATGATTGATGATAACAAAAACAAAAATCTTTTTAGAAGTGTCCTTTTGGTTTTGATTTTTAGGACCCAGGAAACTACGTTGTTTAACAGATGAAATATGAATGCCCATATTTCTATGGCAGCTAGAACAGGTGTTACTAGTTTGGTAAACAAAGTATGTTAATTGTTGCAAAAGCTGTCCGCTCTACAATTGATCATAATTGCGCTGTTGAAATTACCAAAAGTGTAGAAGACAGTTTTATATCAGTCAGTGCAGAGTCACAGACCAAATACATTGTCAATTGTCCTTCTGAACCCATCGACCACAGGAGTGTCCCGGACTGACCTTAAAAAAGAACAATTCTGGTAGGGGACAAGTGTGGCAAATAAAGAGAGAGGTGATTTAGGGGAGTCTGCACCCCAGAGGGTCTGTAATGTACCCCCAGACTGAAGTGATGAGCCCTTTGCAGCATGGTCCCTGTCACCACCATGGCCCTGTGTACATCAATCTTCTGCCCAGCAGATGGGTTGTTTCTCATAATAACTCTGGAATCTTCGAGACTTAAAGGGATCCTTTGGTCTGTGTAAGTCTGAGAATTTTGGTCCTGTGAGTGGTTTTGACTTTTACTCAATACCCATGTTTAAAGGTAGGATACACCATCGGTAATTGCTTGAATTATCAGGAATGGGTGGATTTGGGGGTTGTATATGACAGTAAATATCATTTAACTGACCTGTCCAAAGTTTTACAATTATGGATGCTGAGAAAAAAGCAAGAAAAATGCCATTCGTTTTCAACCGGCGTTGGGCTGTTGTTCTTGTTTTTCTTGTTTTTTTTCGTGATTGCCTGACGGCACTCTTATTATTTTAAAAATTCAAATTGTTTGAAACAATTACAGGCTATTTACCGCCATCATTTTGCTGGATGCTTAGGATCATTATTTACTTTCAAATAAGTAAGATATTTCTCAATATATCGGTAGTAATTTGTTTTGGATATCTGCAAATGGTGTATCCTACCTATAATGCAATCAATTGGCTCCCTGTGTTCATCAAACACATTAATAATTATACAAATTTGAATCATGAAGCCAGTCATCATTAACCCTAACGGAACTTGACCATCTAAATCCCAATCTGCGTGTTTTGTTGGAATCTGTTAGGATAAACTGATTGGCCTTTACATTGAGCTCGGCATACCACAAGAATCAGGCCAACAGATTGAGTTTATAGTTTACTATACTGCTGTAATTCGCATTGTGGTTCATAGTATTACAACAGGGTGTTGTGGTTAAATATTGTTGTATAAACTACAACAATTTGGACATAAACGTAAGTACTGCTGTGATTTCTAAATGATTTCTCCCAGCTAATTACCAAAGAGTTGACAGGTACACATGTGTGTATCTTCCATGAACCGTTAATTTAATTTGTAAAAGTTTTCTATTGTTTATTTCTCCTGCAATTCAGAAATAAAGTATATTGCTTGTAGATTTGCACATGGCATTCGAGACTTGTCTCTAGAAACAAGTAGTGTGAATTAGGATCATTTCTGAAGTATGCACCCCTTTAATCTAATCTTCTCAACAGGTGTGCCCTAAGATTTGATTGGCCCTTGGGTTATTTAACTATCCCTGATTGGCTCTTATTATAGACATGTCTAGGAATGTAAAGGGATTCCTTTTAGTCACCCATGAGTAGACTGTGTGACCTTAGCTGAGGACACTCATGCTGTTTATGGCCACTTATTACTTGTTGGGTTGGGCATAAACTGCATGAATGTACTATAGGACAGAGTATCTTTGCTTAATTTGGTTGTGTAAATTATCACAAAATATCATTACTAAGCATCCTATAAATCATGGCTTCTATTCTGTGCTGATATTTTCAAGTAAAGTGGTATTTTTGTGTCAATTTCTAATGCTGGTCGACTTTTATTTATGATATCAATTTTTTTCTCGTTCAAAAGAAGAAGAAAACCCCCCAAAGTGATCAGGCAATGGTATCTTGTTTGGTTCTGTAATATGTATGGTTGATATGGTTCTGTTTTGACAGATCATCACAGGTGGATCCAACTATGCAACTAAAAAGGACCCATTCCCTTCCCTTCCTTCCCCAAACCAAATCAACCATAAAGTACAACACAACTCCATAAACCCCTCAACAATAGGTATTTGTCATCAATTGTGCATTTGTCATGCACAAGCACGAATTGTACCGTGACATTTGCTCTAAAAATACAAAATGTAGGTAGTTTGGAAACTTCACAATACTTGCCAAAAACCCTACAGGGAAATATTTGCATATGACCAGACACTTTTGAAAGGCTGTTCATATTTGTCCACTGATGTCACTGTGTGGGTTGGTGCAGCACTTGTATGTAGCATGCATGGTTTATCTCCATTGCATACCAGTTTCTGCCAAAGGCTAAACTTCCTTACAGTTTTGTAATCAACTTTCGGAGTTTTTAAGTTCTTAAAAGAATCTTTTCGAAAATGACTTACCGAAAAAAAGGCAAAACATTAGAATTTTCAACTTGCCTTGATTCTATTACATCTGATAGTTTCTCATGTATTTGGATAAAGTTCTGCCTTTGGCAGGATTTAAAATTGATCATGATGAACTAAACACATTGCATTTACCAAAACTCTAGGTTTAGTTTAGTGCTAAGCAAAAACCAGCTTATTAGCAGTCACAAACAACACATCATCACTTGAAAATTTGGTTTGTAACCGTGCTTTTGCCGAGGAAGAGTTTTCATACAAAGCAAATTCTTGTGCTTAGCAGCTGCATGAAATTTGCCCCTGATCACAAATCAAACGTTAATATTTTCTAAAGCAGAAATACTGTTTATTTTTTAGAAAGATTGTTCTGTAATAGCCTTAGATCCCCTCCAAAACACACTTGAGATGGAAGCGAAGAAGCTCTATAGTTGTGAGGGGCGAATCTTTGTGTGGTGTCTGTGGAGTGTTGGCCAATACACTTGATGTTTACGAGGTGCACCTGTGGACAACACAAGTACATAAAAGGTGGCTATTAGTATTCTCATTGTCAATGGAGATACATTGTCCTGTTATTGGAATCTGGAGGAAATATAAGTCCTGTTTATTGTGTTTGTGAAAAATGCAAACGGAATTTCGATAAATATTCTGTGTGCTCAATGAGGCCCACCTGAGTGAAAAGGGTAACTTTTGTAACTCTAGGCATCCACTTCACAGAATCATTTGTCTGTAATGAAAAGAAGGAAGTCAAGTAAAACAAAATAACCGGGGTTTATTCACCCAAAAAGTGTTATTTTAACTCGGCGCACTTCAACAATCTTTTGAATACAACAAGTTAATTTAGTTTTTGTTTTGCAATGGGACTGTATTGATACCGTAGATGTAGTTTGTTTATGTGTAGCTTCGGTAAGTTTAAAAACATCTCCCTCTATACCAAACTTTACCCGAACATTTAAAACGCAATGACTAAATACATACCTGTAACTGATGATGGTTGGTCTTCCCTATAACTATGTATGTTTTGTAAGTAACTATTGTCCTTGTCCAGTTTAGTCCTGTATCTTTGTAGTCTGTCCATAGGTTAGGGAACAAAAGCCTCGGCTTCACCCTATACCTCATTGTGGTCCCACCTTCTACACTTGTATTTGTAAAAACGTTATAACTGTGTTTATTGATAATGTTTAATTTAATGTCAATTTATATCAATTTATATCAGTTGTTCATTATGGGTCAACATTGAAATAAATGTAATGAATCTGAATTGAGTGGGAAGCTATTATTGTGGAACCTTTTAACAGTCCCATTAATTTACAGGTCATTAAATTAATGTAAATTTGTAATTTTAGGGACAACAGTTGTTTCTTTGCTTTTTTTTCTTAGATTTCCTTCGTAGATTTCATGTCTTAAGCCCAAAGCATGGATGGTGTTATTATTCTCTTAGCGCTTTGCTTTTGTTGTGACCAGCTGTTGATTGACCAGTCACCACTGACCACTATCTATTCACCTGACCCAGCACACACACACACACATCATTAGCCTATTGATCTCTTCTATTGACCCTAATTAATACCCTTGAATTCTAGATAGGATTAGAAGCCACACAACTGGGCTGTGATTTAGACACTGCTAGCTGGGAGGAGAAGTCTACTAAAGTCCAGGCGGTCTTTGTGAATGCAATGAATGTTGCCTCAACTTGGTAGGCCAGGGTCAGGTTTATGGGCAAGGCAGAGAGTTTTTTTTTAATTGGATATGGTAATGAAAGTTTTCAGAATGGCAGTTCAATGTCTTTTGTTATGTTTTGTGACGTTTCTTTGTGCAGGTTTGCGGGATTGTTAACTAGCAACGTTACTTTGGGAATGATCTGTGGCAACATGGCACGTTTGACTTCTGACTTGCACCCCTTGATAAAATGGAGATTGGGGAAATGCCAACATAGGTCGGATATAGGACATGTACGGTAGCTAGAGCACTGGAACAGTAATCTGGAGGCTACAGGTTCAAACTCCGTTCCTTGATTTCTTTGTTCGATTTTAAAATGGTTTCTTTTCCCTAAGATTTAAGATAAGTTAACACAATCCCTGTCTCAGGTATGTTTAGTTTTAACTGCTAAACTCTTTTGTATGATATTTTTTAATTTCACATGGCATACGGCACTACTCTCTGAAATAAACAGTTTAGACTAAGTGTCAAAATAAAGTAGATTGTAAAGGGGTGGACAAGAAAATTACATTGACTATAATTATGGCCAATGAATGTAACAACATTTTTATTGGAAAGAAAGAAATAATTTG
The DNA here is from genome assembly GCA_037893245.1 of Crossaster papposus. Classification (NCBI taxonomy): domain Eukaryota; kingdom Metazoa; phylum Echinodermata; class Asteroidea; order Velatida; family Solasteridae; genus Crossaster; species Crossaster papposus. The sequence continues at coordinate 237,899 of JBAIAA010000580.1, forward strand.
TTCAGAAAACTGATACAAGTTGTAAAAGTTACGGTATAATGAAACTGGATGTTACAATAAGTCCTTCACGTAGAAGTAGAAAAGCTACACTGTGTGTGTTGTTCATAGCTCAGGGCCACTCAGTATTACCTTCTCCCTGATACTGGTACATGTAAGTAATCACCTACAAATGTGAGTCAAATTTATCATCGGAGTACAGTGTTGCAGCACACAGTTTTGACCAGAAGGCTAAAACCGGATGACAAAAAACATGACACCACTCTGTAAAAAGCATTTCCAAAGAAAATTAGGCTTTGTCCTTTTTTTGTTTGGAGGGGAAAGAAAAAAGAGCAATTGCGAACTTGTTGGCAGCTACTTATTTCACAAGGGACTGCATCTTACTCTAAGGCTCCAGGGGAGAGCATGGATCACTAGCAATCACAGGAAAACACCTCATACAATGTGCGGGATCCCCTATGACCTCTGCATTATAAGTAGCTCTAATTTGCTGTCCTGAATTGTACTGCCCTTTTGATGGCTTGGGCGAGAAATTGCATCAAGTTTTGTGTAGGTGTCATCCTAATAGAAAATCCCTCATGAACCGAAACTGTGAAAAGACGGTTGGGGGAAGAAACACACACAAAAACTTGGGATGAAAAGAGAGACTTGGAGAATATTAAAACAGCCTTAAGGAGAACAAGATATTTATTGAGGACATTTTTTGGTAGCCGTGATGGCAAATAAAATACAGGCAAATCTTGTGAGATTTGTTTCTTTGAGAGTGTCTTTAGAATGGACTGCCCTTAGCAATTTTATTTGGATTGGTTTGAAATCGTATAACTTTGTGGGAAAGGGTCCTGCTTTTGATGAAATTAAACGCTCCGGGTGACGAAGCAAACTCGTCTTTTTTGTGTGTGAAATGACGCAGGGAAAGTTTTGATTCATTTCAAAAGTTAGGAGGCATTGGCATATTGCCAAGTTCATGTCACGTGACACGAGTTGTCGAGTTGAGTGTAGTAACAAGACACTAAAATGTCATGTGTTTCATGATGATTGATGTACTGTATGTATGTAGGTTTTTTAGTGTAGGAGACTAGGGGTTGAGAATAGGGTTTAAATAATTGTCTACAATATGATTTTCTGAAAAATTGGCTCAACATTAATTCTTTACCCCCCCCCCCCCCCAAACAAATAAATGTCTTGCTTTAAACTGTTAGCAAGGATCATGTATTCGTAGAGTTTTAGAGTTTGGCATCAATGATCCATGCACTTGTTGGTGCCCATTAGATGTTTACGCAGACACCGCACACTGTTTGGAGTGATAGATCACAGTTTAGTTTTGGACTCTTAAACCACAGGCATGTTTACAGTGTTACTCAGTGTCTATGCATTGTCTTAGGAATTACACATGGTCCAATTATGTATTTCCATTGACCACAGTGTGTGTATGATGCAAGCTTTCTGAACATAAGTTAACAAAAGAAGGGATCATTTTCCATTACTTGCACATTTTGTCTTATGCGCAATGAGTCGTATTGTAATGATTTGGCAAAACATTTGCAGATATAAAAAAAACTAAACCAAATTATTATGAAATACCTTGCTTGACTGTAAGTGAATACTCGTCTCTTCCTTTGAAATTGTGGCACATGGTGTGCTGTCCTTTTCAAGAAAAGTGGAATTTTTATATCACTTTTCAACGATCACCTGACTTTTAAAAATACTTCCCCGAATTTACCAAATGTAGTTAGTCCACTCGCATGTATTTTTTTGCAATTGATTACAAATCTGTGAACAGATGTAAATCCCGCTAATCTTGTTCTCAGACCTGACAATTCCCTAGATAAATTGCTGTTTCAGGGAACCAGAATACAAGAACGGCACCATTACTTGTTGTTTTTCTCAACAATCTCTATGTACATGTACATCTAAATAAATGCAGCTTGTCGGGGTGTCCCTTGTCTAAATTTCAGGGGTTTGGTGGTTGTCCCACTTTGCCTAAAATAGTCGCAGTCTCAGCAAGGGGCCCAGACGGCCTACTGTGGCTATTATTATGAAGCTTCTTATATGTCAGGGGAACCGGTGGTATGGATACCAGGTTGATAGAAAGAACACATTGAGGGGTAGTCTTCCTTCTTAGTGGTCAACAAAGGGGGTTAATATTTGGTGGTTTCATCAGACAGTTGAGGTCATAGGTCAAAGGTCATGGGTAGGGAATGAATTAGAATGACCCCAAGTAAATTTTGTAATGCAATTAGAAAATCCACTCAAAGCACTTTTGGATATAACTACACTTATTTCTTAGTAAAGTTGTATTCTCTGTGCACTCTCTTCAATAAATTCAGGTTTTTTTCTACTATTAAATTTTCAACTTGTGAGTTTTGTTCACATTTTCTTAACATTCTGTTAAATCCTTGAAATAGAATGGCAATTTATGATTAGGGCACGTAATAATAGGCTTATGAGGAGGATGTCCCTAATGCGCTGAAGGGAAGAAATATACTGTAATCCCACCCTATTATTTGTAGAGAAAACATTTGCTTCGGGGGAAGTGACGATAGGAGGATGGCACAAAGGAGGAGAAGATTACAAATCTTCTTGCTTTCTTGTGAGCTCCAGACATCATCTTCCTCTAAGCAAGCAGGTACACTTGTTAGATCAGTGTGGGACTTGGTTAACACCTTGCAAATTGTTTGAGGCTTTGCTTTTCTAATTTTTTACCCTTTTTAGATTTCTTCTATTTCAATATGATGTATTTTCAGCTGTCAAGAGAGTTTTGGAAAACTTAGGCCCACCGTTTTTACTATTATTTCGTTCTGGTAATGAAACCAAGGATCCCTCAAAGGTGCCCTAGGCACTGTAGCTTGCAAGCCTGAAGAAACCTGCAGAGAGAAGACAATAAGAAGAAGGTATAGTTGCAGTTTAAATATGTATTTTTGGTTGGGGCTTTGATCTAAGGGTTTAATTTAATTTCTCCCAAAGGGGTTAGGCCTTGTGCTCTAAGAACCCAGCTTGTCAACCAAATGATCCCTTTTATTTTTGTATAAGGATTCCTTCAAGGCATCATGGCATCTTCATTGAAATACTCTCAATCCCACCGCTGACCCCTTGAGCCTTACAAGTCAAGACCCTTTGATGGACACGTGTACAGTGTGGACTGCGTAATTATTCAATCAAAGAATGTATTTTTTATTTTGTTGGTAGTGTTTGGTTAGAAATGATTACTGTATCTGATGTTAATTTGCTTGGTTTCCCCTTTCTGCTTTTCACAATCCAAACTGGCTTAAAATGTCAGGAAATCATCACATTTGTTAGAAGGCGGGTTATTTTTAGTCTGCAAAAATGTTCAATGAAAGTTGATGTACAGAACCTAGGAATTGATCAATTGAAGAACTACAGGTACGTGTCCTTTGAAACCGATACTAATCAATTGACGAACCGTGTACTGTATGTCCTTTGAAACTGATATTGATCAAAAAAAGAAGAAAAAAAAAAAAAAAAAGTGCTGCAACCTATATGTGTAATGGTACATAGTTTTCCAGAAATTTCCATTTTAATATTGGTGAGGTTTAGCAGTATGTATTAGGAGAACGTCAACGCGAGTGCGCGAGACATTTTTTGCACGGCAGGTGTGGGCCGTTCAAGCTGTAATTACGCGTTGGCGTTTGCGGAAAAAGTGCTGCTACACCTCCCTATGCTACCCAGTACATGTACCTTTCTCCAGAGTTGTCTAGATGTGCTACACTGAGCAAACATGCATCACTTCACAGAACTCATTTTACTTTCATAACTTTGGTTTAAAGATGTTTAGAAACAGGTTTTTTTCTGTTTTGAAAAGGGAATCCACACAAAAACCCAAAACATGTACAGATTCTGTCATGCTTGAAAAAGTTGCCTGGGGGTCTCTTTACTTTTGTGATGAATTTATAGGAAGAAGAGTTTCTTTGTTTGTTTGCTGCCCTCATTTATAGACTTTATAAAAAATACGCTAATAAATAGTAATCAACAATGCAGTCTGGAAATTTGAAAAGTGCAGCAGAAATTTCAGAGATTATTTTATCATGAATGTGTGATTGAATGCTGACGTGATTAATGCCGTCTGCCCTGCTTCTTTTTTCCTCCTTTTTTCTTTCTTTCCCTCATTTTGCTGAGCTTTCTAGTTAGCAGGCTGTCTATTTATACAGAAGGGGACATTCATAGTTTAGGAGACACGTATCAGTAGGTTTATCTTGCGCATCAATCTCTCTTTGAATATGGTTTGACAAGAATATTTGATAATGACTACTGGCTCGTCTGGATAACAATGAGATGTTGCAAAATGTAGGTTTTGTTGAAAATTCTGCATCAAGTATTAGTAGGCTGCTGCTAGACATTTATTATTATTATTATTATTTCTTTTTTTCGGCAATGAAACATTTATACATACATGTAGCTTGCTCTTCAATTCAGTGAAAAGAGATCTGGCTACAATAAGTCTGGTAAAAATATAATTCTATGCACGATTTGATGACCACAGAGATCTTGCCACTTATAATAAGTCTGGTAAAAATATAATTCTATGCACGATTTGATGACCACAGAGATCTTGCCACTTATAATAAGTCTGGTAAAAATATACTTCAATTGACAATTTGATGACAAGTTGATAATTTGTGTTTTATCCCAACGTTTAATACATTTATAATGTAAAGTACCTTTTCACTTTAGTTGTGATGGAATTTGGTTTTACCGAGTTTTGGAGTAAAGAGATTTGAAGGTTTGTATGGCGAAGAGGCAATAAGATAAGTGGTTTGCAGTAACACCACGGTAATACCATTGTTTTACCGCAAACTACGTATCTTTTTGGAGAGAAGCCAATTTTTAGCAGACAGTTAAAGAAAAGTTCTTTCAATAAATTATCTAATTTATTTTCAAACCCAGATTGCACATACCAAGTTGTTAAAGGGTCATGCAATATTTTTGATGCAATTATTTCTTTACTTTGGTTTAATTGTTTCAGTACATGAAAGTAAGCAGTGAGCAACATTTTGTCACAAATGTTTTTAATGAGCAACTTTGAGCAGAAAATCCTTCAAATAAACAGTTTCTTCCTGAAATGGCATCGCAGCCACAGAGCCCTCAGTTGTTCGGATAAGCATAGAAAGTCTGAAATGTTTAAAGAGGTAAAAAGGGATGTCAAATATCTTCGTATATTAAGAGGAAAAGAAAGTTGCACAATTTTTTTCTTCATTGGCCATAAGTTGAAGCTTAATAAACTATTATTACTGCAGAAACTGTATTCAGTAGTGCAGAAGACACTGAAATAATAATAATAATAATACTGGGTTTTTATGTAGCACAGGTACTGGTACTGGTAAGGCGCGGTGTCATTATTTAATCTGGCTACTTTTTCTATATTTTATCGGATATGAGTACGAGACGCTTGACCCGAGATAGACTCTTGAAATTCCTGCCTCCAGTATACTTCATGTTACAGCTTCTACTGCTACATGATATGTACATGGCACAACATGAGCTCAAACCAAAATGCACATCCTGCCCAATAAAAACCCTTCAACTTTTCCCCCTGAAATCCCGTCAACACCTTGTACCTGATTAGAGTGCTGCTTACCCTGTAAGGGGAACTGACACAGTGAGAGAGAAAGAAGGGGGGGGGGGGGGGGGGGCACCAGTTGCTGTCTTCCCCAGGGGGGCGGGGGGACCTGTTGCCCGGAGTCTGTTACAGGATCTGTACTTTGGAGGGACTTTGTCAAACTGTTTTGGCAACTTCTCCAATGAAACATGACTTGTATGTGTGGAGGGAAGTCCTAGCTTTTGTTTTCATACGATACTACATATTTGCCTGTATTCCTGCCCACAGATTCTGAACACCAAACAGTGAATTTATTCCTTTTAAACGTTTCAAGGGATTGCACTTTTTTTTAATGGAACGTTTCAGCTTCAGATCATTGGTCGTTTACAAAGAGATATAAATGTGTATGTGAAGTGAAGGCTTGATATTTTCACACTACGCTTGTAGCGTTTCTTTAGTAAGAGACTCGACATGCCAGCTACAAAACATTTCATTGAGTTTGAGTGATGAAGCATTTTTATTAATGGTTTTGATGTTTTCCTACCCCCATGTGATGTGGTATTCAAAACATGCTCTCAAACCGATTCTGTAATTTTTTTTATTTACAGGACATCAAGCATCTGAAGAAAAAAAATTCCCAAACTTGTGCAGTTGTGACATCTTGACATTCTAATTTATCTGACAAACGGAGATTTGACTCTATTAATTTTTTGTTTTTAAATTGGCGTGTTTTGTTTATTTAGAGTATTAAGAGTGTAAGCATTCTGACTGAATGATCTGCTCCTCTTGTCATCTTCAAGATGACTCCTGTGTTCTTAGTTGCTTCCTTGGAGATGCCTTTTGCTTCATTCCGGTACGGAGATAGCTTGAGAGATTGATCCTAAGTCATGTTGACTCTTGACTGCTTATCTCTGAAGGGCTTTGGTTAAGGGGCATCAGGGCGCTCTGTTTGCATTAAGAGAGAGAAAGAAAACTAGGGAAAACACACTTGAAGGAAAGATGGTACGGGATGACAAGCCTTGCCGCGGAGACCAAGCCAGGTGATGTTCCTTGCTGGAGTCTTGGGAGTGTTTGGAGATCAAACATCCTCGCGGCAAGAAGGTGTGTTCCTTGATAACTTGGATTAATTTTTTTGGAAAGTGTGCTTTAGGTGAAAGCTGTTTGTATTAGAACGTTTTTTGTATACAGCCTCATTTTGCCATTGTCAGAATCAAGGGGAGTTTGAACTTGGTTTTTCAACTACGTACATGTATGTAAGTGATACAAATGTAGGCATGCATTATGCATTCATTAATATAATACACTGTCACCCAACTTTAATAAATACCTACTTTACTGGTCCATAACTTCACTGGACAGTTTACAAATTCATGTTGGCCAACTGCTGGTCAACTGCTGCTCAACTGGTTTTAAACGCTTAATTCTTGCACCAATGCTCATGTACAATTTTCAACGAGGTTGATGACTATCTATCATATATTTTTAATTGGAAATTGCATCTGCATGAAACAATTGAATATTTCAGGTATTTTATGAAGATACATGTACCGTATCTCTTACCCTGTTTCAAAAATTTTCAAGAAAACATTATAAATTTTCTGGTATAAATTGTAACCGTAGATTAGACCATTTTGGGGCTGAGCAATTTTTGTTCTTCTACTTTTAAAAATTCTTACAGAGTAAATTAAGATAAACATTTTGGTATAGACTTCATTTTTCCAATTCTAACTGGCAGCATAGTGCTATTATTTGATTAGATTATTAGCCTTTTAGGTGTTCAAAATAGTAATTCTCGTTTGTTGCCAAAGTTTCTTTGTTAGCCCTTTTTTCATTATTACTTGTCCCCTCTGTGGCTTATCACTGGGTTATGTTACCACGGAGACGGCTATAGACCTGCAGTGTTTCCGGCTTGTATAATTTCCCTTGGACCACAAAAGCTTGTTGTTCGATTTCCCGTTCGTTCGTGAGCAGAGACGTTTTTGATGATAACTGCCCTGCCTATTGCTGTCGCGGCAGGGATCGCTCGGCATTCGGGCGAGATTGTTGGATGCATGTAACGGAAACTGTAGAAGCACGGACGGGCAGTGAAAACGTGCACGGACAGCGGTATCTCACTCTGTCATTAAGTTAGAGGTGGACTTAATTAATGTTGTGATGTTGATACACTGCCTGGGATTGAACGACCCGGTGCAATCATTCACTTGCAGAATTCCTTCTGATCTAGACAAGTGTGATCAACTGCGTTCCCAACTGCTCATTGTTTCAGATTTTTTTCGGTAAAAAGTGTAGCATCCTATGCACATATCTATCAAACCAAACACTCTTGTGATGGTAAAATAGCCTGGCTATGCAAACACGTAGTCACAGCATTGCAGGTGGTGGGATGAAAGACACCGCTGCCTATTCCTTTTTATTCCCCTCCGTAATTTGCTCCACCCACTGATGGTTCATCATCGTTCGTATTAGTCTCTTTTAGGAGGCGGGCAATAACGGTTATCAGGGGGGGAGGGGGGGGGTGGGGGGGGGGGGGGGGGGGGGGGGGGGGGGGGGGGGGGGGGGGGGGTGGAGAGAAAGAGGGGAGGGGAGATTGTTTGGATGCTAGCTGACAGAGCGATTGGGTCGATAGGTTTGTTTGCCTGCTTCTACCGGTTTGGCTGGTTGAGCAATGATACACGATCGGTGTGGTCCCAGTTAGAAATTGACCAGTTTTCTAGTCACATTTTTCCATCACCCGGCTCCCGTATTAAAAAACCCAGTGTTTCGCATCTAATCAGTTTTTTTTTCGTGTCAGTTACTGCCCCCTTGTGTCAGCTGTTTAAATAAAATGAGTGGATCAGGACCTTAGGGGGTACACACACGTCTATCTGTCAAGTGTTTGTTTGAGCTTTGGTGAAAAGACAGTTAGTGATTTTGTTTTTCAATGTTTTTTTTCTCACTATTCTTAAATTTATCACAGCCATCCTAGAAATCAGACACCCTTAGTTCACATTTAAGTATTTACCAGTACCAAGTCAGTACTTGCAAATGTCTGTTTGTACTGGGAGTATTTTTAGATAGGATTTGTTAGTGATCTCCACTTTCTACTGTCCAGTAGAATATATAAACTAGATGGATGAAGTCTGCACAACAGTGAAACCAAACAAACGGAGGGAGGTTCTCTAGCGAAAGAGTTAAACTCAGGAGGACTTTGAAACTTGCCCAATGCATCTAGTCCAGCTAGCCGACCCAATGCAGCCAGTCAGACTAGCAAGTCTAATGATAGCACTCAGCAGTGAAGATCGTGGATTCACTCTGGGTAGCTATGCTCTCTTCAGAAGATACGGTACGCGCGGTAGCCGTGTCGCATCGCCGGCCTATCCTGTCGCCGTCTAGAATAGCATCCCGACTATCACCTGCCATAGGCTTTCAATGATTGACCGACAGACAGCGCTCATTCGTGCGCTATCTCTTCTCAGTGTGCTCTCCCTATAATAGGCCACTTCAGCTGGTCTCGGTTAACGATTAACTCGGGCCTCTCTTTTTTTTAAGCTGGTGCATCTGAGTGGTTACTCATAACATTTCTGGTGCTGCTGTCCTTTTCAATACAGGCCAGCTGCTTAGGGCGAGAGTACCGTGCTCTCTCCCCGGCCGCGTTTTTATTATGACACTCGGGATGCCAGGATCCTAGCTGATTGCGATAATGTTGACATTGTGCGTGAGCCTACATGAAGGGTGTAGTTGTCACTCTATTGTGTGCACACTTTATTAAGGTTCTCCCGTCTGTACACGTACACTGACTAATGTATTTTTATTTATACATGAACAAAAGCTGTGGCATGATTGAAGAAAAACTTATGAATATTTTGTCAAATTTTGGGGGATATTTTTCGAGGATTAGCTCTCTAAGGTGTGCTTTTTGAAAACTTTTTAAAAATTGAAATTGCAAAAATGTCTGCTTCTAATCATTTCCAGATATATGTGTTCTACCCCCCCCCCCCCCCCCCCGAAAAAAAATTTAATAAATAAGATGCTTTCTCTAACTTAAAACGAATTGTCATTGTTTGTTTCTTAATTTGTTTCTTAATTTTCCCTCCAGTTTTTGTTCTCTTGTGTTCTGAAGAAAACAAAATCCCCAGGGAGAAATTCATTGAACAGCAGACTGTTTCCAGTGATTAGGAAGTCCACCATAGGTGACTCATGTAACATAACTCAACTTACATATCACCAGCCGAAGGTGCCTGAACCGTGACACTCTGATGGGGCCTCATTATTAGCCCAACCTCCCCTCTTCCCTCGCTCTCAGACAAGGCATTGATCAAAGGGGGAAACCTAGAGGGAAGCACGGGCCCCTAATCTTGCCCACGGTCCCTCAACAGGTCTTCCTATCCACCGCAACGCCTCCTAGTACTAGCAGCAGCAGTGCAAACAAAGCGCTGGGTGCCCCCCCCCCCCCCCCCCCCCCCCCAAAAAAAAAAAAATCATCCAACCTGGCCTGCTAAAAATACACTGTCTCGTCCAAGCTGGGGCACATGTGCTCTCCAGGTCTTATTGAAGCTGTGTGTGGGGTGAACGTTTGTGATCGCTTCAAATGAACTGTCACACTTTTGCACTGACACAGGAACAAAGAGTTCACGACCTTCTTAAAGATGCATCCCAATGCTGTTTTCCAATTGGGTCCCAGAAAGCAGACTTCTGTTTTTCTAGCAATGCAAAGGTTTCTGACGACGGGCCGAGCATACTGTCAAAAATGTTCCCTCTGATTTATTTCAGAACCACACATCTCACTAAAGATTATTAACGTGGTTTTACCGCAAACTACTTATCTTATTGCAAGAATTATTCACATTTGAACGCAATATGAACTGAAAAGAAAAATGGCCCACGTTTAGTTTTAAAAATGTTTAGTTTATACAATTCTGAATTAGTAGTATTTGACAACAATTTCCATTCTTCCTGTCCCACAATCAGTATTGAGTGTGTGGATCTAGTCTGCTTGCAAAACCAATCATGTGGTGCCAGATAAGAAATAAAATATGCAAGTTAAACATTTATTAACACAAATATTGATTGAAAAGCATGGGCACCTTCAATTTGTGTGTTTCAGTTGTCCGCATACGAATTGCGAACTTATATGCATGCGGTGAGCTGAAAGCTTCACACCTCCAAGTGCTAACTATAGTGCACAAAGTTCATAAACACCCTTGCTTTCTATCCAAGGAATGCATTTGTAAAAAAACTTTGGTGAATTTGTCCGGACATAATTATACTAGGCGTCTCGTCTCAGCACATGGCATCTACTCAACAAAACAAACCGGACTAATCAGCGCGGCGGCAAAACATCTGAAACCTGACCCACCAAAAGTTGACTGAAAAAGGCCACTTGCCAGTCCGTCATAACTTTCCGTGCCTAAATCATCAAAAACGACTGCCGTTAATTGGGAAAGGTGAACCCTATAAGTGTTTGTATCATTGCTCCAGACACAATATTCATTCCAAGTCCAAATCATAGTCATTCCAGATGTGGCATCCAGAGGAAATTCTAGCCAGATAAGTGGAACTGATCTCTGTTTACTAAACAAGATGTCCCGATTTTTCTCATTCCTTTCTTTCTTGGGAGCCACTCTTTATCATGTGACTGTGATGCTGGCCACAATATAGTTTGCCAGGGGTTATTTTATGTGCAAGCTTTGGTGCCTGTGCTGTCTTCGCCTAGGCCCCACAGGCTGAACATCTGACAGGATATTAGGGGTGCAGGATAAAGGGATATTGCGGGTGCAGAGTAAAGGGATCTCTTAGATATTGGACTTAATTTTGTGAAAAGTAGTCTACACACGCACGCCAAACAGAGCAGTAGAGTGATTGTTGAATTTAATAGTTCGTGTTGGAGGAGGTGCATACACAAAGTTTTTCTAGAATTTTAAACGGATGACGGATAAACACGTCACGAACAAGGCTGGAAATATCTGTCAGCAACTGGCTCGCAGTGAGCAAGGTGGGAATTTTCAGGGTGTGCTACCCACAGATGCCAGCCTGAACCCATCGGGATTGAGGTTCGTAAAAAATTATCCCGCGTTCGGTCAATGTGAAAATATTGGTTAATAAAGTAAAATGAAGATTGCAGCATTATACATCTGGGGATGTTTTTTATGAGGATGATGAAAATGATGATGAAAATTTAAAAAAATTATGGCTTACATACAGTATGACATATCATAAACAAACAGCTATAGGCATTGAAACCCAAACATTGAAATTGTAATCACAAAATCTTCTTCACCAGAGCATGGTTAGAGTTAACTAGTGTATTTTTTTTAACAGAGCAGAACTCTCATCAGCATGTCATTTTCAAGATACAAGGCCATTTCTACAATAGACTTATTCCCCAGCAAGGCTATCTCTCCTGAGATTTGAAACACTCCCTCCTTAAACCACTCCTAATCTTCCAGATCCATCAAGGACGGACAGAGTGGCGCCACAACAAAATATCCTTTTATCTCTGGCCAGTTTTGTGGTGGCACAACCCATCTTTAAAGAGGCTACCTGTATCCCTCCCAAGTCAAAATGTTAATCTTATCTATACACGCAGCTCCATTTGCATAGGATATACATGTAGTTGTGTTGAAGTTAAAGTGATTGTTAACATTCCATTAGTAAACTTTACCGTAACATGTTTTTTGACAATCTCATGAAGGTGCCCTGCTACTGAATTTTTAAAGGTAGGATTCACCATTGTTAATTACTTGATTTATCAGAGCTGAATTATCAGAAATGGGTTGATTTGGGGTGTTGTATTTTATAGTAAATATTGTTTAGCCGACCTGTCTGAAGTTTTACAATCATGGATGCCGGGAAAAAAAGCAAAAGAAACGACGTTCGTTTTGAACCGGCATCGGGCAGTTGTTCTTGTGATCGTGATTTTTTTTATAAAGTTTAATTTTTCGGAATAATTACAGGATATCTGGCGCAATCATTTTGCTGGATGCCTAGAAAAATTTTACTTTAAAATATTTCTGAATAACTAAGTAGTAAATATTGTTGATATCTGCAAATGGTGTTTCCTGCCTTTAACCCTATGCCAGATGTGGTTGTGGAAAATATGTCATTGAATACATGTATTGCACAACACAGTAAAATGAATGGATACAGAGGCTAGTATTGATGATATATGCAGAAGTCACATGATTATAATAGTTATAGCTGAAGCCATCCTTGGGACTTTTATGTGATGTAAAACCAACAATTTAATTATCTCGTGACCCAGTTGCGCCTGTAAAACTTAACGCAACAGTTACAAAAATTGGCTTTAGGCCTATATATACAGGAAAAGTTGCTACTTTTTCTAAATCGCAAAGGTTACAACTTATGCACAGTATCGTTAAATATCAGTTGATGGGTAAAATCTTATCAATAACCATTTGAGTACCCTTTGTACCCATTAAATGTGGATGTTTTGGAGGTTGTTGGCTGAAAGACCCACTTTAGGAAACCTGACTGTTGTATCTCCTAGGCCCCATCTTGTCCCTGACTGTGCCCCATCTTGTAGCATCACTAAAACTCGTCCCTGACTGTGCCCCATCTTGTAGCATCACTAAAACTCGTCCCTGACTGTTGTATCTCCTAGACCCCATCTTATAGCATCACTAAAACTCGTCCCTGATTGTGCCCCATCTTGTAGCATCACTAAAACTCGTCCCTGACTGTGCCCCATCTTATAGCATCACTAAAACTTGTCCCTGACTGTTGTACATGTATCTCCTAGGCCCCATCTTGTAGCATCACTAAAACCTGTCCACAGTGGTAGGAATTTAAGGTCACATCGAGGTCAAGCCTACAAGCTCTTATGTCTGAGGAGGAGCAGCTTTTGCCCCCCTGGCCATTTTAAAGGGGCAGTGTCTTCTAGGAGTTTTGCATTTACAGGTAACTATAGAAACTGGGTATCCGAATAAAAAACAATTCGACTACATGTCAAAGAAACCCAACTCCAAAATCCAAGTCCTGAAAGATTTTATTCAGGACCAAACAGTACCGATGAAGTAGGAATGGGATTCAATCTTGAGTGAGTTAGTAAGGTTTGGGTTATTTATTTCAAAATATTTCAAAATCTTTCATGTATTGAACAGAAATATGTGCAAAAACAGTCAGGCACGCAATAATCCAAAACAACTCTGTATGTACCAAAAGTACACATTGCAATGTGCAGTTAGTTTTTGTGCACTAGAGTTTGTTGGTTTGTTATTGGCATGTCCATAATTCCTCTTGAGCCAGGGGTAACACCTTCAGGCTTAATCAATTAGACCAGAACATATGCTGAATCAATAATAACTGGTTGAACTAAGCCAAACCAAACTTTCACAGAGGGTGGTAGATTGTACTAATTCATCTTCTTGATAAATTTCTTGTCACTTACCATATTTGGGTTTTCTATGGCTGTAAAACTGAAAACAATTTTTTTTAAGAATTTTTTTTTGTTGCTCGGGAAAAAAAGAAGACATTTTAATAGTAAATTCTTTCAGCTTTAGAGCAGCTTTCTTCATTTTATTCTTTTTTAAAACTTTTTAATAAATGTCTCCTCAACCTACATTATCTCGCCCTGGATTTTTCATATTTACCACCATATTTACATAAGAAAAAAAGAAAATACTGGTAGAGTAAACTTTCAGATGGTATAAATATTCCGGATAAGGTTTTGGTCAGGCGAACGCAAAGAAACTGGTAGCAGCAGGTATCCATTACAGTACAGCATGCGAGATTCCAGACTTGATACAAGTTAAACGGGGTTAATTGTATCTGTAAGCCAAAATGCCTCAGCAAATGTTGGAGGGATTGATGGAGATGTTTATCTGAAACACTGATGAACTGAGTGTGGTTGAGATAGGACTCTAGCAACCAATTTAGGTTGTCTCTAGAGAGGGGAAGAAGTCAAGATTTCACATTCCTGTGACATTTATGTCTTGAGCCTGCAGATGGCCCCTTGGTTTTATTCTGTGTCGTGGTTTATGGCTCATTAGTTTTATAGGGAACGAGGATCTTTGAAACAACATTGTGAAAGTTTTGTACATTTGTGTTACCGTCTGGGAAGTGATAGATTGGGGTTACTGTGTATCTGGTCAGTATGAGTCTGCTGTTGGATAATTCTCAGTTATTAAACTGACTTCCTGTTTTGTGTCAATGTTATTTGATTCCCATTCTGACATTTAGCATTGATTGCACAAAGGAAGGCTGGTTCGGTACATGGAGAGAAAAGCAAAGATATTTCAACACCAGGAAGCACTCGCTGACAATTTGTAGTCTGTGTGTTTGAACAAGTAGACAGTATAGACTTTCCCTTCCACACAAACCACTGTACAAAGTACCTACTCAAGGGTAACAGTTATAATCCACAATACAAAAAAGTTGGTGAAATCAGAGGTGCAGGTGGTGTGGGGTTAATGCAGGACACACGCAGTGCCAGCATGGGACAGAATTAATTAAAGACAGGAGCAGGGGGAGGAAGTTGTTTAGCTATCAATTTGGGAGGCTCAGTGGGGGTGGGATGAGTTGGCCTGGTGGGTCTGGTTTGGGGTGGCTTGTAATAGCTTCCTAGCCCAGGCCTAGTGGGTCTGGAGTGTAAGCCAGAGGGTCAGATTGTCCTCCTAAGGACACCATCTTTGTACTGTATAATCAATTGTGGACTGACAAATAGGGACCACTACAGTGAACTGTAGATTTCTGTGTTTGCTTAGCTTATAGAGAAAGAAAAAGCTTTACAGTATTACGGTATCACCCATCTTTCTTACTGATTGTTTGCTTTATCTTTATTTGCAATTTTTGTTTAAGTTTTAAAGGATCAGAAGATGAAATTTGCGTCGGAGATGTAAATTCAATGTAATATTTTTGGCCCTTCACTACTCAGTGTTCTCCCGAGTGATTGTTCTGAGAAAACAAATCACTGACTGGGTTGGAAAGTCTCTCTGGAAGTCCTGGGTTCGAGTTCCACTCTGTGGAGGGCCAAAAATCTAATATAAAAATTAATACTAGACTTAATTTGTTAGGACTTGATTTTTCTGCTTATTGTCTTCTACACATAAAACCACCCAATCAGACTGGGGGTATACAGGAGAAGGTGGGATTCTACAAGGTAACAAAACATTTTTTTATCAAATTTTGGTTATGAATTTTTCATCCCAAAGAAATAGCCAATACTCCAGAATTGTCCAACTTAATTAAATTCCCACGAAAGTACATGAACAGACGTGTGTTTTTAAAGATGGAGGATTGAAAACATCATTTGGGATTCAACAACATTGAAGACAAAATGCAGTGTACTAGTTAATGTTTAGACTGTCCTAATTGCTCAAGGTTTCATAACTGTAATAAACATGTAAGACATGATGGTGCATTTTCCATTATGCTCCTTAGGGAGTTACTATAAGTTAATTTTGTATATTGCATTTTGAGCTCCAACCTGTAATGATGTGCATACTAACACCATGCCATCTTGAAAATTGAAAGTTGCGTGACTAGCTGAATATACTCTCCATCTGTCTGTCCCCATTTGAAAAACCAGGACCCAACATTCATGGCTACATGTTGCCCCTTGTTGTAGAAATATCTTTGTGTTTAGTCTTGTTGAGAGCTCGTCCCATGACTGGGGCCCATACCGGATTGTCGTTATTGATGAGTTACATATGACTGCCGATGAGAAATGTTAGCAGCTAAAGTTACCCCCATGGAGTGTACAAAGGTGTAATCGACAAGGAAACAGCCAGTGCAGGGAATCAAAAGAAAACAACAGCTTCTGAGATCTGATCATGTTGTCTTGAGTTTCCACCTTCCTTTTGTTACCTTGGTTGTATAGCCAAGATAAACTGACATTGGGTAGAGTTCACGCTGCTTCTATAATTAGGCTTGGAAAACCTTTCCGCCTTTTCCATGTTTTTGGTGTGTGTGAGTTTACCTCAAAGAAGTACACATGTAAACAATTAAAAGGGGAAATTGGCTAGGTGCGTTATTCAAATTTGTTCAAAGTTGAACACAGAAATTAACTTGAGTGGAATTTGAACCCATGACTTTTTTGGGTGGATGTGTCCTATGTTGCTAAATGCTAGAAAAATGGTAATTTAGAAAAGAAAGTAAATGTTCAAGATTAAACTAAAAGTAGCATCTTTTAAGTTTCAACATCTCACTTCTTTTTGGATTGTCTTTTTGAATTGTGTAACAAGTGGCATGATCAGTCAGCTTTTAAATAATCTTTAGAATTCCTTCTCATTTATTAGTTTTATTGGCTCTTCCCTTTCCAGAGGCGAAAAAAGACTAAAGCAATCAACCTTCATCTGGGATTCATCTAAACACCCCCTCTGGGATGCCAGTGTTTTTTTGTTGGTTTTAGCAGAGAGCAGAAGTTTCCAGTTTTAGACAAACATTTTTTCAGGTGTTTTCATGGCCGGTGAAGGGCCAGCGTCTTTGGGTCTCTAGATGGAAGATCCAGCAAGATATCCATGATTTGACGATACAGTTTTTGTTTTGCTCCAAGCAGGGTCATACCAAGTAAGTAGTCGGCAACAAGTAGCTAATTTGGATTTGAATGCCTCAGGCTGAGGTTGAGGCTCGGTTCACCAAATATTCAGGCTTTCTTTTTGGCGCGACAAAAAAAATCAAAACAAATGTTTTTAGGACATAAGTATGGAAAATATGATAACAGAACGTGAAATGTAAGTTGATAATGTCATATAAATGTAGCTTTTTCAACATATAAAAAGATAACAATCCTTTGATTGCATTTACATTAGATAAAAGTCTACTGATGGGTTGACTTTAACTTGTTTGAAAGTAGGCTTCATGTACGTCAGAACCAAGACATAAAAAGATTACCTATACCCTTCGTATCAGCAGACCCGTTTGAAAACACATTTAAAAGAAACACGTCAACTGCAAATCAGCGCCAACTTGGGGATTCACCTTTGAGTCTTATCAGCACACATCCACGACTCCCACTCGACCTGAGTTTTCTAGCCTCCTTGGTTTGATTACTGGCAGGATGGACTGGGGGGAAACAGACATGTCGCTCACTAAACCTTAAATCCTCCTAGATTTCCCCTGGAACCTTTCCCACCGTGTGGGGCTCCTGAACTGCTTCTTTGCACGACCACCACCCAAAAAACACCCTTCTTCCAAGTCTATTCAAGCACCTTTGGTCACAATTTTCTCCCTCCCCCCTTTCCCAAGGGGGAATCAAGAGGTTAAACAGAAGAACTGCTCATTTGGAAAAAGGTCATGGACTTCTCCAATCTTTCTGCAAGTCACTAGACTTCTCAATTCCCTAGCGGGGTCTAATAGTACCCACAGCCCTTCATTTGGACTGAGCCACTGTGGCGATTTATGGTCAGGACAGAGTACAGGTACAGCAGCATGGCTAGTGGAAGTCAGAATAAGGAACTCAGGAAGGCCTCACTTCAACCATGTTGAGGGAAATATCTTTATATAATGTTTTAATCCAATAAGATAATATGGCCCAATGCAATGAGGGGAGTAGCAAAAAAGGTGAACGTCTGGGGAAGGGGATCTGCTGTAATCAGAAAAGGAAGCCTGTTTTTTTTCTGCGGAGAATTGGTCAATTTACACAGGATGAGCCTGGTAGAGTGCGCCGCGCATGATAGTCCAACGACTCGTCCTGGGATGTGCACAGTTTACCGTCTATGCACTCAGTCAATACAAGACATTCCACGTAGGAATGGAACTCCACAGAGTACATGTATCAGGAAAGCCTATCATATTTCTTAAAGGATGTACACCGGGACTACGGAAACCTTCGTAACTCCAGCGGGGCCGAGGGTCACTCAATTAGCACCGGATCGAGGCAATGAGTGCAGACCAGGTGATGTTCTGATGTCGTTTGTAACAGCGCAGAAAGGACCCCCTTTCATATGTGGTTTCACCGGACTTTCTCTAATGAACCCGTGTATCAACACTCGTGATGCTGACTTGAGATAGAATGCATCGCTCTGCACAACTCGGCAATGACATGCAGAGAAGAGACGAGAGAGATTAACTGCTCAAAGGCTCCGTTTCATTTTGATGAATATTATGATCAATTAGCACTATGGACAGGCTCGGATGGGTGTAGAAATTGTGATATGCCTTGTAGTGATGGCACAGTCAATAAATGATGGCTGGGCATGAGCCACGCCCTGAGCCACGCCCTGACTGGGGATTAATTGCTTAGAAACAGGACAAACTAATCAACTGATTCGCTCCCACTTGACTGTAATGAGCAGCCTGCCTGGGACAATCCTTGTTTGAATCGTAACACTTAATACTTAGGATTCTTATGTGTTAACCTACAGGAGAGGATGCATAATTTGTGGTTAACTCTGTGTTGCGGTTTTGTATAAAATTAAGCTCCATTGGACCTGCGGTACCTGCACTTGTGAATGAATCGCAAGTGTCAGCTAGGCATCTGTTTGTTAAAGTGGGTTCAAAGATGTAAGAAATCAGATGGGCTTGAAATATAAAACTCCCTTAAAAGATTATTTACAAAAATCACAAAAAGTAAAAAAAAAAAAAGTTAGAAAGACTTTCTTTCAAAATATCATTTGTATAGTGTACATGTACATGTGCATTTAAACAACATTCTGTTCATGTAAAGTGTGCTCGATTTCTAGTATGTGTGGATATCATGTATACAGTTATTGGAAGTTGATAAAAAAAAATCCATAAAAATGACACCATTGTTTTTAGCATTTTTTCCTAAAAAGCGGCCTCAAACTTTGAGCTTTGTTAATGCAAACCAGGTATCAGAATGCCCTTTTCCTCCTCAATAATTAAACAAATATGCCTGTGAAAAGATTCCCAGCCCAGATGTGAAAGATGCCATCACTGAGCGGCATTTGGGATGGGAGGGGTCACGGTTTGTGTACGTGCTTTACCTGCACCATTGGATACTGTGTACCTGTTCTAGAAAGTCGCCAATGCAGGCAGGCTTGCTTTCTACCCTACTTTCGTACTCCCCTGTCCCGTTACTGAGTTTGGGCTTAAATACTGCAACTTCACTGGCATTTAATCTGAATACAATCTGACAAAACAACTTTCTAAAATGTCAGTTACTATCCCGATTGAGGAAATGCGGTGTACTGGGAGTCGTCAGCCAGCGATCACATATTGTCAGATGCTTCTTGAGATGGCCAGTCTTGCTAGCACATGTGTGCATCTGCAGGAATGAATTATACATCATTTGGCTTTAGTTAGTGTTGCTACTGTGTTCCCTAAAGTGGTGTGGATACAGGCACCTGTTTTGCAACTTGCTGTTGATTGGGTGGCATTGGTGGCGCAGTGCGGAAATCATTTGCCTTGCATGACTGTGGCTCAGGTTCGATTCCTGGCTTGGATTATCTTTGAGTAGACTTAATTGGTCGTTGATTTTCTCCTGTTCCATAAGGGTTACAGTAATCTCTGGGATCTGTGGTTTTCCTTTCTCTGCACGAAAACGACACTTTTGACAATACTCCGTGGTCAGACATACCGGTAGTTGTATGGAGCCTTCACTTCCCGCCTTTGGCTGATGTTGGTGAGGGTGATAGCCCCCCTTCCCCTCTCCTACCCCCCCCCCCCCTTTCTCTCCCCTACCCTCCTCCGGCCCATACCCCCCAACAAATAGAATAACTCTTAGATTCCATTTCTTTGTTTCAATGTTCTTGTGGTTTGTAGGGAGGAATCAGTGGCTTGTGGTTGTTTTGGTTGATTTACTAAGAACCTTGCAGCTCATTCTTGCTAATCCCAACACCCATGTGTTGTTAAACTGTGCACTAAACAGCTAGACCCCACCAAATCCTTGTGTTGGAGTTTGGCTGGATGGGGATCGTTGGGGTTATTTTAAAAAATATCTTATGTGCGATAACTTAAAGATGGATGGTAAAGGAAAAAACAAAATAAAAAATTATGAGGTTTTTAGCAAAAGCATCCTGTTTTATTAGACATTACTGCTCAAATCATAAAATACAAATGTAGCACAATCCTCGAAATGCGTTACAAGACTTGGGCATGAATTTCCACATTTTTGGCAGAGATGGGTAACTTTCTCGTTCATATTTATGACATAAATTCTTAATGTGGGTTAACTGCCCTTATTTGCATTGATTTGCGACTGTAAATTTCTCTTCAAAAGATGGTTACAGCATCTAAGGTGAGTAACTCTGTGTCTATAGTTAGCCTCTCTTGAGTCTTGTTGCGTTAGACTTCAGTTTAGGTTTGAGTGACTCGACACGGAGGGTGAGCAGAGGGTCACACAAGTCAGTGTTCTACTTGGAGTTGGTCCTTAAATAAAATGACCCACTTTCCTTGGCTGTGGAGTGTACCTAGGTGCCCCTATGTGCAGCTATCTAAAGCTGGCTGTACCAGAGACCTTATGTATATCTTCTCCTAGGTACCCCCAGAGAGTGGGCTAATTCACATTGGAAGGATACTAGCTATGCCAACATTGGCAAGATAACACAGATATCAGATAGAAATGTGTCAGGATTGACTAACTTCTTCGTTTGGAGGTCAGCAGTTCTTCCTGCCTCTGAATGGCAACCACACCCAGCCAACCTTTTTATATGATCCCCTGGGGAGGGGGTAAGTGTCTGTAGAAAACCGATACCTTTTGGGGGGGAGGGGGGGGGGGGGGGATTTTGAGGGGGGGGGACATTTTTTCAGTCTTGTCCCCAGTGTAACTAATTTGATTAAGGCTTCAAGTTTTGAGATTTGATTTTTGTTGGCGAGTCGGTTTGATTGGTTATGCAAGCAGACTTTACATGTTCTGGCTAATGTCTTGGTGAGATTAAGATAATGTCATCGTAAGCTTTGATCTCCGCCTTACCTGACAACATATCTCAGCTTCACCGCTCCTTCACCGATCTTTTATTTTAAATTTAAGTTGAGGATGCCACTTCAACTTTCATGATCAATAAGCCGGGATATAGCACCAATTAAATTACTCCGCGACTGAATGAAATGTGCAGTGGCATCTAACGTTTTTGTTTGTAATCAGAACCACATGTTTGGCGCTGTCATTTTCCCTTGGCTCTTGGAGTGTAGATGCAAGATGGCAATAGGATGTGGACATTGAGTACAAGATAAGGTTGACAAGTACAAATGATGTATGAGATGGGGAGATGTCACTTTCATAGACCCTTTTAGACTTGCAGTACATGTACACATACTATATTTATCTGGGAGTCTGAAAACGAGAGTCAAATTGCAAGATTTGAAGCAGAGGGAATATATTTGTTTTCTCATTTTTAGTGCACTGTTGTCACAATTCCTTGGATATGTGTCAATGTAAAGTTTTATAAGTAACTTCGCCCTCTTGGCGAATTTGTAAATTTGTTGTCATCCCCAGTTAAATTGTTTTTATGATGCCCGGCAATTATCTGCCCCCTTCTTTCTGAGTGAAGGCCAGAAACCCATGTACTATACTGCTCATGGCTTGTTTTCCCTGTGTACCCCCCCCCCCCCCCCCCCAATCTAGTTTATGACATTTTCTCCACTATGACCTGTTCCCAGATGCCAGTTTTGTCTCATTTTGCAAAAAAAAATTGCCAGAACGCCTCACAAATTTGTAAGTTGAGAGTTTCGGTTGAAGACTCCGTCAACCCTGAGATGAAAGCCTTTTCTCAACAGATGGAAAAATGCAGTCTATGTCTTTACAGAGTTTATCTCTGGAGTTTACAGTGGTTAGCATCTAGGTGTATGCACAGATTATTACAGTGATCCTCCCAAGTTTATTTGTACTGTTGCAGTCCAGCATGCAGTTGGACTGTTCCATTCTGCATGTGGTGCTGCCCATAATGGAACAGCCCTGTTTGCATGTTACTAAATTCTGGCCAATCAGAGTGGCTGGTTGCACCTGGCAGTAGTGAAGTGGTTGTGTTGGCTGCTTATAATCACTGTATACATGTACACTGTGCTGTATGTGATGGTGTGGCATATGGGTAGAAGTTAGAGCCTTTGGTGTGTAGATAGTTTATGAAGATGGTGGTTTGATTTAGCGTGAACTTGGAATTGTTTGGACTACTGGGAGAGGACTGGGTCAACTTAGGGATTAAGTCAGTGGTGCTGTAGTTAATAGCCCAGGAGTCTGCAAAGTGCGGGAGTTTATTAATATTAGAGACGGTTTAACTGATGGGATGTCTCCATTGAGATTGTGTAGGCATTGCGGCATGTGACGAGTGTTTTGGGTCCAGCTTGTTAGTGTTACGGACTACGAAGCAACAACCTGTGTTAGATAAGGTCACTAACCTGCATAGTCTGATTACGAATGCTGCTTCATTGTAAGTTATTGTTTTTCTTAGAAACTAAAATCAGCTGAAAAATTACAAAATTCTGTTGCTTTAATAAAAAACATACCAGCTGATCTGTAAAGAAAATAAATTGTATAAAAAATGTCAGACAAATATAAAACATAATGAACTTGTTACAAAATAATTGTTGCCAGACTAATCTTGGGTTGTTTCACTTAAAGTTGGTGGTTTTATAGTTTTTGAAATGTGTGCGAATATGAGAAAAGTTGAACTGTTGACTGGTTACAAGTACAAACTTTGGCTTTAATTTGCTATCACTTGGATTAATAATTGTGTCGCTGTTCGCTGGGTCCTTTCCACTGAACCTGCTTTTTGCTCAACACCTAATAACACTGCCAACAGGTATAAAACATTTTTTCATTTAAAGGTAGGATACACCATCGGTAATTGCTTGAATTATCAGAGATGGGTGAATTTGGGGGATTGTATTTTATAGTAAATATCGTTTAACAGACCTGGATGGATGTCGAAAAAACAGTTATGACCTTTTTTCCCGGCATTGAGATTTTTCATTCAAACTTTTGTCTGAAATCAGACTCTTTGAATCAGACAGAAAGGCATTATTATATTTAATAGTAAAGAAAGATTATTATTTGTGCATCATCTCATCTCTGTTTGTTTTTGTTTGTTCAGGTGAGCGCGGTGAGACAATGGAAGACGAGACTCTAACTGATCACCCACCCTCGCCCCTTCAGCCGGCGCCGGCACAAGCCCAGTTGATCCAGCAATCCTCCCCTATTACCACTACGACGACTGAAGCCTACATTGCTACTGACAGCCACCAGCAGCTCGAGGTCTACCATCGTCACCAGCGGCACTCGCCATCTCCAGTCTACGTCCCTGAAGACGTGGTTCTCCCACCGGAGTTTGAGCTCCGAGAGTCTTGCATCCAAGAGGCTGGACTGGGTGTGTTCTCTCTGGTTGATATACCAGTTGGGGAGCGCTTTGGACCATTTGCTGGTGTGGAGAGGTCTATGGTCAAGGATACACAGTCTGCATGGGAGGTGAGTAAGAACAATTCTTCATTTTTACTAAATTGTTTTCATTAACAAGTTCGTGTATGTACCGGTATACGCGAACAATTTCCGGAATTCGAAATGGATGACAGATAAACACGTCACGAGCATGTCCAAAAATATCTGTCAGCGACTGGCTCGCAGTTCGCTTCTCAAATTGTTGTCTTTTGGGATCGAAAATGCCGGATCAAACCTGGATTAGGTGTTTAATCCCGCTTGTGTTAAATACACCTTAGTGATTTGCCTTCAGTCCTGTGGGTGGGATCTGATGGCTCTTTAAAACTGATGCCCAGATTCAGTGTAATCTGAACGCAAGACGTAAACAATACTAAATATCATCTTGAGTCCTGTAGATGAAAATTTGAAAAGCTAAATTTCTTACAAGGCTGCATAGACCGAAATGAACATCATGAAAATGAATATAAATACAACTAAATTGCAAGCTACTTTCTGACTGGATTGATATAAACAAAATACATGTAAGACTTTGTAATGCACAATCACTCCGTTTATACTATGTCCATCAACAAAGTGCTCATGTCCACTGAAAAGTGTCTGTTCTTGAAATCTTATCACTGGATAACAACAATTTGTTGAAATTCCTTGATTTTTCTTTCCAAATTCAAGGAGAGGCCATTGATAGATGATAATGGAACACAATTTTAAGAGACAAGCCAGATGTCCCAAACAATCGGGTAACTTGACAAACAACAAAACAATTTCTTTTTTTAGGGGGTTGAATGTTAGATGGTTAAAAAACATTCCCTTGGTGTTAGTGTGCCAGGCCACGCTGACAGATTCAGCCTGATCAAGGGCCTCTCAGCACCCATGGACTGACCCCGCTCTGTCTGCCCCCAGTTCCTTGGACACTAGTAAATGTGTCAGCAACTTGGGGACAAATACCCAGTGTTGGACCAAAAAGAATTTCTTCTTTTAGGTTTTCTCCTCCTTGGATCTCGAGGACAGAGGATTGTTTGGGATGATGGGATTGGGGTCAGGCATTGTGGTTTGCAAAATGGTTCTGCTCTAAGGTCATCCTTATAACAATTTACTTCAAATTATAATTGTTAGTGTAAAACTAAGAATGATAAATTGATCAACAAGTGGTTTCAGATTTTGTGTCCTTTCACTTGCACATACAACATTTGTAAAGGTATTATTAACAGGTGTACAATGAAGATGCAAAGTTTAGATGCAAAAGCTGCTTACATGAACAATTATTTTAACAATATCAAGTTGAAGATAAGATACACCATTGGTAATTGCTTGAATTATCATGAATGGGTGAAAATTTGGATACAAATATTTTCCACTTTTTAAGCAATTCAAAAGTTACACATGCCTGATGTATACGTAGGCGTAATTATACTTAATAATTTGTGGGAAAATTAGGTCAGTGAAGAAAAAAATGGTATACTTACTGTAAACCAAGACGAATACTATAGAAAAATGTCATATTGTTCAGTCCCAGCTTGGACCACAGAATCACATGCCTACAAATATTCAGATGTGCCTTTTTCCACAAAGGCCTACCCGTGAGTTTCAAATCAAAAGGACTGGATAGGACTGACATCAAATTGTGAAACTAGTCTTCATTAGGTTTTATTTTGAAGAGAATTAACATTGAAGGCAGTGTCAGTCTGTAGGCACACACAGGCACACCTTATTTTTATGTGTAATTAGCAATAAAATCCTGTTGCATTGTACATTTAGTACGAGATCCAGAAATTGTGCATAGATTTTGTATGGTTTTCCAAATGTAGTACTTCCTTCCACTGAGCTGAAACTGTAACACTAACAGGTCAGTTGAGCAGATTTTCCTAGCTATTTTGTTGCTTCAAACAAGAAAGGTGCACACAAACTATAAATGCTTGAATTGATGTATTGACCATGTATTTCTTGGCCAATGTTTTCTCTTATTGTCAAGATGACATGTTAAATCCATCTTTCTTTCCCAAACCTGCCAGTAATTACGCCCCTGCCACCAATTTTGAGGGATTTTGTTATTAACAACCGAGTGGTTATTCTGATCCTGCATTCAATAAATGATCCGCATTATTGAATTTTGAATTGAACCAATTACTTGTTCAAGGTCGGTGAAAAGTGGGACATGTATAATTTGCAGTGGTGGGCTAACTGGACCGTATACTCTCCAGCCCCCAACAATAACGTTGACGTTTCATCCATCCCAAACCAATAATCAGCAATTTCTGGCAAACGTGAGGACAATGCAATTCTAATAATAAATTCAAAGCCATCTAGCCTTCCCTCGGGGCAAAAAAAGTCCTCTTTGGTTGGAATTACCGGTAGTTGGGCGTCACTTCAGCCTAAAACTTGACAAAAATACCGGCGATTTTTCATAGTTTTTTTTGTTCCTTGTTTGTCGTGCTGCTTCAATCAGGGCACGCACTTGAAATAACTGAAATATAAAATTCTTCTTCTTTTGCAGTTGTCTATTCATTACGGCTGTACATGTACCTCCCACTTTGTGTTTGTGCCTCGCATTCCTTTTTTTGCTGTAACGTGGGTGTTAACGGACAAAATATTTTGTTTTTGAATTGCAAGTGGGAATCGGAAACTGAAATGCAAAGTCTGTTTTTATTTCTGGCTCAGCATCTGTGCAAAGTTTTACGTATTTTTCATTTGGTTGGAGATGCAACAAATCATCTTTAAATGAATCTTCATTAAATGTGAAAAGAATAATTTATCTTTTAAAAAATATTCAAACAGAGATGTATCATGGTGCCAAGTGAGCCGTGATTTAAACTCAATTTTGGCTCTCCTACTCAATATTCATTAAAAAAACAACTTTGTGGAAATCAGTGTCTGACGTTAGTCACTGTAGTATCAATTGTTCACTCGTCTCCTTGCGCCAATTTCACCATACCGGACCGGTACAATTGAAGTCCTGTTACGCTAGCTGCAGCGACACAATGCCTGTAATGACGCTTCGTGATCAGTTCCACCCCCGAGCCAATTTGTGGAGCTCTTTTCAGTCAAAATGAGCAACAAAAAGGCCAGCAGATAGCTCGTCTTTGGAAAGCAATTACCGCCAGCGATAACCAAACTTTTATCACACGCTGGCTCATATTTATTTCCTCTTTTCTCTTTTCTGTAGTTGTAACCTAGTGCTTGGAGGCATGATTTAGCTGGCCATGGGTTTAGAGAAGATGTAAATGATAGCTAACAGGCAAATAATTAGAATGGGAAATGGGTGCGTTTGACTGCGTTGTTACCGTAGCTCTACAAGGTTTTCTATTTATATCCTAAAAGCAAAGAATCACTGTATACAATTCAAGATGTTTCTTGGAGAGGATCACCTGTTCCTTTTGAAATACAGAGCAGGTAAACTAATTACAATTTCAAGCAATGAAATGAATAGTCTATGTGTGGGGTAAAATTATTCATGTGCTTGGCATACAGTATTCTTGTTTATTAATTAATTAATTTATTATTACCTTTACCCAGGGTGTGCCCAAACAGTTTAAAAAATGGTTTTCATTGGGGCCCTGCATATATGATTAAATAAAATAACAGTGCATACATGTACATGTATACAACAACATTTACCAAAAAATACAAACAGAATACTTACAGACGTACAAGGATATTTACAGGAAAAGTACTGGTACAGTAGGCCTGAAGACTCACAAAGTATGTCAACTCTTCACACTACATAAAACCACAGTATAATATTTGTTTCAGCCCCCCCCCCCTCCAACCTTTCAGCCAGTTGTCTCTGTGAGTTGTTCACCCCTTGTTTACCAGACCTGAATTACAAAAACCACCGGAACCTAGCACTTCCCAATTTGATCCAACAAAATTGGGAGATTACGGACCCCAGACTTTTCCAGATTTTCCCTCTTTGTTATTGTCCTATCTTCATACTCTGTTTGTGAGATGGTGCGGCCACAGGGCCATTATTTTGCCCAATCCATGGCCGGAGGGGATGGTATGGGGGTATGGTCTCTTCGGTCTCTTCATCTGTCAAAAATCCAAGATGACCCTGCCTCCTGATAATATTTGGTTTGATGCATTCCCCATATGACTATCCATTTGTACTGTTTTAAAGGAATATATTGGTGTCAGTTAAAGGGAGTATCATTTGCAAACATTAAAAAAAAAAACTCCTGAATTATTATGAAATACTTTCCTTGACTGTATCTAGTGAATAACAGTCTCAAGCATACTGTGAAATCACCGCATCTGTGTGCTGTGGTTTTCAAGAAAAGAGGAATTCTTATTCATTTCCACCGATTGTCAGCCTGCCTCTGATTTATTACATTTAGTTAGTCCACATGTAAGCCAACTAGTCTGGTTTTCTGATCTGATAATTCCCCAATGTCTAAATATGGTTTTTGTAAAAAAAATTAAAAAAAGTACAATAGTGTATGTCGAATTGTAAACATGACCAAAAGCATGGGCATAATTTTAGATTCCGGTATCTTTTTGAAAGCTTCCAAAAAGCTTCCTAGAACTCCCAACTCTAGGAAATGAAACTTTACTTGGCGAAGTGGGCAGCGTTTGTGCTAACTTGTACTGTCTTCTTTTGTCAGCAATCATCAACGTGCGTCATGATTTATAAGCTGATGACAATTGGTTGACACCGGCAAACATCGCTTCAGGCAATGAATACCTTCACCATATCCTCTTTTCAATATACACCTGGTTTTAAACTTGTTGACAAAACCTCATTTCTTTCTCTATGAACAGGAAATAATTTACTTCAGAACTAGGACTGGTACTGGTACGTACAAATGTATGTGTAGAGTTTGCAGACAAAAGCAGACCTACTTTATTCGTTCCTGTGAATTCTCCAAACGGCATGATCTGTTTATCCTCTCTTTTTATGCCGTATGTCACTTCATATTCATCAGGAATATCAGGTGCTTTATTGTTCAATGGCTGACAAACAAAATCCAATTTAGTATAATGCACAGTATAATGCATAGATTGATTTTTGAGGGAAGTTTAATACAATGCCGAATATTGAAGGGCAACCCCTAATTTTGGAGTTAGGATTTTTCAAATTTTAGCCAAGGTGATGAACTCTTTCAACTTTAATGTTGTCCTCATCACCAGTTCCACAAGGCCATCTGATCAGTTCAAGATCACTCCTTGTACCAGTAGCGATACATCAAGTTGATTCTATTGTGTTCATTATGCTCTTGCAAACTTGATACAAAGCCTTATAACTTTGTCAGAGTAACAAGTAGTTGGTGATATTATCAGCAGAGTAAGTGGTATATGATGTCTTTCCTTGTAGCTCCCTCCTGGAGGGTTGTTGCCCAAGTGCCCCACACAAACCCAAATTTTGATCCTTGCTGGGACCAGTCCACTTAATACCCTGCCACATTTGTTTAACTTGGGTGTAAATTTGGCCCAGCCAAAACGACCCTCGAGGGATAGAGGATTTTTTTCTTGAGTGAATCGGAAACAAAGAAGGGGTCCAAGATGATGGTTTTACCATTTGGGATCAGTAGACTCACAGGAAAGATAGTTTGTTTAAAAAAAGCTAAAGTTCAACCAAGTTCATGTGCCCACTTTTGGGGTCATTGTTCATCTTTCTGGTGAATGTTTTCTTCTTTTTGGTCACTGTTTTTTTCAAGCATTCCAACCCTTATAAAATCTCAGACATAATCCTTACTTTTAATCTTGTGTATCTCCCATTCTTAACACCCTCAAATTCCTGTTTTTCTAATCATCAAACACCTAAAATTAAGACCACAGGAAGACAACAAACAACAGGTTTCCTTCCAAATGGTCTGCTCTTAAGATCTTGCCTGACTACTCTGATGTTTGCAAACACAGATTGCAGAATCTACACAGCTTTGTTCTAAATTACACTGTCTAAACCTACATTCTTCACCATACATTCCTGAATGGAGGAAATCAAACAACTGAAGCTGATTTAAAAAGAAATACAGAGTTTATCCATGGAGGTAGGAATGGTTTATCTAAGCCTGTCCGCTAATCTTCTCCATTAAGAGAGAGGGGGGGGGGGGGGGGGGGGTGGCTGGAAACATCACTTTTCAAATAAAAGGGGAGGAGAGAAATCTTGGCCCCATTATGGAAAGGGGTGTTGTATTTGGGAAAGGGTTGTTATTATTAGGGGGGGGGGGGGGGGGGGGAATTGTTTGAGGTTGGATTTAGAGCATCTTGTTCAGGGGGAATGACATTGAAAGTTTGCTAGATGGTTGGCCAGTTTATTTCACTAATTTGTCTCAAAATGCTTCACAATTATTACTTCTGCTCATCGGGGCACAAGACTAATTCTGCAGCAGCTCAAGATCAGCGCAATCTGGTCTCTACCCTCACAGGAACATGTACCCATTTATACTCATTGGTGGAGAGAGGCAATTGCAGTAAAGTGTCTTGCCCAAGAACACAAACACCATGTCCTGCTGTGATTCAAACCTGTGATTCAAAGCCCCGCAATTTTAGCCCAATTGATACAAATGATTGTTACTGTATAAGCCATTTTTTGTCTTACTATGACTAATCAGTTTCTTAATATTAATAAGTGTCAGTACAACCCATGTATGTCAACTGGGTTTTCCGTTTACATATTATTGGTTTGACTTGAAAGAAATTACATGGTAGATTAGGTGACCTGGTACAGAGTAGGTCTTTTGGCTTAATCAAGACATCAATTTTTTAGGGGTGGGGTGAGGGGGAGAAGGGTGCCAATTTATAATGAAATGGCAATTTGGAGGGTTTATCAGAGCGGAAGTGTTCACTTCATATCGAACATGTATTGATGAATAAGCTGTCCTCAGAGACTCCACAAAGGAAGTTTTAAAAGGGGTTATCTACATGCAGGGGGGTGGGGTGGGGGGTGTCTAAAGGCCCCAAGCCCCCCCCCCCTGTAATTGACTGTTGGTGAAAGTGGTGTGGCTGGCTGAAAGGGAGTGGAGTGTTGCGTCAAGGTTACCAGTTTCTTGTGTCTTGATTTCAGGACAGTTTGACATTGATTCCCTATTCTGCCATAAACCATCCTGCCTGTTACATTAGTTAGCAGAAAACTTCTGAAGTAGTTTATTGGTTGCCACTGTTCACTTTTCGCAAACAGTCTGATCTTTTTTTAGCAAAATTATTTTTTTAGGAGTTGGGTACGACTCTACGGAAAAATAAAGGTCAGATGTTCATATAGTTCAAAAAGGAGAAATATGATCATGGGGGTATACAAAAAAGAGAGAAAAATTGAAGATAATGAATAGATTGAGGAATGAGGAATGACAGGTCGGGGAGGAAAGGTAGCATCGTTTTCTGGGGAGATAAGGAGCAGTGTAGGCAGAAGGGTGTGAGTGCGCTAGGGAGGGGGTGCAAGGAAGTGGCTCGTCATGTGAGGGAAAGAAGATTGAGAGAGGTGAAGCCCCGGTGTGCGGGTTATCGTCAGAAATCAGTGACATGTCAGACCGGTCAGGGGGAAATGGGGCCTCGGCAGTCTAGGGCCCACGCACGCACACCAGCCACACCACACCACACGGTACGACATGGCACGGCACGGCAAAGAAACGTACGTAGAAACGTACATAGAAACAGCTAGGCAAAACACAAATGGTTTGGATGTAGTTGATCATGGGGATCGCGGAGTATTGAGACGATTAGAGAGAAAACATGGGGAAGGAATTCCAGCTTTTAAAGAGTTAAGAATAAAGTGATAAAGAACTTAGTATTTTGTCTCTGAAGAAGATCTTCTTAATTTGTTTGATTCCAGTCAGAAAGTAGTTTGAAGCAGTTTTAATCATTTTTATTAACTTATTAGTGAGAACAGTTTATGCACAAAAGTTGCTGTTACAATTCTTTTTAATTATGCACTTTTTAATGAAACATTACAACAAATCTTTTGTTTAGCTGTGGAATCTACTTTACAAATTTCGAATTATTTGTGGCCCAACCGTAATTCGTTGGTATCTTCTTTGTGTTGTGGGTGCAAAAGCAATAGAAAAAACCTCTTGATTTTTAGATGGTTGAAAATGCCCAAAAGAGAAATAATGTTGAAATTTGCCATGACCAAACAATTGACTAGCATGGGCAGAGCATCTTAAACCAGGATATAATGTTCCTTGCTCTATGCTTAAACTCTCCTTGCTTCTTCAAACAGTGATTTGGAAAACCCTAAAAGGCTAATAGTTGTGTGTGTACTCTGCATTGAGTGGACTGTTATGGGTGGAGGTAATAATAGGCGCACAGAGGGGGTTGCTTTTGTGTTAGTTGATAGGCTTATCATGTACTTAGTATCCTGTAAGAAGATTAGCAAGACAAAGAATACACACCTACAGAAGACTCTGGGGGTTCATTTGAAGAGACTAACTGGAATCTTACATGTAGGTTGAAGTGTTGTGTGATCAATCTAGAGTTTGTTTGCTTTCAGGGTTTAGTGAAGATTTGTGGAGTTTTAAGTTGTTTTAAGGAAAGTTGTTAGAAATGAGCAAGGTAATTGTATGTGAAGAGTTTCTTGTAGAAATGTAACAAACATCATTTTGTTGCCGTTTACCGTCCTGCCCTCAGATCCCCAGTTGCTCAAAGTCATTCTCAAATTCAGGTTGGCGTAGCAGTTCTGTCCTCGCCTTTCCCAGCTGTGGGCCGGGTTCGAATCCGGCCTGGGCCAATATGTGGATTGGGTTTTCAGTTTCGTGCCTGATTCCGTCGGTTTTCCCCCAGGATATTCTTCTGGGGTTTTCCTCCCACCTATAAAGCTGTAACTTCTTCTCATTGTTTTCTCTCTGCAGGTTTCTTCAGGCTTACGAGCTACAGTGCCTAGGGTGCTTTTGGGGGATCCCATTAATAATAATAATAATAAATTCTGACATAAAAAATACTACGAAGTGAAAAATGTGTAGTTTAGAAAAGGCTTTTATACATGTATTTTCTGTGACCGTGCAACTTTTCGTAATCAACACTTTTGACTGTTAACCCCCCCTCTAAAAAAATGTACTACACTTTTTATGCCATCAACAAAAGCTGTACGTCTTCAGCGTACAATGTATCTACAAATGCATGTAATTGTGATTTAGAATTGTGAATTATTGCACACCTCGGTGAGTCAATCCTCTGTGTACTTAAACTAGTTGGCAATGTATGCCACGGCTGAATTACCTAGATCATAGATTCAGAACTTTACATACTGGCTTTGATGCCTGTGTCTTGTGCAGGTGCAATATACAAAGTGTTTAACTTCCAACTGGTTTGAAACATGTTTGTGTGGTGGTAAAACTGACACCTCATGATTTATGCTGAGTTTGTATTAGTATGAATTATTGATAAGCATGCTGTGTTTGTGTTTCCACTTACCACCAAGAAGGCAAGTATGTACCAGTACGTAGTTGGTTCATCTTGGCAAAGTTTTTCCTGTTTTGTTTGGGTTCCTCGTAAAACATTAACAGCAAAGCATTAAAAACTGACAAACTTTAACTATTGGGATTGTGAGGGATGGCTTATCTTGTATCTTTTTGGTTGAGTATGGAGATTTTTTGACATGCGCTTACAGTGAATTTTGGGGGTGAGTGATCTTAATCAAAGGCCTAGATAGAAAGTACTTTGCACCTGCGAGTGGGCGACCAGCTACCTTGGGAGTGTTATTTTGAAGAAAAAGGCACACAAAGAGGATGGTAGAGAAATACAAAGCCTAGCAAAGTAGTAAATATAAAGCAAGGCACAGAAAAGAAATCATGTGTGTCAAAGGTGTGAATAAAAGATTAAATGTAGTTTGAATAGGGACTAGCGGAGGTGTGATAGGAATGAGTGATGTTGAAACCTACAATATCTTTGCACAACTCCTAGGTTTTTTTCTGTCCCTGTGTTCAATGTCATCATGCCTGGTATTAAGATGTCTAGTCTAAACCCTGTGCCACACACTAGTCACACACTTGTTCTTATAATATATCAAAGCCTATCCCCGATAGCGTCAGTTGGGCCATTCTTTCTCCCCCTTTTTGGTTTTTAATCCGTCTTTTCATAAAACCAGCAGTTGGAAGATCAGTAACAAAGAGCGCGTCCCGACCGAGCTCACCCTTCTGAAAATATAAAATGGAGAGAAATGCAGGGTGTGACAAAAACTCCTGTGACGCAGATATTTCACTTCTGTCCCGTCTGTGAAATTGGAGGACATTTGGGGATTACAATCGCTGGATCTTTTGTAATGAAAAAAAAAAGAGGGTGTCGGACTCTATTTTTGTTGGGGGACTTTCTGGCAGTTTGCAAAGGCGGTCGACTCTTAATAGTCGGCCATATTGAATTTCAATTCATCCCGGCAGGAATGAATAGTTGGTATGTCTTCCTTGGGAACTTTTCCCTTGGTGTTTGGGAAGAAAAAAAGTGCCATACTCTATTTGGTGGGATCCAGAATGCTCTGAAAAGATGGCAGGACCATAAATTGTTCCTTGGGATTTTTTCCCCTGGTAGAATTCTTCAAACCCAGGGTTAAAATCTATTTTGCCAAGTTTGTACTTTTTAGCCAATGAGATGATGCGTATGAAATAAGTAGCTAAAGTCATGAAAGAACAATTTTCATTGGACTAATATGTTCGATTCTAAGCGGTGTCTTTTGAAATTCACTGTTAAACCTTTCTTCACAAGTGATTACATGTATGCCTAACATTGAAGATAGATTTACATCCAACAAAATCCCTAAGCGTTGCTTACAAAAAGGGAGGTTATTTATAAAGATTTGGTTTTCAATTTTATAATTAATGACTTTAATATGAATATGGAAACTTCAAGTTTCATGTACATGTACAAAACATATTTCACTCTGAGATCACAGCCTGGGATCATCCAAGGACAAAAGCAGATCTGCCCCTAGGATTTGGACAATAACACTCGCTGAGTCAGCTACCAATATACCCACTAAATAGTGTTGAGTATCGGGCATCTAAACAGCCCACCTTTATCGTTGTCATTGGGCAGATGTAGTTTCCCAGCCTAATGACTGTCACAGTTGCGCTGCGTTGATCAAGCGAATACAAAATACACCGGGCAAAACCGATTATTGTTACGAATTTAAAGTTGATAGAAGTGTGCATTGTATGCATGAGAATGATCCTAACAACTAACTTTTTCATGACAGTAACCTCATGTAAACCTTCACCTACACTTCCTTATCATGTCGTAATAGTCAAGGATATTACAGAAGTTGAGGATCATTTGTGTTCCGAATCATTCATTAGATATCGAGGTTAATTGGCTCTGTCGCGGTCATTACGCTCTCGTTCGTAAGGCTACAATTGCTCTACTCAAATGTGAATTTTACAGAGTTACCTAACCATATTTACTTGGAAATCCACACAAATGATGTTGTTTACTTGTTTTCACCCCCAAACCTATCAATAGTTTTACTCCTAATATCGTCACAAAGATAAAATGCCATGGTGCTTTTACTCTTTTGTGAACTTGGGTGTTGACATTTTTTCCGGAATTTGTTTGAGAGAAGGAAAAATAGATGTGGGTACTGAAGTGTGACGATTAAGAGTTCAGGGTAGGTTACTTGTGTGCAACAATTGGTTTTTTTAATGAAAAGCCGTGAATGGTAAAGTTTATTGGTCGTGACATGTAGCCATGCAGAATAGGAGCGTTATTGTGGAAATAAATTCCGCAACGTTAAATATGAATTCCCATGCTCTTCAAAAAAATAAACAAATTCTCCTGACTAATTATAAATTTTTTTAAAGGTAGGATACACCATTTGCAGATATCAAAAATGTTTACTACCAAAACTAAAGAGAAATATCTTACTTATTTATAAAGTAAAAAAGATTCTAGGCATCCTGCAAAATGATGGCGCTAGATATCCTGTAATTGTCCCGAAAAATTTAATTTTATAAAATAAAATCCCCATCGCCAGATGACGATTGCGAAAAAAACCCAACAAGAACAACTGCCCGATGCTGGTTCAAAACGAACGCTGTTTTTGTTTCTTTTTTTTTCAGAGTCCATGATTTTAAACATTCGTACAGGTCAGTTATTACGATATTTACTATAAAATACAACTCTCCAAATTCACTTATTCCTGATAATTCAAGCAATTACCAATAGTGTATCTTACTTTTAACAAAAAAACCCAACCTTTTACGTGAATTGTCGAACATCTACAAACAAGAATCTCTAAACAGGTCAGTGTAACCATATTTGCTATAATATACGCCCAAATTAAATCATTTAAAACAAATGGAAGCAGAAGCAAATGTAGTACTTTTAAGACTATAAAACTTTCAAATGTCTGAACCCCATATCACTTAGCAAGACGGGTAGCAGCAGCAGAATAAACCTAGATTCAGTTTCACCTTTTCAGCGTAAAGTTCAATGACATTTTTGTCTGTGTTTCCCCCATGACATTTTGCGGTGCACACA
Source organism: Crossaster papposus (assembly GCA_037893245.1). NCBI lineage: Eukaryota > Metazoa > Echinodermata > Asteroidea > Velatida > Solasteridae > Crossaster > Crossaster papposus. The sequence goes on from JBAIAA010000580.1 coordinate 274,111, forward strand.
CATGTAAGTTACCACACACACACCCTGCAGTCTCACTGAATCTGTAGTACCTATAATCACATTTCCTTCCAAATTAAGATCTGGTCCAGTCGAAGCCCACTTTTCCCCCCATAGATCGGGACGCATTTCAACCCCATGTCTATAGTCCATGATCCCCTCTTGTACTGTGAAAATTAAGCATTTCCTGACTTGATGATTTCCTTTAAAGGTGCAGAACTTTAAAAAATGCCACAGCTAAAGTTGTATTTCTTATGTTTACTTATGTTTTTTTTTAAGGTCCCTTTAAACTTTCCTCTCAAAGGAAGTCTAAATATTAATTTGGTTACTGTATGCTGTATCTGGCAACTATTAGTTGTCACTTAGCCCTTAAAACCAAACCCAAATGTTCAGTGTTGAAGTCCTGTACCTGTAGAGTTGATTTTGACTTTCTAAGCTTCATATTTCAACAGACAGATGACAAAGAGTACTAGTATTTGAGTTTAAATCAAGCAGATTAAAGCATAAGACAGTTATTAGTTTGGATAATTTATGGTTTGGCTGAGTGAAGGCTGTTTTGAAGAAAACAGCAATATTGTATTGTGGGACAGTGGACACCTTTGTTGGAGTGTGATGTGTTCAACAGGAGGCTTAAAAACTCATCATTGTTGTTATAATTTAATGTAGTTTTATGATTTGTTTTTGGTTCGCATATTTTTGTTTTATGAGCGGGAACATATGGCAGACTTATGCAATTTGACAAGGCACCTGTTTGGAATAATAGACGATAATATTGGTGCAGTGTGGATGTAGCTGGAGGAGCTGCCGGATGCCTGGCCAAGATTTGCCAAATAAACCCTTGACTGCTTGGCCGTATTTCATCTTTTACCTCCCTCCTTCTTACATCCCTGCAATCCATCCGGATGTCACACTGTAACCCCTCCATGCCTAGATACTATTGTCACTTGGCACCCCACTGAACCCATGAGGGCAGTGTCAAGTATGCCACTGGGGAGAAATATTTGCAATCTGTTCCTTAATACCTGCACCAGCTAACTAGCCAGCCAGCCAGCTAGTCCGCCAGCCAGCCAGCAAGCCAGCCAGCCAGTCCGCCAGCTAGTTTCTCCTACTCGGTACATGGCGCAGTTCACTCAAATCCGTTGATTTTTTTTTACAGTTTGGATGTTTCCGGAAGCCCCCAGGATCACGTCCACTAATCTAATAGCGCCGCCGGCCAGGGGCTACAGGTAATGATCTGGTTTCGGACTCCCACTGGGGGTCCCAGTGTGAACAGGTGTCTTTATCGCCAGACTACAAGTCCCTCCTCCAAGAGACTTGTCCGGGAAGGACTAGGGAAGATGTGAGGCTTGAGATTAGCCGCCAATCTATATGATTCCTCTCCTGATCAGGGGGAAAGTGCCATATCTTGGCATTGCAATCCATCCGTGTGGTGGCAGCCGACATCGGGGCTTGAAGGCAGTGGCATTTGGCGGAGTTGCTCTCTGAGGAGACCTGAATGGCTTCAGGTCTATCCCACGAGACAGGTCCCTGCACTTCTAAATCAATCATTTCACTATGATAGGCAGCAGTTTGTGGCAGGGAGAAAATATTTATAGGGCGAAGTGCCACTTGGAAGTGGAGTTGTGTAGCCAATCCAAGACAGATTTCAGGTAGAGGATCGAGTCAGGAAATTGGCCTACGCTGAAAATACACGTGTCTGACATTCCCCTTTTTACTCAAACCTACTGCAGATTTAAAACTGCAGACTTTAAAATCTAAAGCGAAGTAACAAAAGTATTATTATTTCCAATGTTGTAGAATTTGCATCTTTGCTGGACAGAGTATGGCTTCTCAAACCACATTCACAACAGTGTGCTGTACTGTAAAAATACTTGTACATATTTGAACAAAGTTTTAAAAGAAAACGTAGTTTGTGCTAGTACAGGTATTTCCAAATGTTCGGTCAAAACTTTGCTATAAAATTCCTATTATAACAGCATATTGGAAATACTATTCCAGTCATGTTGGTAAAACGTTGTATGAAGGTTGTACTTTCATGTGTTAATTAGGAAGTTCACTCACTGCGACCTCCAACAGTTAAATTCATAAATATTCTGAACACATAAAGTGTGACAAATACCCAAACTCTGATAAAATGGGTGAGGTCCCGGCTAGTTTTCTATTCTCTTTATTTGGACTCAAACACTCAATACACCTCAAAGGTGGGATCAACATTTTGCAAATTCCAATTACTACAGTTTGCACAGAGAACTGTCTAGTTTCTACCTCTTATTCCTCAATCTCCCTTGGGCTGTTTTTGTTCCCATTTTCTCCTTCTTTTATATAAGACATCAGCAGTTTATGATTGTCCGCTGGTTAATCGGATCTGGAAAATTGAATGGTGAAGCTGAATGTGGCTGCTTCCATGCCCGAGGCAGTTGAGAATTGAGATAGATAATATCTCAATTTTGCAAGTCGGGCGGTATCGAGCACTTTGATGGTTTGTCATTATCACTTACAATCGATTCTAGACCTGTGTGGAAATACTATCCCTCCATTATCCTACAAAGTCCCCAAATTGTCACAGGGTTTTCGGTTTTTTTCTTCTTCTTTTCATTAAATTGTTGTTCTTGGTTTCACAATGCTCATTTAAATTTGAGTCATTTTCCTCAAAAAAAGGTGTTGAGCACTGGTGGCTTGTTATGACTCAAACAACTTGTTTAATAATACTGAACAATTCTTTCCTCTTAAAATAATTCTGTAAATTCCTGTGACATTTGTTTAAAGTTCGTCATTTTCTATACATTTCCGCTTTAGTCCTGTAAACAGAACTTTAGGTAAAAAAGTTAGACAGATTAATTTAGATTATTTACTAGATGACAGATTGCCGTTCACCTCCTGATGACAGACGCCCAGTGACAAAAGCTGGGAATTTATATTTGGCAAGTTTTCTTAAGTCGTATGGAAGTAATGTTCAAACCTTGTACTTGTCGGTGTCCGTGTAATTCTTTGCAAAGTTCAGTTAATATCCTCTGGTGACCAGATTAGAGGTAGACAAGGGGGAGCGATCTTAAAGAAAGGGATCTTTTCTGGGGCCCTTCTTCTATAGAAAGTTCATTGGTGAGGGTACTTTATTTTTTCGTCGTTTTATTCTTTTCGGTTTTTGTTTGTCCGTGCACAAACAGCTGCAAGCTGGGAATTTACTGGTAGCCATTGTGTCAACTTGATGGAGGAAAAAGGTCTATTATTTGCGCGGTCGATTCAAGAACACCGGGGGCTATGGTGCTTTTAATTGAAAGGAAGACAATGAAGGGGTAGAAGTAGGGGGGAACACATTGGGATGACCTGGTGTGAACTTCACTGCTAGTAATTTCATCGTGTCATCTGGCTGAAAAACGAATCGGTTGGTCTATGAAAAACACATTAAGACTTTTTATTAGAAGGGGTGGGGTGTGGGGATTCTTTGGTCATCATGTTTGAGAAGTGCACTTGTTATCGACGAGTCTTTTTATATTTTGAATCCAGATCTTGAGTGATTTTGCAGAGTTTATTATAATTTTGTTTTTCAGAGTAGAAAGCCCTGGACTCAGACTTGACACATTCTGGATTCCTATTTTGAGCTAAGAAACATTTTCTTTGCTCTTGTACATGGCATTTATTTGGGGATTCTTGTTCCCAGTTGAAATCAAATCTAGTCATTGGAAATCAAAATTGCATAAAAAAAGTTAAAGCAGTACAGAACAAGGAGATGGTGTTCTTGAAGTGTTCTCGGCAGTGTAACGCTGTTGTCAGACTTTGTTTTTTTCTGAAGAAACAGCAAGTCTGTCCCACATGACAAAACACACTACTGATTTACACGTGAGGTCTGGGCGAGGTGGATTGAGAGCACTGGTCACATAGCAACCATCCTTTCCCTGGTGTTACACGCCATGCTATGTTCATTTAACAACGTATACCAGTGGGATTACTTTATTTGCTGACTCTCGATATCATAGCGGGAACCAGACATTTAAAACAAAGTCGGGTAAGATGGGTTCTTTTTTTCTTTCCGCTGAGGGGGGTACTTGTGCATAGAGCCCATACCCTCACTTGACTGTCAATGGCACCTTTCCACCACTAGAGGGCCAGGAGGAAATAAGCCATCTTCTCTACAACCAATACAGGAGTCTCTCAAACTAGACTGCCAATGTTACATTTTCACCAATAGGGGGCTAGGATCGTCACTGAGGCAATTGCCCCTAAACCTCTAAAATCTGCCATCTACACCGCAAAATCCACCAGCCTCAGTTCGGCTCAAGCCACAAGTACAGTAGCCTAAACTGTATCAAAACCAGAGACTGTCAGAAAAAAAAGAAGGCTTGATTTACTGTTTTCTTTATGGCCGCATTTTGTCACCCAAAGCCGTGGTAATCTCAATCAAAAAGTGACAAATAACTAATTTTTCAATGGCCTGTTCATTTGTTACGATCCGGCATTCACAAGGGTGTTGGTGTATGCGTTATTAATGCCTGCATGCGTGGCCCATTTTCGATCGCTATCCTTTTCTTTCTTTTCTACACTCCTTTTTTGTCATTGTAATCCTTGGACAATTAATTAAGGGTGTATTAGCGGTGTGGATTGGTTCCCTCCGGCCTGCTTGCCATATGTGTTTGTGCTATCAACCCCCAACTGGGGTGTAACATGCGCTTGGCTGCCTCACTTGCTGTTTTCTTTCCAGTGGTTGAGAAAGGAATACAAAGTCAAAACAACTACTGATTGGTATCTTTTCCACCATTTTAAAAATAATTTAGTGGACATGTTATCTCATGATTCTTCCACTTTGCTTCGTTAAAGGTTTCTGTGCAAAGTTATGAGAAAAAGAAAAATGCCAGAAGTGTCAGAATTCCCCGTCTAAATAAACCTAGAAATTAAAAGTCTGCCACAATCCGGACTCCAGCAGAACTTGTGAAAAGAGAACATCTCTGTGGCAACTTATATTGTGTGGAGACACAAGTGTCTTCCTTCCTTCCCCTGGGAAGGGAACAGCCAGCTCTTTACAAACCCCATCCCGGAGTTTGTAGCCTGTACTTTTGAGCGCTGTGCACCTCACACAGTCTCAGTGAATGGTAGCCTAGCTGGAGGTCTGGCCCCACCGTTCCTATCTCGCAACCAAGCGGAAAAGATATGTGTTACATTATTACACAGCCCACATTGGCTCGGAGGGCTGCCACAGCTGGGCTACTCCCACAATACACTTCCCCTATTCCCTTCTGTTTTCTTCTTTCATATTTGCTGCGATATGCGACCACCAGCATACATCAAACACGAACTGTGTTAATCACGAACTCATGTGTTCTCTTTCACCTTATCGGCTCTTAATCTGACAACATGCCGTCTCTTTCTCTTGCTCTGAATTTCTTGCCTCGATCGTTCACCGTGGTCTGATTATGTTATGAACAGTATCGAAGGGAATTAATTTTTCACGTTTTCGGTGCGAGGAAAGGGGTGTTACGTTCGGTTGACCGAGTCTTTTTCAATTTGGTCTGCCGACACAATGCCAAGGAGACCCAGTTATGATAAGGGGACTGAGACAAAGTTATTTCAATGGTTTTTTTTCTTTATTTTATCTCGAAGCCCAATCTGCACATACATGTATAGTCAGTCTGAGTTAGAGTTTCAGACTTACTAACCTTTTTGTTTTTTTATGTTGGCATGACACAACACTGCCCAGTTTATACCTGACAGCCCACAGACATTTCACATCATCTTTCCCTATACCCTTGTTGAAATAAACATAGGTTCACTGTTAGCAGAACAATTTCCCAACAAAAGAAACATGGGTTGGCAAGGCGAACTGTTCACACTTACACTGGTGTGTAGACCTAGACAGGGGTAGGCTGTAGATTTTGGGTTTTCTACCCAGGTAAAACTTCTCAACCCTGGTCCCTTCCAGACTAGGATTTACCTGGGTAGAGCATCAGACCCATGTTGGAGCCATTTGGGGTTCCTGCTGGTCATGATAGGAGTTCCTGTGTGTGCAATATACAGATTCGAAAAAGTTGAAAAGTTGAAGCTGTGGATCTCAGAAATTATTTGAGTAGCAGTTTGGAGTGATGAATTTCACAGATTTCAAATCCAAAACACGGCTGTCAAATAATGATTGCTGGATTTGCTACATTAACTAACTCACCACTTTCTTCACCATGTACCATGTACATGTCCTACCAGTACCATCTAAATATACATCTACGGCACTCTCTGGTAGTTCAAAAGTTAGGGGCACACCAGCAAGTGTGTTAAGTGTATTATATTTTTGTTGGTGTAGTATATAGATTGATGCTGACATCTCATCATGAGGGGAGTCTAACTTGATGTATTTATTAGAAATTTACTAAATTAACTAAATGCCGCTTCATGTGAATGCGATGCAAATTTGATGTCACAAAGTTTAGTGAATTCGCACCCAGAAAACTTGCCCTGACATTACAAATTCGCCTAAGCTTAACTCACTACATGGCATTTGCCAAGAAAGTATTTTTATCTTCGTTTGAAAAATTGCTGCCTTGTCATTCAAACTATTCAGAAATCTGCATTTGCTAGTAGAAAAGTCCTTGGCATCTGATTAAGTTAAACACTACTAAAAAAGGGTCTATCCTTGAACAAATTAACCCCTACTTCCCAAGTCATTAAAAATAAATGATAGATCCCTGGTGAATGGCTGTATTATTAGCTGGCCCAGTGGGGCCTCTGGACTCTCTCTTCAATGTTTGCCTTTGTGGGATATTAATTTCAGAAGAAATAAAAGTGTTAGAAAACAAAATCAATGATGAACTCTAGAGTATTGAGCGAACGTTCTATTGATCTCTGGAAGATACATCAGCGACGGGGAGCTTGTTAAAAAGTGCAGGACACCAGGACTATCTATGGAGCATTCCGTTGGGACTCTGTTGTGCCGCACTCCCGGTTTTTTAATTAAGTCTTCTCATTAATATTTCAGGTTAGACAGTGTCTCATGATGTATGCATGTGTGAGTCTGGAAGTTGCCCCCTTTGTAATTTGTTTTTTTTCATTAAGAATGGAGCGAGTGTCGTCCACATTTGTTTAAACTTGAGAATCCATTGCCTTTTTCTAAATCCTAACTTTGTAAGAAGCAGGTATTGATGATTCACAACAACCAACCTTAGTTTTTGAAAGCTATTTTCTATACTTTCATAAAACAAGTGTTCCTGTCCTTTATTGAGGAGGTCTTCCCATAGTTTCATTCAAACAACATCAATATATTTATAAGATTTGTTTCTGTTTTGTGAAAATAAGATATTTTGGCAATCAATATATCATCTATAGTAAACTAAACAAACCAAAAGATGCTACAATTTCAATACATCAATTTTTCCTTCTTCTCCCTTCCAGTTGTACTATCTTCATTCCCTCTCTTAAGAATCCAAAGGCACATGAAGGTGGCCACGTTGACAGTTTTGTTGGGAAAGATTGCAGGATTTACGATGTTTTGGTTTAACATTTTTTGTTGAAATTGCTAAATGAGGGTGTCGTAAATTTCTGTGTGACAACTGCTTGTGGTGATGGTATAGGGATGTCAGACTGTGCGCTGTAATCTAAACGTTGAAGTTCACGCTAAGTGATGGTTCTTATGTGAGGCCTTGAGCAACAAACTCAAATAGTTTGAATCAAAATATGAGCCATAATGAAAGGTCACATGTTGCTCCAGCCAAGGTCATCATTGTCCAGTAGCCCCCAATGCCAACAAATATTAATTGATTAGCCTTGATCAAATGCATGACTACTGATAGTCCAGCAACGCATCTGGTTTGACTTATAAACTCAAACAGCTAAGCAATCCTGAAGTCTGACAGTCTTGTTTATCTAGCAACAGGAGCCAGACTGTTTGTCCTGGTAAGGTCAACTTGGTGTCTGTCTGATTCCTGGACTTGACACCCTGCCATTTAGTAACAGGTGGCATGGTAGGATGAGTTCCCCCTTGGTAGATGAATCTCCTCTGTCATAAATCTTCCAGTGGTTAAAAGAGCTGTGTAATAAATTATGAAGTTTTTCTTTCCTATGTTCTGGTATTGTACATTGTACATTCACTTTCACAGTGAAGTTTTGTACATGAACTACTGCAGAAGTTGACATTCAACATTTTGTATTTTGATTGGAAATAATATTTTAGTTAAACCTAGTTTTTATCTACTGTACTTTAACCAGCATGGTGATGATCCTGGCGGTGGAAGTGGGAGTTGGGTTCTGACAAACTGTGTGAAGAATTTGTTATTTATTTTGTTGGTAGAAAAGCTTTTGTTTTTGTTCTGATCCATATCTTAATTAAAATCCATATCTCCATGAACTTTGCATCGTGTTTCAAAAAGTTTGAAGAGTGGTGCAGTTTCTGCCTTATTTACCAGAGTTCAAATATGTAGAAAAGGTGATACAGTGAACGTACTTGTTGCTTTTCCAGGAATATTTTGCAATAATGTAGGAAGCTACATGTGTGGAGATACCTACAGGTACTGATGTATGTGATTGCTGATAAGCTCAAGGATGACAATTAGAACATTATAGTGATCCACTCACAGCCTTGTTCAGTGTGGCTGGGATCTTTAACAGTGTGTGTCCTGATAAGGTCAACCTATGTCTGGGAGCAAGCTCAACACTCAATCAATTAATGACAGGTGGCATTATTATAGGCCAAGTCCCCCTGGTATCTACCCTGCTAGCCCCCCTTCCCTCCTCAACCCCTAATCATCTACCCTTCTGGTTAAGATTTTCTCCAGTGCAACAGCCTGTATACATGTATAATTAGACACATTCTGGCATTGATAGTCAAAAGTTAATCTTTTTATTTGACATTAGCAAGACAGCTTGCGGAGATGTTTGTAGGCTAATTAGTCAAGTGGTGTTTTTTGGGGGCTTGGATTAGCAGTCATGGAGGTTTATTAGGGTGCCACAGGTTGGAGGATCAACTATGATTGACTGGAGGGGTTCTCATGCCAAATATAGTTAGATTTAAGAGTTTGGATAATAATTACATTACACACAGCCCTTGAACTAAAAGAACCAAACAAAGACTGACAAACCCAAACAATTCCATATGAAACAGGTCTGCATAATTTATTGAACAACTAATAATTTTAGTGGAAACGAAAACTGCACAAGTTGTTGCATTTGCTTTCTCTCGTTTATAGTGACAAGTATGAAGATGGTACATAACTGATACTGTATAGTGACTGTTTTGATGGCTTTTACTTTGCACAAACCATCTCCATCTGGAATGATCATAAATGTTTGGGTCGGTAACGCTGAAAGGAAAGCAGAGAAATGAATCTTGATGGGAAAAAAACGTCCCTTAGCTGCTGCATCGGTTATGAGTGCTGTGGTCCAATTGGGCCAATTATCTGTGAATGTCTCTTCAGTAAGCATCATTAATTCAATTTAGTGGGTCACTTATTAGAATATCAGATGCAGTTCTCTAAATAGTCCTACTCAAAAATAGCGGTTGGTGTTTGAGATGTATCAAGGAGTTTTTCAATAATGTCATTTTTATTTCATTTTCATTTCATTTTTATTGGAAAGAGTTTGCAAAATGGACACAGCCACATCAAAAGTAGATTTCTGATGAGTTGGTTGTTTGGTGTGAATGGGAATATAGAATTGGACCCTTCAAATATTTGTTAGTATGTTTGTTTGTTTGTTTTGGGGGAAGGGAAGGGGAGTGGGGGGGGGGGGGGGGGGGGGGGGGAGTTGCGTGTGAATCTAAGTTAGGTCTGGGTGTAGATTCTAGAACCCCAATTCAATTCAGCATATTAAGGAATGCACTGAATTCAAACACTGCACCCATCCTACAATCTTCCACCACCTGTTGATTGCAGAGAGAGACAGATTCAATTTCTTGACTTCAGCTTTTTTTCCTTTCCATTTTCTTGGCACTGAACTCCAAATTCCTGTCATAAATCACCCCTTATTTCATCAGCCCTCTCTCACTTCTTGGAGGGGGGGGGGGGGGCCTTCACCCATTTACCAGCAGATGACAACTGTCTTTTTAATTTTTGAAATGAACAAACTCTTTATTTAAACCTCAAAACATTGGCAAAATAAGATTGTTTATATCATTATAGTCAGTCCCACATTCTGAGATAAACAAGAACTAATGGTAAATAAGACAGGGGCAGGGTCAGAGGTCAAGGCTCCAGACCCATCTGTGCAAATACATTTCCTATCCAGCAACAAGTCTTACTATTAAAGGATCCTGTGTCTGTCTTACAAGAAAGTCGGGTTTATGTTTTCCATCTCCCTCAAAGAAAAGCTCCTCAGGAGTTTATGGGTGTGACACAGAAGACAGAAGGGTTCAAGAGGAGGGATTAGCATCTTGATACCAAGACAACACTGTGGCTGAATCTCCCTGGGTTTGTTAGGGGGGGGGGGGGGCTGGGAGGCTAGGAGAGGTCAGTGGCAATAAGGTGGAATCTTGACACTGGTATTTTTGAGGGACGCTTACCCCCACAGGAATTCCCCAAAGACCCTCTGCATGGATGATCCAAGACGTTCCTTGTTATATCCTCTTCGTCTGGGTTGTTTTGCAGATAAGATGGGCTTGGTCTTGACATTCACATGGCTGGTTTGGATTCTCTGGAATGTTGTACTTTTTGTTTGCCTTTCATGGGGTTCATCATTAATAATCTTGCAATGTGACATCTGGCGTGCAGACCAACTGTTGCTTGTGGTTGTGGGGGGATGTTAGTCTGCTGTACAATTCGGTGTGGTTTGGAACTAACAATATTTAACAAAAGTTTACTCATTTGTAAACTCTATCCAGTGTGTATATTTTAGGCTTTGATTTTGAAATAGTTTAATCTGATTCGATGCAAAAAGTCGCTCAAAAGAGTCAAATTGCCTTGACCTTTAACCAGAATATTATGACTTACTATTCTTCAGTTTACTTCAGTTTACCACCAAAAATGTGTTTTTAGACACATATTTGGAAATGACATTTTCAAAAATGTGTCTTTAGAGTTTAGACATGTATATCTTTGGAAATAAAATGTTGTTGTTTTCTTCAGAATGACAACATGCCAAAGGAATACCTTTATAGGGAGTTTAGCATCAATATTTTAATAGCTTTCAAACCCTCAAAAATGAAACAACAACTTTTAGCAAAAGTGATACTCTGTCTTTAAAATAATAAGCAATAATAGCCCAGTATTGTGTTACTATAACCATGAAGGAAGAAAAACAGATTACTGTTTTGTCTCAGCTCTGTACCCCAAACAGTGGGCACCAGAGTGACAATGACAGCCACAGGAGGCTAATTAGATTTCACCAAGAGCCAATTTTGGATGACCTCGCTGGGGAAAAGGAGGTCAGTTCCCAGGTTGGCCTGGTCTGATCAGGTATCAGGATCACAACCTGCTCATTGATGGATTGATTCAGAGATAAGATGCTCCATGTAATTGCTTCTTAAGTTATGGCCTCAGTTAAGTTATTGTCTCACCTACTGGTGTTGAAATCAATACTGGTCCAATATGGGGATTTATAATAGGGTAAAATGCCTCTGGTTACATTTACATGTATTAGTTAAAAGTAAAGTGTTCTTCTTTTATCCCTCCCCCCTCTCTCTCTGCTCCTTTCCATCTAGTCCCTATCTGGACCACTTCTTTTGTGTGTGTTTTTCTTTTTTGTAAGGGGGGGGGGGGGGGGCAAGGCAAAGGTCATAAATGTACTAAATATGTGACCTGCTCCAGTTGACAATTTTTGCTTGTTAGATTCTGCTTTTTTTCCCAATTCTCTAGGTTATCAGCTTTGGTTATCAGCTTTATATTGATGTATCATTTACATATGTACCCCCACCCTGTCTCCCCTGGTGGAAGGATTCTAGTGATAAAACCCTGACAACCTAATTCGAGATTTAAACAGCTTTGAAGTTCATAAAAGCGTATTGTTTCTATACACAACTGTTTCACAAAATAACAAATCAAAACACTTCTGGGTGACGGATCATGTTCAAATTTGGGGAGATTGTAGATTAATAGTTTGTGATTCAGGAAAACCCCAAATCTCAAAATTGTAAAATCAACCCCAAATGACTTGTACATTGTAATAAAACACATTGTGCGACTTTGTCCGGGTTTCGTTGCAACAGGTCAAATATTTACATTTGACTCGAAAATTGTCCAACTCATTTTAAAGACAAATTTTGAAGATGTGACCGAGTGCTGATTTCTCCAATCTTAGATTGGTCACACCCCCTAGGGCTATTAGAGTTCAGAATTTAATTTTGGTTTCTACTGGTAGTTTATTTTGTGTGTCGTTTCTACGTTTGATTATTGCTATTTTGGGGGGCCACAATTCTGTGATCATTGTTAATTTACACATTCAAATTCCAGTTAATAAAAGCATTTTATTCTGTAAGTGTATCCCTCAACATGCTGACAAGTGATATACTGGTGTTTTTTAACTCACCAGTACATGCCAATATTCTCAAGTGCAGTCAATCTGTTATGAGTAATTTAGTTTGAAAAAAATCTGCCGAAGCGAAGTGTGAATCAATTTAGTTGCCCCGCTTGACGGCCGGGGCGTTTATGCCCTACTCAAAAGCGTGTCTACGGCCCGCGAGGTGATAAATTGGATATTACGCCCGGTAATTTGCCCCACCGGATCGTTGACAATTACGTTGTCACTATTGATTTAACAGATAATATCTTCTCCCGGGAGATTTGATCATCTCCCTCTCCATACGCCAGGAATTCTTTTTGATGTATGTCGAGGCTGGATCGCTAGTGACATCCGCCAGTCTTTGCCTGCCGTGCTGGGAATTTGTGTGAGTCGGAGATTGGCAGATCGACGGCACAATTACGGGCCGGTCTCGCGGCTTTTAAACGCTAATTCCAGTGTAAAGTGGCCAGCGCTTCTGCGGAAGCACGCAGCAAGGAAGCGGAGCACAGACTTGAAGCTTCCAGGCTGGATTATTTGTGCCGTGCCGGCAAACGCAGGCAAAATTGAATTTGTGTTTATGTCCCAAGGTTGCGATGGTCCTAAATCCAATAAAGCCCTGATGTGCTTGTAAATCTGCTATAGATTGTAGCTGGAGAGATAATGTCTGGACAGAATGCTATGAAGCAAATTGTTTGTCATTGTTTTGTTGTAGATGGTCTGCTGACTTGTCTTATTGCAGATACATGTACCATTTCTGTGTCTATTCCTGAGATTGAATTCATTCTGGTTTTGTTTACTGGTAGGTCCTTGGACTTTTATTTCATTAACCCGCGCTCCACTCCAGTCATTTAGTTTCTTTAACTGTTTCTGACTGTTTGCATGTTTGTAAAATCAATCATGTAGTTCGATGAAGACACACAATCTGTGTTCAAAAAGGTAAAACTAAAATCCAACCAAACTTTCAGTTATGACAATATGTCAGTAGAGGTTATACGGCCTTTTTTGCCAGGGACGGCAAACAATATCCGAACCGTCTGAAAACCATCTTAAAAATGCTATTTCTTCTTTCCTCATGGATAAATGCACTGCCAGGTACCAGCACAGAAGATGATACTCAATTGACAGTTAGATCTACTAACAAACCGGTATTTTTGCTTCGTTGGTGCCGCATGTCAATGTATTGTTTTGATTTGTTAAAAGTGCGGCTCAGTTAACGCTAGTTTTAGCTCATTATCCGAGGTGTCATTCGTCACCCCATATCAACTTAAGATCTTGCTGGTGATCTTATGGGAACAGACAGCTGGTTCTCACATCGTCTTAACATCACAAAAGGAGACAGAGAGAAAATACCTACTATTGTTATCCTGCCTCCATTAACCCAATAAACTCTGTAACAAAAATCAATTTTTGTTTTGATAGGATACTTATAACACCATCTAACAAAAAGCACAGCCAGCACGTTGGTCAAATAGAGGGTGGATCGAAGATTGACCAATTTACTTTGAAAGGTCAGCTCGATAATAAATGTCATTAAATTTGTGACTGGGTTTATGTGTGAAAGAGATACCCAAATGCTATCACTCGAACCAACCAATCAATAGACATTTCTTTTTCTTATTTGAGCTTCGGTCAACAAAGCTTAAGTTTATATCTTCAGCATGTATTATGATCAATATGCCTGAGGCCTTTTTCATTAATTTATATCTTGCCAAAGCGTCAATTTTTTCAGGGAATAGGAAGTTATTTTTGAAAAAAATAAAAAGTATCCACCTGCATCTCTTGCCTTTTGCTGGTTGGTGAACTATCTTATTATTAAAAGGCCCTCCTCCATTTAAAAAATGTACCATACATGTATAATGACAGTTATTTTCTAGCACATCATGGGGATAATTGGTTGATTCTTAAGAACTAACACAGATGACCAGTGATCTATAGACCTTAGCTTAGTCTAATTAGCGTGCAGTGGCCACTGTGGTTTGGATACTGTGTGTCGCTTTTATTGGGGAAGGTATTGTATCATATTGTTGACGGCCTTATTAAATTGGATCCGTTCAAGCATGTAATGCACAATGATTGCTGAGGCCATGGTTGATCTTTTATAATCGAGATACCGGGATCGTGGTTGCTGGAAGAACTGGGTGATGTGTTATACCGGTAGAATGCCAGCATCAGCTTTAATATCTGAGGTTTTTGTAGCCAAAAGGATCACCAAACGTATCCCTTACAGCAAAATCTGAACTTTTTGTATTGAAAAATAAAACAGGAAATTAAACCGTGATTCCTAAAGAGATTTGTCGTGCGACTCATGTCCAGTATATTTGTTGTTTTGATAACCTGATTTCTTGTATCCATTTGTAAAAAAATAAGGGAGGATGTTGTTAAGAGTGCTTGAGCTGTGTGTGACATTGGTGCACCACAAGTGAAGCTTTCTTCTCTTTCTTGGCAGAGATAAACTTGACAACAGGAGCATCCGCTTGTGTCTGTTTGCTCACTGATTGATCGAGCGGGGCTTTTATGCACGGTGACACTTTGATATGAAAGAACAGGCCTGGAAATGTGGCCGTATTCTCACCTAGCGGCGTGTCGATCCATCGCGGAGTGAACTGAAGAGGAAGGAAGCTGGGCATAGTGTCTGTACTCTGTACGCCCGTCTTCTGTCAACTATTGCAGGGCTAATAAAGCTGGCGGTGTGCCGGCAATATTTACCTTTCTCAGCTCGGACGTCGTCCAACAATAAACCTACCAAGCACGGCTCTCACACTGAACAGGATATGGCCTATGTGATGGGCTTTTCAACACAACAATTTGGTCTCTCCCTCTTGCTCAAATATTAACCCCCTCTGCCAATTAACGCCACTGTCAGACCACATTTTGTCAATTTTTACTGCTGGGGCTGTGCTAGTGATATTATAGTTTTATTCTGTTTGTCTTCTTATCTCTTGCGCTGCTTTGGTTTTTTCACAGTTCATTGGCTGCATTTTCTGGATATCATGATTGCAATACAGATGAGCAATAGCCTGGTTTAGAGAAGAATAACTGCTGCTTGGGGCAATAGTTGACGCTGCTATATCGAGCCAAAATATATTTGTAATGAAAGAAATATCCCAGTTATTGTTAGCTTGGCAAGCCTTGGCGTTCACGCCCGGCTGAAGGAATTCAAGTTCTGAATGGCAGAACAGTCGAGTTTTTCCCCTCTCTCCATCGTTTTCTTTTGGATATTTTTTCTGTCTCATTGATTGGGTTTTATGTCCTCGTTGTTTGAGTATCTTTTGTTGAGTCTGTTATCCAAACATCGCTCAGCATGCGGCCAGAGAATCTCAATTATGCTAAGCGTTAGTGCATCGTGGCGGCAGTATTCAGCTGCCAATCCCGACAGTCGGTACCCGGCGGTCGGTACCCGATGGTGGGTGCTGCACATGAGGAGACTGCTTGACAAGCTGGCATGAGATGCCATGGATGGGAGAAACCATAAACGGAGGAGCCTCCCAAAAAGGAAAAAAAAAAAGGAGTTGTACCAGAGCCCCCAGGCCAATCCTATTACTTCTGGCCCAGTTTGCCGGGGATAATAGCTTGGCGCAGTAGCCCCGATGTGACTGTACTTTGCGGAACTCAACACAGCAATGACAATGGCAATGCAGAGGTGATTATCAGCAGGGATGACAAATGCCCAGCGACTGGGACTTGACAATGGGATTACTTATTGAAATCAAAATCAATACCTTGGCAATTAAAAGAGGTCCCCGGGGGTCAAACCAGATATTTGAAAAGGGGGAAAAGTTGGGTATTGAAACTTTTGTGCAATTTGTTTCCTGGTGGGGAATCTTTTAAGATTCCAATCACAGGCTTGACTGAATCTATGGTTGAGACCTTCTCACGAATTGATAGCGGCTTTGGACATCGCAAGTGTAATTTGGAGTTTCGCTGTTTGCAGTCTTGAGACTTTTTTTTATATGAGAGACACTATCGGTATTGAAAAAAATATATCTTTCAGACCTTTTATTCGATTTTCAACTATTTTTTTTTAAATGACAATCTCATCCTCGTGTTTTTTTATTGAAGTAAATGTAGTGCAACACTCGTGTCTGGGCCATTTTGTTTGCTGTTAGTGTTAGTTACTGCATGGTTACTGGGTAGTTACTTCATGGTTACTGGGTAGTTACTTCATGGTTACTGGGTAGTTACTTCATGGTTACTGGGTAGTTACTTCATGGTTACTGGGTAGTTACTTCATGGTTACTGGGTAGTTACTTCATGGTTACTGGGTAGTTACTTCATGGTTACTGGGTAGTTACTTCATGGTTACTGGGTAGTTACTTCATGGTTACTGGGTAGTTACTTTATGGTTACTTCATACTTCATGGTTACTTCATGGTTACCAAGCTGGTATACGCAATAAACAAATCCTTTAGCAAAACAGATCTTTACAGAGGTGAAGTCAAGTCATGTTTCACATGCGTAAACACAGTGATTAAAATACTACAGCATGACTGACTGAAGCAAACATCTCTGATTCTGCCAGCGTTTAATTGGGCTGTCGTTGCCAATTAGTGAGCTCAATATCAATGAATAATTGTAGTCAACACATCAACACCCCACAGTCCTCAACTCCTGCAATGATTGTTTCCCTCTTGGTTCTCAGCCTTGTCATGGTGTCAAGGTGGTCTTTTTTGTCCCCCCCCCCCCCCCCTGAGCTTTCCCCAGTTATACATCCTTTTGAATGCCTCAAAGTTTATTCTTCCTTTCCAACTGCCCAAAAAGAAGTGAAAACACCACCACCACAAAAGCTTGGCAGCTTCAGGCAGCCGCTAGTTGAATAAGAAAGCAACCGCGGTCTTTTCTTGTCCCGTCTCTTCGGATTTGAAAAGAAAGATTGTGACAACTTGTACCGTCAGTGGATGAGACGCGTTTTGTTACCTCTGCCAAGGGTGGCCCAGCGGAGTTCTTAATCCCATAAAACGCCAGAGCTGACACGAAGAATAGGAGATTCGACAAGAGGCTTCGCACCATTGTCCCTGCTCCCTCGCTTACCCGCAGGGCTTGTTTTTCTTTTGAAAAAAAACTCTGAACAAAGTTTTTTTTCAAATTTTGTCCCGCAAAGTTCAGGGAGGCTCACCCACACATAGAAAATGGTTGGTTGCGGTGAATCATTGAAAATAATCGGAGAGAGCAGAGTGATCGGGAGATTAATTGTTTGTCCCATCCCAACCCAGCCGCGGGGGAAGACAAGAGTGAAGAGAAAGATTAAAGGTCAGACCAAGCTGGCTTGTTTGTTCCCAAGCAAAAAAGCGATTCCCTCGAAAAAAAGGGAAGTTTGTGAAGACTGTTTTTCTTTCATTAAAAGATTAAAAGCTGAAGGGTGAAAAAAAACAGACAACTTCAAACAGAATGTGTAGCGCAGAGTACAAATCTTCCACTTCCCTTGCTTTGTCATGTAACCCAGTTTTAAAGTCGGACGTGTTTGTACTTCTACGTGCTTCTCCTTTTCTAAAAAAAACTGAAGTGAATTGATAGCAGACAAAAAGAGTTTTAGCTGCCGAGAATGTTCAAATGGAACAAATACATTTTGTACACTACATGTACCTGCCCTATTTGTCAACTTTTAAACTGCGTTTGGGAAGATTGTACATAAACTTAGCTGTGGGAATAGTTGTAGCTTAATTGTCAGTTTGTAATACAGTCAAACCTTGATATAGCGGCCATCGACGGTGCCGGTTTTTGTGGCCACTATACGCAAGTGGCCACTATAGCAAAACGTACACATGTACACACACCCATACATGTACATGTATGAAGTCCAGGAACCAAACAACAGGGGAGATTTCAAAGTCAACAGAGGGCGCACTTCATTTCTGCGGCCGGAGTACACAGGTTTCACGGCAATGTAATTGTACACATTTTATTTCCTGTGGGCTAATATGGGTTGGCCACTGGCCGCGTTACGCAGTGGCCGCATTAGCAGAAATGGTTATGGTATGTTTATGCAAGAATCAAACTGGGACCAAGCAAAGGTGGCCAGTTAAGCCAGGTGGCCGCTGTATCAAGGTGGCCGCAATGGCAGGTTTGACTGTAGTAGCAACTATACACTTGAAGTAATTCAAAAGTTGTGTTGCTCTTGTATGCCGATGAACATCCAACCATAAATACTCACAGGGCAGCAATGTTGATTTCATTTCATTTTTCACCAAGTAACATTAACCTTTATTTCTCATAAATGTTAAGAGTTCAAGATGTAGCGACGTAGAAGGAATCACTGAAGATCTTGAAATCCACAACTTGCTCTCTAAATAGTGTATTGTGCCTGGTGCACCACCTTGCAAGAACACAGGGCCACATGATGCTGAATCACAAGACATAAATAAAACCGGTGCCCCTGCGGGAAACCAGGCGGGCGTGGCTGAGCCTGCATTGGATGATTTTCTCTCTCTATACACCCCCCCCCTTTTTCTTTTCTCTCCCTCTCCCTACATCATAGCAGGTTGATCATGCAAGATCACAAGATCTTGCAAACACACCGGGCCAGAGATGGTTTCTCGGGAAACAGGAGTTTGCCGTCGATAAACACGAGCCAAGACCGCAAGGAGTGGATGCCGTGGATATTTTCAGACAATCTTGTCGCGCGACTTTAGTTTTTTTTTTTTTTAATAATAAATTGTGCTGACTTTGATGTGAAGGTGCACCAGACATTTGATCAATGAGTGTTCACATGTTTGGATCAACAATTTTAGGATACGCTCTGTGGTCTCTGTAACACAAAATACCTTTCCTATATTTGTCATTTATGATAGACCTGTTTTCTAATCAACTACACAATTCATCTGCATGCCAATACAATTTTAAAAAGATTAAAATATTGCACGGTTATGAAACCTTAAAGAAAACAAAAGGGTTTACTTCAATTCTTTCAAGAAGTCTGCACTGATATTTTATTGTACATAGTTTAAAAAGAACTGAACTGTACATTTTCTACATTAAATATATTTTTTTTATATGGACGTGCGTTCTCGAATTAACAAAATCAGGCTTCAAACATACGTTGGAATTCCTGTGCGCACCTGTACATACAATGAAATTTGACGAAAGTTTTTCTCATATGCAGGAATAAAAAACAAACTAAAAACATTAAGAGCAGCAACAAATGATTAACCAAATAAAGTGGCTTGCTCACCACTGGGCTTTCAAATCTTGAGCTCATGATAAGATATTTTTCTGGATTGATAACCGCTCATCAAAAGTGACACCTGTGAGTAAACTTACCTAAGTTTGCCTACTTGGACATTAACGTCAGACCCAATAATAAATATCAACCTCCCCAACATGTCAGTAAAAAAACTCAAATGAATGAAACAAATAATAATACTTGCCGATGTAAGCCTAGCATCTGTTCCTGTCAGTTTTATGACAGCCCATATGTCTGATGTAAAGCCATTAAAATCCATTAAGCCATCAGATTGACAGCTGAAAACTAATTGAGCTTTTTTTCCTCTCTCTCTACCCTCTCCCTGTTTTTCTTCTTTTGATGATGCGATCTTTTTCCAGCCTGCATTAATACTCTGCCCCGCCTCATACTCAAACTACTCCTCGCTAGCCCCTCTTTTGGATCAATAAGATCAGAATGGATGTCATTAGACCTCTCGTGGCATTCCCTTATACCGTATATAATCAGAATGACAAGTTTGCGGCTGGCCTAGCAGGCCTAGATATCTCTCCGAGTTTACCCCCCCTAGCATTCCTCCGTTACCAACCCCTACTCCTAGCTATTAAACAATCAATTACAACACAGAAGAGTACCGTACGTCTGTGTGGGGGTGGTGTTGCCTGTATCTCTCTGCTTGTGATGATAAGGGTCGTATGAGTTGAGAGAGGGGGAGAGAGACTCTCGTAAGCCGCATCGATGCCCGAGATGTGTTTAGGCAGGTGCTGCGCTTTCGTTTCCAGCCGTCTGTCGTCCCGGTAGTGTGTAGTGTGGTGCAGCATGCTGATGAGTGGCTCTGGAGGTGCGAAGGAGGGAGGGGAAGAGGTGAATAGAGGGGACACTTTGTTGACTCTCAGGGTGATAAATTACAGCTCTTCCCTCGACAGCCTGTGGGATTTCATCCACTCTCAAAATCATAGACACAAACAGAGAGCAAAAACCAACGCTAAAATACCCAAACATTTAAATGCATTCAAGTCAGACTCTGATAAAAACACTCCAGTCAATATTTCCCCACTGTTTAGTTCCTGGTCTTCAGATGATTAATGTGCATGGGTCCTGACACATTTCTGAATAATTTGTCAAGTTTTATCAACATTTGAAGGGGTTCGGGTATCGAAACTTTCCCAAGTGGTGAGCCATTTGTTCTGTCAATTACAGTCAATATTTTCACACGTTTACATCTTATGATTTCCGTACACAGAAGTGACACAAAAGTGATTGAAGTAAGGGGAGAATAAGTTTTGTATTTATAATTTATAATTTGTATTTGTTTGCAAGACTAGTTGAGGCTCATTTCCTGACTTGTGAGCTTCCAATAATTGCATCTTTTAGTTTACTAACTCGAGAACATACAGATGCCCTACCAGATGTTCCTAATAGTTTAATAAGCAGACCGTTTCATTTTCAAACGGCACAATTTAGTCTGTTGCGTGGCACATATAAAAGTAAATCTGCTTTTTAATTAATAAACCAAATACTAAGTTTATTTGGAAATGCACATCACACTTCATCTTAATTAGGTCTTTTATGGAATTTATTGAAGGATTTCTTTCACAAGACACTTCTAAAGAACCAGCCTCGAAACCACTCTGCCAAAACACCTGCTTTTAACAATCAGGGATTATACATGTTGTGTTTTTCTCAGTCAATAGTTGATGGCCTGGTGTGCCAAGGCTAATCTGCTTAAAACACCTTGAACATCTTAATAGCAACTTTCATGCTTCAACACGTAATAAACAACGATTCTACAAAAAGGATTAGGCATCTGCTCCTAAAAAAGTCACATTTTGTGTGTCCAGTAACCTACATGTACATTGGGGCTCCCAAACAGTATCACCCGGTGTGTGTTATGAGTAGGGATATGAAAAATAGGACTGTGTATGTATTTTGTAAACAATAACACTTAACAGAACAATTTTGTTTTTTTATTATGATTAGTTTAGGAATGGTTAATTATTTGCCTGAAATCCCAGATAAAACAGGCTCACAAAAATTGACAGCAGCACTGTATATCATTTTCTAGAAATCGACTGTTTTTTAATCTAGATTAGTTTTTTTGTTCAGTTTTGTTACAAATTTGTGAGTGACTGTATGTAGATTGGACCATTGGACTGAATTGGCCTTGGTGTACAAACTATGGTATTCATCTGTATTAGCTGTCAGTTTAGCTATTGTGATGAGAAAGCTGACTACATCACAGCCAAACTAAAAGCATGCTGTCAACATGTCATCTCTCAATGAAATCGTGAGGCTACCATTTTGAAGAAACAATCAAATAAAGCAATGTAAACCATGCACCTATTCTGCTGTGAAGGAAAATCCAAAAAGCCTCAACTTAATAAAAACACAGAAACGGTGATTGCTACTGTATCTACCACTTTTGTGACCGTGGTTCAAACCCTACTTGGTTACTCAAGTGAGTTGTGTTTTAACACTTTTGCTTGCTACTAGCTGTATCTACCACTTTTGTTACCCTGGTTCAAACCCTACTTGGTTACTCAAGTGAGTTGTGTTTTTACCAGTGCCTACATGTGTAACTTCTCCACCGAGTGACTGTTTTGCACCCAAAACTGATTTTTGTTTCTTTTGAACCTCAATTTTACTTTGTCTCCCTGTAATTAATTGTATACCTCCTGCTCTCTAGCTCCGCAAAGGAAAACAGAAATAACCATGTAATGACACCTTGGCAAACTATCAATCAAACTAATTTCAGAACATACAACCCACCTGTTAAAATTCCTCCGCAAAGATATGTTTTATTTTGTTTAAGTATCCACTTCATTTTTCTGTTTTTTCGTATCTTCATGGGAACCAAGACAATCTTAATTGCATACCAACGATTGCTAGCGTCATTTTCAAAGTATCTTAAAAAGCTAATGCCACTACTTCTCTCCATGAATATGATTGATAGTACAATCCTGAGGGTTTATTTCTGTGCTTTATGCTATCAATTCAGACAGGAATCAATCAATGTGTCATTCTGTCTTGGCTAGGATGGTTCTTAATGAGGATGCTATGAGAACTCTTTTTGAGCCAAGAAAATGTTGTGGAAAATAAATGAAAGGACATGCCGTGATTCAGGTACCTAATTGTTGGTTTGGGGAAATATCTGACATGCTAATGATCAGAGATCATAATGTAATGGGCCAGTCAGGGTTATGTAATGCCTATAAGCTTTGAAGAGCTAAGTAAATGAACTTGAACTTTTGTCTGCAAATCTTATGCATCATTGTTATCCCAGACATTACATTTTCTTTATGCTGCAATTTCATGTTGTGATCTCAACATGAGAACTACCTCAAAATTGTGTTCAAAATTTGCCCAAGTCCAAGCAGTGGTTGCATTAGATTCAAGTAGATTCAAAACTGTTTCCTTAGTTGAAGAGTGAAGAGAAGTCTCAGTGTTTGAATACTGGTACAAGAACCCCTCCTTAAGCAACCCCTGCATGTACAGAAAGTGACCGTCAACGGTTTACAAATAGCTTGTTTCCTTACTCCTCATCTTTGTTTCCCGTCGCCGCCTCCTGGTTGTTTTCTTAGGTGAATCCCACCTCTTGGCTTGTTTGGACGACCCTCTATCGCCTTCCGGATGGACGGACGAAGAGGGATGTGGTGGGGGAGGGGGGAGGGGGGTGGGTAGAAAGAATCTCTACCTTTCTTTAGAGAGTTTTAATACGGAGGGCAGTGTTTGCCTTGTCAGAGTAAATAAGGGATTACAACCGTAATGCAATCATGAGGATGACGTGGGCAAACGGCATGGCAGATGTTCCTTATAGCGTCCACGCACACACTTTTTTCCCCCGTTTCTTTCTCCTCCACCTTTTATCTTCCCCCGCGACCTACTTCAGTTGTCATTGTCAGTGATATCTCGCTCTGCAAATGGGCAATTACGAGTCTAATCGTGCGGCGGTCTTTATCGGAGCAGCCTGATGTCACCCGTCACAGACACTTATCTCTTGCCATGGAGAGATAAATGTGGAATAGTATAAAAAATAATTCAGTATCCATCTCATGCAGACTGAGGGATACCCAGCTGCCTGCTGGAGAAGTATTTGCCAATGATAAAAAGAAAGAAGGGAAACAAAAGAAGGCTGTCCTGTGTGGAAGTAGTAAACAAATTCCTCTATCAGTTGAAGGTATCCTGGAACCTGTCCTGTTTGGTTAATCAGTGGGTAATTAATTTGCCGTGCTTACAGAGGCAAACAGTTGTTTCTAATGGTAGAATGATTGCTGGCTGATTGCAAATATTGCAGTCTTATCAGTTTGTTTTGTAATTTGTGCATGTGCTTTGTGCCTGGGACTGAAGTTGATTACATACTGGTACTTAAATAACAAAAGCTTAGAGAATATATCAATACTTGGTATCAAAACATCATTGTATTAATTTATCTTTGTATGCTTAATTGTTTTGTTTGTTGTTTTAATAAAACTGTCCATATGTCTGTTTTCTCTTGGACATTTCTGATCCTACTGTTAAAATAAAATTTAATAATAACAAAAATATCTAATTTTAAAAATGCAAATTTTTCATTTGCAGGGGAGAGAATGATGCCTGGATTCCAGGGGAGAGAATGATGCCTGGATTTTCTTTTTTTATATTTCCTATTTGTTGTTGGTTGTGTTACAGATTGTTGATGGGGACGGCAAGGTTAGATGTTGGATTGATGCCAGTGAACAGGGTACCGGGAACTGGATGAAATACGTACGCAGCGCTCCCACATTTGACGGACAGAACATGGTACCAGTGCAGATAGAAAACAAGGTAAAACAAGAACAAATTCATTTACCAGCTACTTAACTTTTCTAAGTCTAAGTAGCAGAAAGACTGATACATGAAAGAAGATTGTTGGCAATGTACATGTTTGTACATTTAGCCAAGTGGGTGAAGAAATTGGTGCACTTGACCAACATCCAATTTAGTCACTCTCTATAACTTGCATAATTAATAACAGTCAAGAAATGGAAAACGGCTAACTATGTATCCAATGAAATCTCGCAGGAAATATAAATGTTCTGTTCATAAACTTGGGAATAAACTTTAAAAGATGACTGTCGTATCAAAAAAAAATTAAACTGCACCCATGATGATTCTTGTTGAGTACATAGTGCATAATAATTATAGAAGATATCATTGAAATGGGGCTATGTTCATTTGTTCATTGATAAGAATACAACAAATGTGGATGTTATTTTTCATCCTCCGAACTGCTCGGTGAGTGCAGCAACATGACAGATATTCCCCAACATAATGATTAATGGGGCAAAGCGTGTTGCTCGCACACTCTTACTAACAGACCAAGTAATTCTACTTCACACCTTGCCGGTAATTAGTCATAGTTTTCAAATATGTCAGCCAGTCGGTCGTAGCCTCGACACTCGTCGAGGTGAAGAGAAAGAAAATGCCAGAGCCCATCACCTGGCATAGTGTACGGTTGTAATTACTGGTGCAGTGGTTGTATGCGGGCGATCGCGCGAGTGCAGACCCAGAAATGTAATAGCATCGTTGCTAATTGTAACATCAGTTGCAAACCTGCCACTTAGAAGGCTTTGGATCTGGAGCTTCTCAAAGGCTCCGGTGAGGCAGGAATTTCCCGTGGTCCGAGGTGTAAGAAATAAGTTCTCTTGATAAAAAACATGAAGAATCATCAATCATCAAGGGTAAAAGCTGATGGCAATCTGAAAGAAGATGTGATGTGACAAGGGCGTGTGAAAGACAACAATCACTGATGCTTTCTAAACATTGTGTGGAGAAAGGCATCCCACTAAAGACCAAGAGAGAGCATTTACTTCTTACAACTGAACTTAAATGGGCGGCAGATGTCATGAGGTTGATTGCACTTACATAACTTGTCCTGCAGATGACGTGAAGCAAACATTTTCTCAAAACCGATAGAATTACAAGCAATAGATAATTTCTTTTCTATACCGTACCATTCAAAATCTTAAAGACTTGTCCTCTTTTTAACCTGGCAAAGATTGCCAAGAAACTGGGCAATACAAAAGAGAAGCTCAAAGATAACACTCAGTGGTGTAGTCCAGTGATAAATTGCATTTTTTAGATGTGAACAAATAATTGGCATCTTGCATAAAGTTTCCATGAATCTAATCTCAACAATTTAAAAAGGCCTTTTTCTCTGTATTTTACTAAATGTGAACTTTAAATAGCAATAACTTGTCAACAGAATATCTGGTTTAAGTGCCAAAAACAGTGTTGTTTTTACCCCACAAATTCTCACCAAAACTCAAAACCCTGCACTATTTTCTTAAAATTAAACCTGCAGATATTCAACATGGTGTCACCGTCACCTAATTATGTGAGTCTAACAAGTTTAAAGTAGATTTTCGTTCTTTTATAGGAACGGGTCCTAAACTCCACAATCAGCACATTAGAGTGACTATTTTGAGAATCCTTATTCTTTAATTTCCTGCAGGTTTATTACAAGGTCATCCATCCCATCGCTCCAGGCAAGGAGCTGCTAGTCTTGAAGGAAGCCGCGTTCCCTGATCAGGAAGGCATCCCCATACAACTCATAGGTGAGCAGACAGGGTGACAACAAGGGTGACACAATGCCTAATACATGTTGGGCCGACGGGCTAATTGGCAAAATATTTGCATTAATTTGTGACTGTGGCAAAAAAAGATTTTAAATAGCGAAAAGTAAACATAACGATCAGAATTTAAATAAATGGTAATTTTAAATAATTGGACAACGAACTAGAGAACTGTTGATTAAAATATAGAATAACAAAAACAATTTGTATGCAAATCTTTCTTAATAAAATAAATTTATATTAAAAACAGTTTAGTATCACTTAATTGTTTAGGCAAATAAGGAAAGACAAAGGTGAAAGAAGAAACTGGCATTTTAATTGGCATATCTATTGTTTGCCTTATAGGATCTTTTATTTCCTTCTCCCTTTCCTTCTACATATTATTGGACTTCTTAGGGAGGAATTGAGGTTCATTTCCCCCTAATACCTCCCCCACCCAAGGTGCATGCCCCCACCCACTTACCCTCCCCAACCCACTCACCCCCCCCCCCCCCCCCCTTCCTCACCCCTCCTCGACCCCCCCCCCCCCCCCCCCGTCTCCACCCCCTCAATTCACCCCCCTATTCACCCCCCCCCCTATTCACCCCCTACCCCACCCAAGGGCCCCTGTTATGTGGGTGCGCCGCATCATTTCCATACTTTGCCCTGAACCTGGGTGCTTTGATTTCCCCATCCCCAGGGTTCGCTTTCTTAATCTACATTCCCCCAACACCTAAACATCTGCTAAATGCTCCACGGTAAGGGGCAGCAGACAAGGGCGTGTTCCTTCACCGATTCCTCAGAGACCCACGGCATTTTATGGAGTGACGCCACTGTGGTCAAACCCACCCTTCCTTTGTAGAGAGAGAGCCCCCTAACTAAAATTGCCCTGGCAAGGATATGTCGCACTATTTCCCAATAGATAGGAACTTGAGGTTGGGGCATTGGACAGGGGCTACCGGTACATGTATGTACATGGTTTGGCCCACGGTTGTCTGAATGCTTTAGGAAACGTGATTATAATGTTAGAAAGGTTGGCACCGTGCAATTCTCTGAAGAGCCACTTAATTTTAGCTCCTGAACTTTATAGAGTTGATGAGTATTGAGGTAACATTTACTTTAATTTGCTGTCTGTGGTCTGTGTCATTGAAGGACGACAGGATTTACGTTTGAAGGAGGTCATTGCCATTTAACGACGTATTGGTTTAGCTAGAATGTCTCATCAGAAGTTCAATTTAGTCGGGGAAAGTGAGGTAGTTGGCACGTACCGGGTACCTTTTGATTAAGCGACGAAGAACGATATTCTGGAGCCAGAGTTTCCTGGGTTGCAAGAGTTTGAGTAAAGGTCATCGATGATATTTCTTGCCAACAAAGTTCTTGCCAGTTTCCCGACTTACCGTCCATAACAAAATGAGAAGTCTTGACTAAGATTCCAAGTACGTGCAGGAGATACAAGTTTTGGAAATTAATTTTGAAAAATAAATGAGTTTGTCAGGGTGCCTGCAAATTGTTGTCTGGTAGGCTGGGTTTCATCAAACTGCAACTTGGAATTTCAAAACCTCTGCCTTTAATGTACTCTTGAAAAATCCTGATCATTATGACACTATTTTCCAGAGAGGGAAAAAGGGGAGTGTTTTTTTTCCCTTCTCTGCTGGGTGGTAAAGGGGGAATTTCCGCTGTGAAGGGGAAAGTGGCTATGACATGAAGGATTACCGTGTCATATTGGATTACATCGTGGACCTGTCATGGGGGTGAATAAGCAACAAGGCAATGAGTGGTCTATGACAGATTGGTTCTGAAATGGTCTTTTTGGGGGCGAGAACGAAGTGGGCTTGTTCATTCCACGCTTCCAGAGGGCAGCAGACTAACCTTTCCTACAGTACCTCGATCATACGTCGGGCTGTGAATTCCGGATTTATGACTCCTGATTAGGTTTTTAACATTGACATTTACTGGTTTAGCCGCCTAAAGTAAGGAATCTTGTTTCATATAGGGCGACGCTGGGTGTAATAGGTTAAAAGAGTGCTAGACACTACATGTACATGTACCTCCACCCGTTGAGTGTAACAGGCAGGGTGGACTAGGGCGACGCTGGGTGTAATAGGTTCAAAAAGTGCCAGACATCTACCTCCACCTGTTGATGATCTATAAAGCTTTGCTGCTTGCTTATTTTACACTTCAAAGTTTAGATTTGCGCCACATGCATACTAGCTTTTTGCAATTACACAGTGTATTGTGCTGCCAAAAACGTGATGGGTTTCGGTGAAACTGCAGAACCTGGCATTGATTGTGGGCACGACTCGACTGCTGCCTATCAGTCTGTCTCTATATGATCAAAGACGCATGGACCTAATGTAGGTGACTGTCCCCCTAGGGAATAGGGTGATACAGACACAGAGAGATATGGGAGGGGAAGTCTCCAGGTAACTGACCCAATATTGACCATGATGGGTATCTGGAATGGGGGGATATTTGGATAAGAAAATGGGAGGGGATGTTAATCTTAGGATTAGGACAAATTTCGGAAAGAAAAGCAGTGTGTTGAGTGGAGCTGTACATGTAGTTATGTTAACCCCGTTGTGAAAATACCATCCACTTGTGTGCAATGTTAACCCAAAATCCTAGATATTTTGAGCATAAAAACTTGTACCGGTACATTGGTGTCTGATGAGGTAAAAGCGTCATTGGACAAGGAGCCATGCTATTTTTAAATTAGGCAAATGCTAAGCACACTTGACTGAGCCCTGCAACTTTATAGGTTCTTAAATGAAGTTACTTAAAACTTAAACAGCCAGTAGGTGTTAACACTCATATGATAAAGTGTTTTTTCCCCCTTTCCAAAATTTGCAAATTGGGTAAAGAATTGACTTTAGGGATGCCATCACCCAGATTAATTGACCTTAGGCAACTTAACCTTCAGATACCTTCCAGCAAATTAAGATGGTTGGAAATGGCGCCATAAATGTTACCATTTTTCAAGACTTCGACAAGAAGCACCCCCCCCCCCTTTCCCTTCTGATGGTAACAATCTTAGCTAGGTCCCTCTTCCATCCATCATCTGTCAGGCAAGACAGAGTTATGGGTTTCCCCCTCAATAGTAAAACTGACCCCTTAATTTACCCCCTTTCTGTTGTGAAGGGGTGTAAAATAGGTCCAGGGGGCTCAGGAAGGCTAGCAGGTTATGACTGGTCTGTGTCCATCTCCTATACCTGTCAGATGCTTACATTTCTTTTTCACTTTCTCTGTTTGCTGAGATCTGGCAGATCTCAAGGGAGGGGTCCTTAAAATTCAGGTGACTGGTTGAGATTGATAAGGCACTAGGCAGGAGTGAAGTCTTATCTAAAACTCATCTGTGGTCTGAGAAATAGGGGATGTTGTTTAAGAAATCCAACCTAAGATTACAACCTATTACCATTTTGTGCATAGATGTTTCATTTCAGTGTCTATTGGAGTTGGGTCGAGGGCCATAAAAATTGTAATCTAATAATTTATTGCGACAAATTCTACTTGTCCATGCTAGATTTAAAATCAAGTGCAGTTATTTGTTATCTTTTTGAACAATGATAACTGTTAATGGGTTCAATATTGGGTCCTGACCTTCACTAACATATTTAAGAACACACAGTCGTGAACCCCATAATGATCAAGGATACCCTATTGTGTTTCCTTTATTCCTTTACTGTAACCTAACCCCATTAACCTAACGCTACTCGAACGACCGAGGACACATTTTGACATTTTTAAAAAAACTGTCATCAACTGTTGCGATCCTCGGTCGTAATACCAAGTAAGAGCACAGTATACTTCAAATTTCATCTTTTGAATAACTCAGTAGAACGTCGCATTTGTCAAAGTAATAAATCAATATTGGGATTCACAGCAGTCATTCGGTGAAGTGAACACAGAGACGTTTATAAGAATCAGTTGTTTTTACCATAATGGTAATATTCTAGTCTACCATTCTAATAAACAATAAACATTAAAACATGGCTAACAATGTGCCACATGCCGTTGAGAATGAGCGTTTTTAGGGTTTAGTGTTCACAGTTCACACCACAAGTGTACATGTACTTCTAAAGGGAAATGGGTGTGTATGACTGTACTCGTGTGAAGGGTTACGCCCCACCCTGAGCTCGGCCCTCGGGGCAGGGAAAAGGGGGTTAGTAGGGGGACAGGTATCGGGTACAACAGGTACATGTATTAAGTGAAATATGTGATACGCAGTCAAAATTCAATCAGTCATAAAGAGCTGTTGAGTTAGGGGAGGTGGTTGGAGGAAGATGGTATAATTTGACCTATTTCCGCGGTGACAGGCATTTCACTTTTAAAGCCATGCATCGGGGGTGTCCGTTTTCAGTTTTGGAAGTTTTGGGTCAGTCCCAGTAAAAATACTGAAGTCCAAGACATGTTTGACCACTTCCCATAAATATTATGACCTTACAATGAGTGACCTTAGCTACCATACACTACATGCACTACTAAACATGCACTTGCAACCTTGGTAGTTGCAGAAGAAATCTTCTGTGAACCAAAGCTTTTTCAATCATGTATACACCTCAACAAAAGAGGGCAGCATTCACATTTAGTGTAATTAAACTGAACTAGAATATATAATTTGAAATCCACTGGAACGGGTGAGCTAACCTGATTATAAACACCAACCAATCAACAAAGTGTTATACTTGAAATGTTTTACATTGTAGACCTGTATCACCAATTGAGGTACTATGGAGAATAAATAAACACATTTCTGGAGACAGTAATTTTTATTAGCTTTTTAATTTAAATTAAAGATTTGAATATTGAGCAGCATATGAAGGGGGGAAAAGGGCACTCCTGAAAAATGGACAATGTCAACTAAAAGTGTAAATTAATTTGTCTATTTTTCTTTGTCTTGGTTTCTCCAGAAGAAAAGAGGTTTCCATGCAGTGAGTGTGAGGAGGTATACAGGTCAAAGGTCGCCTTGAGACGACACCAGAAATACGCCTGTCGGAACTCTAATAACATCTTTACTGGTTTAAATCAACAATTCCACCACCACCAAAGTAAGCATTCTCCAATAATAAATCATTAATTTGCTTATGAGCCTTTGAGAAATTGCAGTGCTGAGTTCTCGAAGTACTGTAGGACTAAAATAACAGTCTGTACACACGAGTACCAGTGTAGATTTGGGGCAGATTTCACAAAAAACTAAGATCAATCTTAGAAAGACTAACTCATCCTAACTTGCATTGGATCTATTTGTAGAACGAGTTTCTCTTCCTCAGATTAATCTTAGCATTTGTGAAATGGGCCTACATGTAGCTGGATTATATCTGGATGGACAGGTACATGTACCGGTCAACTTTCATCTTGTTCTTGAAGGTAATTGTAGGCTTTTATTGTTTTTTTCTCTAGTCCAAGTCACCAATCTGATACCTGAGCAAGATGAGTCTGCTACCGATAGGCAAGAGGAGTACAAGCAATCTTCAGATAATGATTCCGAAGAAGACGACAGAGAGGAGAGTGGTGAATACCGAGCCAACCGTGACTTCCATTGTGACAAGTGCCCAAAGAGCTTCCACTGGAAGTCCAACTTGCTGCGACACCAGAATGAGCATGACGACGATCATCAGTTCCCCTGCGAGCACTGCGATAAGATCTTCTCAGACCCCAGCAACCTGCAGCGTCACATCCGCACGCAGCACGTCGGGGCTCGCAGCCACGCTTGCCCAGAGTGTGGCAAGACTTTTGCCACCTCCAGCGGACTGAAACAGCACACCCACATCCACAGCAGCATCAAGCCATTCATCTGTGAAGTCTGTCTCAAGTCCTACACACAGTTTTCCAATCTGTGCCGGCACAAGCGCATGCACGCCGACTGCCGCACGCAGCTCAAGTGCAACAACTGCAGCCAGATGTTTGCCACTGTCACCTCCCTGAATAAACACCGCCGCTTCTGTCACGGCAGCCAGCTGCTTAACAGTCAGATCCCCACCACCCAGGCAACCAGTGGTCCACCAGTGGTACGTAATGGCAGCTGTCCTTTGATGACCCCTAATCCCACCCTCATGGGAGTCGGAATGCTTGGAGCAAACAACCCCCTACACCCGGCCAACCTGGCCCTCTGGAATGCCAATTTACACCTGACTCAGCAGGCCCTCTTACAAAACAACCTCCTTGGATACCCAGGTTCTGATAAGACCCCCCTCCCTAGCCATCCCTATTTTATGGGTTATCCACCAATGCCCACCCAGTCACCTCTTCTGCCAAGCAACTTCAACAAGCACAACCATTCCTCGAAAAATGGAAGCAGAGGAACAAGTCCAAACGGATCCATCAACTCTTCTGAAGATTGGTTGAAGCATTACACTTCTTCTGTCAGTCCAAGCAAACATGGGCTCCATCCTGGCGATGAATATACATCTAAGTTCAAGAGAGACGGCAACGAAAAGGCAGAAAGTGAAGTCAGTGATGGTAGTGATGTGTCCAACGTCAGCACCCCGACAGGCAGTGACCTGGATTCTACCTCAGGTAGTGACCTAGATTCAGACAGCGAAGGCAATGCAGAAAACAAAGCACATCGAAAAGTTACCCACCGGCACATCAGCAACAGACATGAACCGGAGCCACTGATGCATCATTCTTTAAGGCACGAGAGAAGGTTGGAGACCAGAGTAACAGCCAGTGAGCCAATGAAAGCCATTGCTTCCATTGCCGATAAATATTTTGGCGGGGCTCATCCTGAGAATGGCTTATTAAAGTCCGAAATGAAGAGCAACGTTCACGGTGTTGATAACAGTCTTCGTCGAGATGCTCGCTTTGGACCTGGCATCATCGGCATCCAACAAGAATCGCCTTTTGACCTCTCCAAGAGAAGGCTGGCAATCATCCAGCAGAGCTCGTCTCCCCATGCAACTGGAGAAGAGCCTTTGGATCTGAGCCTTCCAAGGCGCAAACGAGTGTCTTCAATCACGGACACGCCTATCAAAAAGTCTGAGTTGCACAGTCCCCCCAATCACCACAGCAGCCACGCCAAAACCCCAGTAGAGCCTCCTCCTAAAGGATCTGCAGAACTCTATGCAAAACCAGTGCCCCTCGTCATGCCAGATCCAATCTATAGGGTACACGGGGAAATGCTCCCCAGCAAGTTCATGCGCATGGACTATAGCCATTTCTTTCCCAATGCTGCCTTTCAAAACTTCCGTAAATTTGATCACTACCATGCAGAGAAGAACCTGGGCAAGCCAGTCATTAGTCCACCCCACCGTACCTACCCAGGCAGCGTGCTGTATCCAAGTAGTGGGGAGAAGATGATCATGAGAAGCAAGGATCGCTATACCTGTAAGTATTGTGGAAAGCTCTTCCCTCGCTCAGCCAATCTGACACGTCATCTCCGAACCCACACAGGGGAGCAACCGTACTCCTGTAAATACTGCGACCGATCTTTCAGCATCTCTTCCAACCTTCAGCGCCATGTTCGCAACATCCACAACAAGGAGAAGCCCTTCAAGTGCCCGCTCTGTGAGCGCTGCTTTGGACAGCAGACCAACCTGGACCGGCATCTGAAGAAACACGAGAATGAGCGAGCTGAGGAGATGGCGCTGTCTACAGCGTCTGAGCAAAATGTCATCGTAGCTGCTCGTCTGATGGCCAAGACAAAGTCCTTCAAGGAGCCTAGTGACCTAAATGAGAAAGATGAGTCCTACTTTGATGAGATCAAGAACTTCATTGATGATGCCAAGGAGAAAGAGGCCTTGAGACGAAAGTTGATGGAGATGGAAGCCACTGCAGCAGTGATGGCTTCCAAACAGGTGCAGAGTCCGTCCGTCTGCAGCTCATCAACAGAGGTCAAGGAGGAAGAACCTAGGCCAGAGAAGATGGAAGATGACAAGGACACACAAGAGAATGAAGAAAGTGATGAGGAAGACAAAGAGATGAAAGATGTTGAGAAAGAAGATAACGAAGTAGAGGAATCTCAGGAGGGAAACGAGTCAATGATCAACACTGAGAAAAGAGAAGTATCCAGGGAGCCCAGCTTTCCTCAGGAAGAGGACATGTCTGACGGCATGAATGAGAGCGAAGACCTGAGTGATAGGGAAGAAGTCCCAAAGTCTCCCAGCGTCACTTCTGAAGACGATCCCCGCATGGAGGAAGGTGTTTCAGATGTCGCCCCTGTCAACTTGGGCCTCCCCAAACCATCAATGTTCAGCAATGCTCATGATGAGTCTGAGATGCCAGACGTTGATATTCTGAGGGAGGGAAGGGCCAATCTCAGCCGTCATTCTAAACTCCAAGCTTACTCCCTTATGATGGCACTGTCGGATGAAGAGCCCCGTAGAGGAGACGGAGCACGGAGGTCACTGCATTCAACTCACCATGCTCCTGTCCACACTGCCACACCGGTTTAACAAGGTATACAAGAGTGTATTCAAAACCATGATATCCTCGAGTCTTAAAAACCATTCAGTCGTATTCATGTGTACATAGCCAACAACATTATCATACTTTGACTTTGTTGTCAGTCATGTCAAGTTAAGTTGTTCTGATTTATGAACAATTTATTGATGAACAGAGCCTGTTTGAGCTCGACATGTACATGTACGTAGGATTTTTCAACCCACCCAGATTAAAAAAACCACCGATCAAATTTGTGACTGATGGCCGGATGAAACCCACCTTATACTGAGACGAGAAATTGCCATTGAATTTTCAGGCAGCTTGTTATATCGTAATCAGGAAAAGAATGTATTGAATGGTCAGTTACCAAGAGAATTGTCTGCTAATCCACCTTAAATGTATGTTCACGATTATTCAAGATAATAGAGATGTAGAATCAACGTTGACTATTAAAGAATTGTTAAGGTTTATTTGAGAATCAATAAACATGATATCTTTTTATAAATTATTGTATTATTGCTTAATTGTACATATAAAAAATTAGTTTATATGCTTCACCAGATCTTTAATAGAAGATACATTTCTTTGCATAGAGAATTGCATTGCCTTTTTTACAAATCAAAGACATTATTTAGAGCATAGCAGTAATTTTTGTTTAATTATTTTCTGTGGTTAATTGCAGTAATTTTTATAACTTTCTTTTTATTGATTAGCCAGTCAACAAATATTGTATGTTTCAGTTGCAAGAAAACTAGTATAATTTTTCCCAGTCATAAATTAAGAAAAGGCACAGATATTTTCAGAGCAAAACTGAGACAGACACCGTGTTATCTCAAAATGCGTAATCACAAGATTTGAAGATTGCAAAGTTTCATTTGTGGGTAACTCACTGTTTTCACCAGGTATCATCAGACATCAGGTATTAAACAAAAGTTGTCTTAGCTATAATTTATTGGAGCCATTTAAATGGCAGAAATTTGCTGTCACTTAAAATAGTTTGTTTTTGTATAAAACAAATATGAATAAACTGCCAAATGTAGGTCAACTTCAGTGTAGAGAGGCATTTCCCCGAGGATGCTCGTTCAGGAAATTCCGTCCCAAGAAGAGAATGGAACTAGAACTTGTAATATAAAATAAAGAAAAGTTTGTGTACGGTACAATTGTATTCAAGATTTGTATCGGTCGTACAACTTGGCAGGATAAGCCAAACGTTCTTATTTTGTGACAGTTCTAAAATAAATATCTTCAGGGACTAGATTTATCGAGAACATACATCGTACTTGGGGAAAGATTGCCCTAATTTAATGGAATTGTAATTATTCTAAATAAAGTAATAATATAAGTGAATAATTTCTTGTACCAACCAGGCCAAAGAAAGGGTAAAGGAACCGTTTTTCACAGCATTACTTAATTAACTACTATTTAGAGAGTGAGAGAGTTATACAACAGAAAATCAAATAAAAAGTGATTATCTCTTTTTATTCAGACTGTTTTTAGTGTGATGTAAAAAGTAACTTAAGTGTACATACTTCTGTGATCAGTGCAGGTTTTTTCTACCATGTTAATGTAAAAATGACTGTTAGTCGTATTGTTACATTTACGGCAGATTCATCTGCAGATTTTTGTGTGAGTGAGGAATTTTTGTTGTCATTGTTGACAAAAACTTGAAGATTTTCTATAATGATTGACAGTTTCGTAGGTTTTTGTTTTGTTTGGGTTTTAATTTGTTTCTGCTAATTCAAAAAAGATTTGAATGCAGTGGTTGTTTCCATGGTTTCAGTGATCAAACAGAAACTAGCGCCGAATACATAAAACACGTCCAACAATAAAATAGAAGATGTTTACGGAATATACAGGAATATATTGAAAAGCATTATCTTTTTTTATACAACTTGACAAAGTCAAGGTATCTTGTGGCAAAGCCTTATCAAATGCATTAAAAAATTTCTTTGGTGGTATTGTATCAAGTATTCAGTTTTATTGGTTTAAAATGTTCAACAATTTTAATTATTTAGGTTTAATTTATTATGCCAACCTAAACAACTGGAATATTTTGTTTTTAGTTTACTGATTACTCTCCTGTCTTATTTTGTTTCTTTCCTTTTAATTAAACACTATTCAGGGTACGCAGTGTATATTCTTGCCTCTTGGCATTCTGCCAACAGCATCGGACAGGTTTTATGTTAAAGATTTAGTCAAAAGCATCAGTTTGTTTTTTTAAACCAAACTGCATTTTTTCTGGTCATTTTAATATGCTGTGTGAATTTTAAGAAATATGCCAGCTTTTTGTTTTATTTTTTACAGAGAATAGTTTTTGTTGGAAACTTTTTGTTGAACATAGAATTTGTTTTATTAAAAAAAAAAATCATCCCACCAAACGTAATCCATTCATTTAAACAAACAGCATTTTGTGAATTAGACTTAAAGCTGATCCATACTTGGCGAATACGAGGCAAATTTGACATCACGAAGCATTTAGTAAAAGTGTTAACTTCTGCGAATTCACTCACAAATTTGCGTTCACGTTTCACCGAGTATTTGAGCCGTTCTCAACTTTGCCACAAACGCCAAGGTTTTTCTTACTTTAACTCAATCCATCTCTTGATTCGGCTCTAAATATGGTCAGATTTTGGCTGTCAATATAATCTTGGGCACATTTTATTTATTTGTATTTGTTGTTTTGTTTAAATCTCATTTAAACACCTCATTTCATTTTAATTCTTGTTTTATTTAAATTCATAGAAAGAGCAAAGATAGTTAGCATTTGACTGTCTATTCAGTGATGCATTCAATGATCTTGAATATGTTTCAGTCAATAGTTTTGTGTTTATTAAGAGAGATTTAGAATCGCCAAGACTCCTTTTGGCAACTCAACTCAACCCAGTACAGTACTACTGTTGTGTTTCCAGGAGTTAATAGTTAATAAAGGCTGTGACTTTTAAAAATAATTTACCAATTTCTCAACTCATTAAAAGCTTTATATTATATCACAAGAGTTCTTCAGAAAGTTTTATCGATGTACTTAAATGTCCAGTGTCATGTCTGGCGGGTGTTGTTTTTCTGATAAATGTTTGATTACATGAATTTGTTTTTGTTTAATTTATCTAAAATGATATTTATCTTTGATTGTTTGTCGGGATATAATGTTGCTAGTGGGAACCTTATTTTTGTATGCTCCAATATGACTTAATTAAAAATACATGTATTTGTAAACTGTACTTTTGCTCGCAATTTGTGCTCGCAATTCTGATATAATTCAAATTATCAGAATATTGAGAAATTATAAAAAGTTATGATGGTAGCAAGTCCAGTGAATTGTAATATCAAATGTATTCTGAATCCATACGCATAATATCAATTCAATTGCAAATATAGAAAACATATATTTTTACTGGAAGTAGTTTTGAATTCTCTTCCAACCAGTTACAGCATACAGTAAAATAAACTCCTTATTTGAATTATATTTATGGTTGTATAATATTTGACACAATATGAATTCACTTAAATGTTCCCAGATGAATAGAAAAGGCCACAAATTATATAAACTCACACATTTTGTGAAAATGTCTAAAATGTTGATTTATTTTTTAGAATAACGATTATGTGGTACTGTTATTATTTCGAAAAAGCACATTCCAAACTGTTCCTTTTAATACGTTTGGACAATCAAATTTTGTTGTTGTTGCAAACTGAAATACATGTATGTTGCTTTTCTGTTTAATGTTACTGCGAATGTTCCACTAATTGAATATTGAACAAGTTCTCTGTTTTGAGACACAATGATAAATATAATTTTGTATTATCCAACATCATGGGTACAAGTGAAATAATTGTCAGAAATCGGCAAATGTTTTCTTAATTGACAAATCCCACCAAGGTTCTTATACTTTTTGCAGAGGGGGTATGATTTCATGCATATTAAATAAGAATTTCAAAGACTGTTTTGGTGTAAAGCCGCATCCATATCCCTTGTGTATGGCTATTGGC
The DNA here is from genome assembly GCA_037893245.1 of Crossaster papposus. NCBI lineage: Eukaryota > Metazoa > Echinodermata > Asteroidea > Velatida > Solasteridae > Crossaster > Crossaster papposus. The sequence goes on from JBAIAA010000580.1 coordinate 312,601, forward strand.
TAGAGCCAACAACTATAATAGAAAGAGTGAGCTGACATAGCCATAGCCGTGGCACTGGAAGTCTGCTTTAAATGCAGCCAAAGTTGCTCTTGCAATATGCATCATACATCCATCAAGGACTTCGTTTAATACACAGATTATTACAATCATAAATGCCAACCGAAATGTCCAGAAATAGTCTGGTACCTCTCATGTGGTGACTGCCTTAAACATAAGATTGTCTTGACTACAACTGGGGACCAGACTAAGATGGCGTGTCAGTTGTATTTACTTTGATAGCATATCCATCTGTGGACAAGAAGGGGACGAGATCTTTCAAAAAGATTAGAAATTTGACTTATTCTCTGTTTGAATAAGAATTGTTTTGCCCGAAACTTGTTTCTTGTGACTACACAGAATTTGTAAAGTTGTGTATTAAAATATGACCATTAAATATTTTTTCTTCTCTACAAAGAGGAAGTTATTTTTGGCAAGATAAGCAGACAACGTGTCGTCATTTTACATCTAGCTTTCTGTTAAAATTGCAAGAATTAACTTTCATGAAATATTCCTAGTTTTTTGTTTTGTTTAGCTATTTCAGTTGATAGAATACTACGCCAGAATATGTAGGACAAAATGAATTATAAGAAAAAAATAATAAACATGAAAGTTCTGTCAGCAAAGTGAAATGTGTATTCCTGAATGTGTCCATTCTTTTGTAGTTTCAGTTTTAAGTGATAATATTTATAATATATGCATTGTAAATTAACCTTGTATTTTCATCAAAATTTGCAAAAGTTTTACATTAAAAAAAAAAAAAAAATCGTAAAGGGTCAGCTTTATATTTTTATCAAAATTGGCAAAAATTGTACTTAATAAAAACGGTAATATTTCGGTGTAGTGTTTAATAGATATTAGACAATAATTAATTATTTAGATTTTTTTCACATAGACCACAACACTATTTATTGCTACTCATTCCCCTTTGAGTCCAGAGGGGGTGATAACTAACAGCCACCACTGACCAATCAGAGACAAGAAACAGGGCCCGGTGACGTCATGCCGACCGCGAGAATGAGAATACTTGTATTATCGAATAAGCTGCATGCAACTACATGTGTACTTTTGGGATCCTGGGTCTGCCAATAGGATTGTAGTATTTATTGTGTGCCGTTTGCAAACAACACGCGCTCGATCATTATCATTGCGGACGTAGTACAATTAAATCTCCTTTTATCCGCGCGGGTATCACGTGACAGCCATGAGCCAATCAGCACTCGGCTTAATGGTATCAGCGGGAGCGCAAATTTCAAAAGCACGTGGATTTACAGTTGCAGTCGCGGCTTTAAGCAGTACACATATCAATTATCATTTATTAAATGAAGCTTTATTGATTGTGAGCAAATATTTGCAGGAATAGTTATATTGTTGTTGAGAGGAAACGGTACTACATCGGCAGATTCTGGACAAACATTTATCGGGATTTTGTGAGCAGTTATACCGAGGATTATATGTGCGAGTATTGTTGCATGAGGAGAACTCGGCACGCGGTATCGCTCCATTATGAGGCATGCCAAGTCGGCCTACAACTTGGAACCAGCTGGCACTGAATCTGGACAAACATTTATCGGGGTTTTGTGAGCAGTTATACCATGGAGAAATGTCTTATTTCTCCATGGTTATACCGAGGATTATATGTGCGAGTATTGTTGCATGAGGAGAACTCGACACGCGGTATCGCTCCATTGTATGAGGCATGCCAAGTCGACCTACAACTTGGAACCAGCTGGCACTGAATTGGACCTTCTTATTCCTCCATGATTGGACTATGCAGACCAGCCATCATCGGCAGCATGTGTACAAAGTGCCCGTTTCGACTGCAACCGCTTAGGACAGACCGCAGCCTATGGAATATATAGCGACAGTCAGCTCAATCACTACTCCTCCCAAAAGGACATGGATTAGGTATGTATATTGACGCATAATTGACGTGAGTAAACCTAGTTTGGATTTTTACATGAATACATCTGTTTTAGCCAACTGACAAGAAGTCATTTGTTTTTAAATGTTGGCGGAATTTGCTTTTCCGCGGTACAGTGTAATATCAAATATGCGCCATCTTGCACGGGGCCCCCAAAAAACACGCGTTCATGCTAGACGCGTGCATATTTTTGGATGAACGCCTTATAACTTGGCAAAGTTATAAGCGCAAAAGTTTTCGATTGACGATGTTACTCAGCAACGCTTGTAAATTTGCCCCGGATACCTGGTTTCCATCTACTTTGTGTGAATGACAATGATTATTTATATTAATATAAACAAATCTACAAGTTATTTGATTGTAAACCAATAATATAACACTCTTATAGATGCCTAATGTTAAATCAACACTCGGTACATTTCAAATGCATGTATTTTGTTTCATTATTTAACGTTAACCCTAACTCCCTCACCATTGTTATTGAACAATACAATTCCTTCAAAATCCTCCAACTTCCTTTGTTGTGTAGGGAGTTAGGGTTAAGCAGTAATTTCTCTAAAAATACAAACAAATATTAATACAAAAAAGTATGTTCCATATACCTGGGAGTATATGCAACCAAATAAAATGTGTGATTGGACTTAAAAACAAATTTAATTTGTTAGGTTCACCATCTTCCTGGCCCCTTTGACATAGCATGTTGGTAGCAAGTGAATTATTTTTATATTACAAGTACATTTGTTTGTGCTTTGTAATTTTGTTTCTGAAAATCTGCAAGATTTGGTTAATGTAGCAAGTGAATTCCTTTCATTTAAAAATCATATCATTTGCCTGAAAATTGTGTAAAAAAACGATTAAGTTTTTTTATTTTGGTTAAACAGCATTCCCCATTTTGATTGAGAATTCGTGCTTGTTACTGGCTTTGGTCTGCACCATAGGTTGGTTAATGGTCTGATATAAATTTGTCTTTATTTTGCACAAAGCTGAATTCAGGGCTTGGGTATTACAATTGGCAGATGTTTCATTTCTCTAGAAAGTTAAAGGGGGGAGGGGGGGGGGGGGGGTTAGCTTTGTATTTTGGTTAGGGTTGGCCAATATGTGATATTTTGTTGAAATTTAATTTTTCATTTTTGATTAAAAGTGGCCAAAATATTTCTTGGAAATAGAACTGTAAGGAGTTGGGCTTGCATTTCTGGTGAGTTTGGCCAACATTAGATTTCTCGTGGAGAATGAGAAACTGTCAGTAAGTTGTAGGGGTGTTGCATTGTGGTTGAAATTTACCAAGGTTTGGTTTTTCTTGAAAATTAAAAATTATAAGGAGTTAAAAAGAAACATTTTAATTGAAAGTTGCCAAAAATATCATTTGTCTTGACAATGAAAGATTGTACTTGCATTTGGTTAAAAATTTGCCAAAATTAGATTTTTCTTGAAAAATTAAAATGATAGGGTTAGCCCAGCATTTTGTTAGCCTTGACTTTGACTTTTTGTCAAAATTTGACTTTTTGTTATTGGGAAAACAAAATTGTAATGATTTTGTTTATTCTGCATTTTTATCATTTTTTTTTAACCTTAAAAAAGAGCTTAAAAGGTTTAGCATTTGCATTTTTATCAAAATTGACCTACATTTGTTGTTTTTTTGAAAAATATAAAATTGTAGAAATGTAGGGGGTTAGCTTTACATTTCCGTCAAAATTGGCTAAAATTTGATTTTTTTAAAGAAATTGTATTTTTTTTTTGTATCCAGAAATTTGAATTTGTGGGGGAAAAAAATAAACATAAGGGGTTAGCTTTGCATTTGTGTTAAAATTGGTCTTTTTTGAAAAATTTAACATTGTAAGGGGGTTAGCTTAGCATTCAAATTTTCGAAAATTTGAGTCTTTTGAAAAATTAGTTAGCCTTGCAGTTTTATCAAAAATGACAAAAAATTTGACTTGTAAAATAATTGGTTAATTCATAAAATAAACGAATCAAATAAACAAAACAAATGTATGCTTCCCAGAGGAAATCTGGTGTTATTTATAATGATCGTGCAATTCGTACAACTGTGACAACCAAATCAGTTTTTGTCTTATAGACAAAATAGTATAAAAAAATGGTGATAAAACTAAAAAGTCAAATCGCCCCCAAAATTTAAACCCCACGCCCCTCAAATTACCGTTGTTCACATTTGTTTAATAAGGTTATTTGGGGTCAAAGGCCAAAATTTAAAATGTTAGCGAAATCCAATTTTTTTTGGTGCTATCGTCTGCAAGTTTTTGGTGATTTTGACCAAAATGGGCGTGGCCACCAATATTTAAAAAAACCATACAATGTACATCTTTAACCTGTTGACCAAATTTAATGATTTAGATTTTAGTAATAAGCTAAAATTATAAATAATCCCATTCTGGCATTATTTGTTTCATCTGAGCATATTTTTGTTTCCTTCCTAGCTCGTCCCAAAATAGGAAAAATGTAATACATATGTGTCTATTGTATGCAAATTGGATGTACATACATTTACTTGCTTCAATATACATAGGAATATCACATTTTTTGATATATTGTTAAAATACATTTGGGGTATATTTGAACACAGAATCGGCTCAAGGTTGCGCGATCCACAAAGCAAAGTGAAGGTCATTGTAGGTCAAATTGCTCAGACATAAAACATATTGCCAAAATAGGAATATCTACATGTATAATGTTTGCAAATTTGGTCAACCGGTTAGGGAGGTACAGTATAGTATTTTGAATATTGGTGGCCACATTTTGGCAAAAATCACAAACAAAATAGCAGGTCGGATTTCTCTAAAACTAAATTTTATTTTTTTCTTAAACAAATACCTTATACATCAAATTTGAACTAATTTGAAGGGGGCAGGGTTTAACCCTGGGTGATTTGACACGGAATGACCAGAAAGGCACTTGGCAACCAAAACTCTACAAACACAAACCTATGCCTACACTCTCTAGATGAACATACCATGTTTCTTTATGGACAGGCGAAGGTAGCTAGCAATCATTATATTTTAGTTTTGCAATTTGTATTTTGAGTGATTTAATAACACGCCATTGTAACACTGACATTATTACAATATGCTGGCATCATGCACGTCAAGTTTTGCACATTTTATGTTGGGATATTTCATTAACAAGGTTAATATGCGCTTGGTTGTTATTCAACAAGTTTAGATGTGGATAATGTCCAAGCTGATCTGTGACATCTTTACAAAAGCGAATACTAGAAGCCACCCCACATTACAAGTAAGCCCCGCCTACCTTCAATACATGTCAGATTCAAAGACGAGTAAGCTTTTTTCACAAACACTATCACACCTCAGCCTTAGATTTCAATATGTTTAGAACTTTTATACTACTTTTTCCAATCATTATATATTTATCTCAGCATCTGCTAATTTTAATGATTTCATGTCTTTTGTTTACATAAGTGCAGTGTTGAAAGAAAGGAGATATACATGTATACATGTATACATGTATAAGTCTTCCGTTACTTGCTTTATGGAACATAGGGTAACAAAAACAGTTTTAATTTTGTCATGTAGGGTAAAGACAGACAATACTCATTGGTATTTTTAAACATTTAAGGCACATTTACTTTGTTAATTGTTAGCTTTGTTTTGAGCAAAATGTATTGATAAATTGAATACAAACTTGTAATGAGTCTTAACACATCACAGAGCTCAGCTCATGGACGGGTAGCTGGACTTTGTAGTACTTAGCTGGCAAATGCAGATGAAAATGGCCTTTGATGATGGAGAAGGGCTCCTGGCCAGCAAGATTATAGCTTTGCATAGACTTTAAGGCCAAACATGAATGGAGGCCACATGAAAACAACAACAACAACTAGTGGCTAGCATGGTTGCTAGCAATGCACAGATCTTAAGGCCACAGAAACAAGGATTACAAGTTGTGATCATTTTCAATTCTCCTAAACACCATTTCATTTTTAATTCACAAAGGCCGTTTTCTATAATTTGTGCTTAGACAACAGCGAACTCCAAGATACCGGTACAGTGATAGCTTAGCTCATAAACGGGGTCATTCCATATCAAATCACCCAATGAGTTAAACCCCACCCCCTTCAATTTAGTTCATTTTTTGTATAGGTTTATTTTGGGTAAACAAGTTTTAGCGGCATTTGACCAGCGGTTTTCGTGCTACTGAGACTTTGGCTTTTTCATGCAAAATAACCCTATACTACAAATATGAATCAGTTTGTAGGGGTGGGGTGATTTGACACGGAATGACTCGACACACACCACTTTTTGAAAACATGTTAAATTTGTCTTCAATGACTGCCAAAACACCAACATTCAAGCTTTCACATTGGACTATAATTATTTACTTTCAAGGCCACATACTCTTTGGTCTGCGTTTCTGTTTTAGTTTACAACAACATTTACTTGCAATGTTTTGTCAGAACTTGTAGCCTGTAACGTCATCTGTCACAGTTTGTAAATTGCTATTTGCAACCAATGACCAACGCTTACTCACTCAACTTCTTTGCCTATGAGGCAAAGTCTCGTAACAATCCGTCTTGCTTAATATCATGTTCACACTTAACATGTTTAACCGATCCATGTATTACTTAATTATGTGATCACGACTAAATCTTGTAATCAGTGTTTTTGTCTTATCTTGTCCTGTTCTGTAGGGCACATCCACCACAAGCTTTAGCTTTCTAGGATGATGCCTCTACACTTGTTTTTAAATTAATGTACATGTATTATTCAATGTAATTAAGAGTAAGAATGTGGACAAAAATGTTCTATTGAATTGAAATGAATTAAAAGTGAGCTATCCCATAAAAAACACATTTTGAGTAAATGAGGTTTCAAGTTAGAACATTATTCAAAAATCTGAACTAAACTGAACTGAACTGTTTGTACATGACTTAAATGTTGTCAGTTTCACATGTATGGGTGTTTTCAAAACCTTTGCTTTGTCTTTGGCTTCGCCTCCGAATTTCAAATCACTAAGAAACAAATCAAAATAGAAGCAAACAGAACAATTTGATCTTTTGGGTTCATATCATTGGAGTGAATGTTTCTGAAGCACAAACAGAATGTGGCTGGAGTTCTCAAAGTTGTGAGTTTAAAATCACTGTAAGACGAAGACGGAGCCAGAAATTAAAAAAGGCCCTTGTATTTTTGACCTACAGTACGTGTGGGGTAGCCCACTTTGCCTCCCAGGGGCTCAAATATGTGATCGAATCCTTTGAAATGAGTCTTAAGGACAAGTTTAGAGTTATTTGTTTTTCACATGCAGTAGTAAGCACATCATTTGCTCTTCATTTTGGCATCTTAGATGTTATTTGGTTGAAAGTGTTAACTGTTTCCATTGATTTTTATTGTGTGGAATAACGTGAACAGGCTTATACTCAAAAGTAGCTCTGGTGACTTGCTTTGGGTCACATATGAATAACCATATCCAGTAATAAATATTCATATCTGTGTACCAAGTGATGAATATGCATGATTTAAAGCTAAACAGCACTGCATTATCACAACTGCCTCTAATTTACACATGAATACATTAGATTTATTATTCATGACTGCCATACAGTGAATACCACACCTCTTCCCCTCCCCGGTTACACTCATGAATATTTATGTTAGAATATAAAGTGGGCAGTTTTACTTCACAACAATACAATGAGAGGCAAGCTGCACTTCAGGCAAGTAACCATAGTGACGAAATTCACCCGACATGAATATTCATGATTAATACTGCATAATTAGAATGTGCTATTCCACAGGGGATAACGTTTTACCATTTTTAAATATTATTTGCGATATTTTAATGAAGAATAGTGTGCACAACTTGGCATCAGATTTCAAGCCAGTCTTCAGTACAACTGCAGCATAACAAGCCGCTTACACTGCCAACGTCTTATTTCATTCTCCAGGCTCCTACTTAAAGATTTGATTTCTTTTTGCTTATATTTGAAGGGCCTGTTCGTTTCATACTCGAGATTATGTGATCCAGTATCGTGCAAAATTGGAACCACTCTCGAAAGCGAATGCCGTCTGCTTCAAATTTTGTAGGCAAACAGGCGATTTGTGAGAAACTATTTGAAATGGCCGTAAACAGTTAATCAACTACTTTTAATCAGGAATAATGAAGAAATATTGTCACAAAAGTCCATTTCTTCAAATCTTTTCCAATCCGTCGCAAACCCACCTCGCAAGCAGGATTTGTAAAAACATGAAACAAAATGGCTTCAGTTAGATCAGTTGACCTCTCTTACAAGCACCCCATATATATATATATTTGGCAGAAGGGTGAAGCAAGTTTCAACTATTTTATTTAAATAAAAAAATAAGAGAATAAACCCTTTTATAACAGTGGCCATTCACGATGATAATGCAGGTTCAGGTATATTAGTGCAATGTTAGAACCTTTACGTCAGTCTCGGCCAAACAGCGCCCCCTATAGTTAACGCAATTATTGAAGGATTACAAGACTATAAACGTCATATAGTAATAATACCCTACAACTGATCTATATGTGTTTATAAGTTACAAAGTAATGAATAATATAGTACAAAATATTGTTCACACATCATAACAGGTTAATATGTAGTTGACTGGACAAATTTGCATAACGGTCGTATGCAAATTATCCTCCGCTCATTGGACTGGCATCCAAATTTGGCGAAACCTTTAAGCTTGAACTCGGGGGAATTTGCATAGTAATCACATGCAAATTGTTTATGAGGTCACAACTAAACGATATTGCTTCTTGAAGCGCAATTAGGGTCATACGTAAATTACCCGTGAGGTCATTGCGACTTGTAAAACTCAGTGACCTCGCTGTTTTTATCAAGCTGTAAAACGGGGCTGCGATGAACATAATGGAAGCGCAGTTTACGTGAAGCTTGAACCCTGGACGAGACAACGACTAATCGTTGATGGGGCATTCTCGTTAGACGCACTCCTCCCCAGACATGAGTAGTGGATTGACGTACTCGAAACCCTCAAACTCGGACTGGTCAATACGACCCACCATCCTCCTGTTAAAGAAAGAAAAAAGAAATTATTTAAAGACTGATTTGTAGTTGACCGAGCAATAACAATATATTTTATCGTAAAAACTACTAAATAATCATGACGCGAGCAATGTAGAGACCCCCATTTATCCTACCATCCTGGAAAAAAAATATGCGCCCTGGACACTGACCGAGTTTAAAATTGTCGAAGGGATATAATTCGAGAGTGAAATAAACAAAGATTTCTTACGGATCATCAGGAGTGAGCTGTACAGGCTCGTTTGTGAATTGCGGGTCAAAATGTTCCAAGTCGCGTTCGCCATCGAGACGTGGCTTGTAAGGAGGTGTCACCTGACGGGCAGACATCTAGTCACAAAGAAATCAAACAGATACAAAAGGTGAAACCTGGGGATCATGTATGGCCAAGACATATGCACAACACTTGAGATGATACACTGAGCTTTTCGCTCCTAATTCGAAGGGGGAGGAAGGGGGAGGGGTGGGGGGCTCGTATGCACAACTGAACTGGAGCGCGCAATGATAAAATCAACTTTTTAACAATGTGTAAAGGCCTGCCAATGCAAGAAACACAATTATTTGTATCCAGTACATGGTGTTCTTTAAAAAATTGTTTATAAAAGAAAAACAGTTTTTCAAGTATTGGCAAATTTCTTTAATAAAATAACTAAACACAAAGGAAGATGATATAAATGTTTTTAAAAACCCCGAGAATATAACAATAGGATCCAATATATGAACTGACCCTTTCCCAGTCGATGGTTTTGAAGAAAGGATGTGATGTGATATCAGAGAAGCCAGTTTGGGGATGGCAGGCAAGACGCTCTGTAGGGTTCTGTCAAGGGAAACATGAAGATTAACGTTAACATATACGCTGGATAAAAATATGAACTGGAGTATATTTTTTAAAGATTTGCAGTCGAAGTTCTGCACTTCCTCAACTGTGTGACACTTTACAATTCAAGTTTTAAGGGTTGAAAAGAGTAGTCTATATTTTGCTTAAACTTGACCCACCCAGATTGTTGAAAATCTGCTTGTCATTTTAGTGGATTTTTAAAGATTGAAAAAGACAATTTGATGACACCTAAGCCACTGTCTAGTTGGCATTTGAACTTAACCATGCCTTAAAAAGTCATCCTACACACGTCAACTTGTGAGTTGGGTCTACTGTGAATTCCACAATTTTTTCCTCAACTGACATTGCAATTTCTTCTCGTCATAATTGTTCTTAAGAATTATCCACTACAGTTCAACGGGCACTTTGGACAACTTCTTGGTTTCTTTACAACAATAACAATAATTATTGATCATGCTTGTAGATATATTTCTAGTAGTTGAGATGCTCATTTTGGTATCTGATAGCATCTTACATACATGTACCTTTATTAATAAGAAATCCTTTTATTGTCCGATGACGTCTTACCTTATTAACCCTAACCCCCTAGGCCTTACTTTGGGCTAAAGAACTGCGTACTACAGAATACTACTTAGTATTTTGTAGCATTGGGTCTCTCCGTGACTGATGATTGGGTGTGTACGGACAGAGTACAAATACTGCCAACTACAAAATACTAATAGTGGCAATACAGGTCAGTAATACTTACCTGGCAAAAAATGCAGTAGTCCAGCCTTGACCCATTGTGTCCCAAGTGACAATTTTTGCTGTAGAGTCTACACAGCATACATGGGCCATGCACACTCAGCAAGCAGAGGGACCCAATGCTAAAAAGTACTACGAGTGCAATAAGGGGTGAAGTACCCAATACTAAAAATTACTACAGGCATTGCACACAAGTCAGTGAGAGTACTGCATACTACTTTTTACTACTAGTAGTAAAAAGTAGCATTAGGTAGGGTTAGGGTTAAGGAATCCTTTTATTGTCTGATGACGTCTTACCTTATTAGGGAATCCTTTTATTGTCTGATGACGTCTTACCTTATTAGGGAATCCTTTTATTGTCTGATGACGTCTTACCTTATTAGGGAATCCTTTTATTGTCTGATGACGTCTTACCTTATTAGGGAATCCTTTTATTGTCTGATGACGTCTTACCTTATTAGGGATTCCTTTTATTGTCTGATGACGTCTTACCTTATTAAGGAATCCTTTTAGCACGGAGGCAGCTTTAACTGACAGTGCACGAGGTATTCTGATGGGTTTCTCCAAGATTACTGAGGGAGAATGGATACATGGTTAACTCTACTATTCTGATGGACTTGTGATTTAGCTTTTAACCAGATTTGTAATTTGACTTGCGACAGACTCATCTGTATCTCTGATTATTCACACTCACCTTGGAATAGATAGTCCTCCGTGTTCTGGTCGGGGTGTTCAGCCGAGCCAACGATGTCAAACGGTGAACGCCCAGCTAACATCTCAAACATGAGAACTCCCAAAGCCCACCAATCTACACTGTAGTCTGTAGGATAACAATTGGTAATGGGTCCTCACTGTACAGCATTGTTTGTCATGTACAACCAAGAATTAACTTAGATCGCCCAAACTGTGTTACCAATCAATAATAATTGGTACTACTATTAGAATTTCTTTAGATTGCTCAAATGATGTTACCTGATCTAACACAAAGTGACGCTAGTATTGTTTTGCATATTTACACGTGTATGTTTCCACTCCATAGTTGCAAAAACGGAATAAATCGTTTTTATCTTCAACATTTAATATTTCAAAGTAAATACAGTTATATTTAAGTATTACACTTGCTTACTTAATCCATTCTTCCTCAGTTCATTTTTCTCTATCTATTTTTCCGACTATCTCCAACTCAACAATATATGCAAATTGTTCCATATCTCTCAAACGGTAGATACTGCAAAACTTAAGACACAATCAAACCTCATAACAATTTTTTCATCCCACTTTTAACTCAGTTGACGCATTTTTGTGACGTACATGTACATGTACATGTACATGTACGTCAGGAGAAAAGTATTTTCTGCTGATTGTAGACTTTGCTTGTTGGTAGCGTTGCGAGGGACTGTGCACAGTGTCATCACTAACACACCTTGGTGACCTGATAATAACGACACACCTAAGGTGTGATAGTGACTGCACCGCGCAAGTCTACCAGCTGAGATGACGTCAATCAGTCATGCGAGGGTCACTGTCACAAGATCGTAACTGCCAAAGATCACCTAGGATTTGAAACCTGGGAAAATGTTGAAGTTCCAATACCTGACTGTAGTACTTGACCCAACCAAATATTCACGAATACTTAAGGCGCAAATACTGCTAAACGTCAGCAAAAAGTATTTGATTATCGTAAAAACATTTTTTTGTGAAAGTTGGCAAACAAATTATAAAAGTTGTTGACATAAGTAGGTTGTTAAGAAGCGTTTTGTGTTTTGTTATTTTTTTTAATTTGCCAATCCCAAAGTTAGGGCCTAAAGTACTGGCCCTTTTACTTGATATTGTTAATATCTCATTTACCATAATCTTCACCCCTGAGTATCTCTGGGGCTATATAGTTTGGCGTTCCACAGAATGTGCCTGTAGTGTCACCAGGTCGTAGTCCCTCCTTACACATGCCGTAATCGGTCAGTTTGATGTGTCCATCAGCGTCCAATAGAACATTGTCCAGTTTAAGATCCCGGTAGATAACACCTGTGAAGAAGACATTAGGACACATCTGAAAATTGTTTTTGATGTACTGGACATGATTTCAGAATGAGAGTTATTGGAAGACAGTTAGGGATTGTTTTGTGACTGACCTCTTTCATGTAGGAAGTGGAGTGCCAGACTGATTTCAGCCGAGTAGAAACGAGCGTGTTCCTCGGGAAGTCTGCGCTGTCGTTGCATATGAAACATCAGATCCCCGCCGCTGACAAACTCAATCACAAAGAACAATCTATCAGCAAAACAAAGAACACCAAGAAATAAAAACACAAAATGCTGTCAAAATGGCGCAACAAACAACACATCCAAGACTGACAATGACGGACGTACCTGCTAGGAGTCTGGAAGCAGGAATGCAGTCCCACCAGGAAGGGATGGTTAGATGCCGTCTCAAAGACATGTTTCTCTGTCTGAACCCAGTCAATGTCTTCGTCATCTGTTACTAACTCCTTCTTGATAACCTGAAAGAACAAACATCATAAATAAAGGAAGATTAATAGGTTTATATGTTCAAAACTACACATCTTAAGAAAATAGGCCATATTCTTCAAAGAATAGGGGGCCTTTTCCAATAAAGAAAATCACATCTATTGAAGCAGTTTGACACCCTGTAATGACATCGTTAGTGTCCTCACATGCTGAGGAGTAAGACCTTATGATGTTCAACCAACAACTTTTTCGTCATACATGTACATGTACGGTATTCTGTAGTTTGTAACACTGGTTTTTCAGGACTCACCTTCATTGCATAGATTCGCTGCGTACTCTTCTGCTCTACCAGGAGTACTTTAGCGTAACTCCCGCGTCCGATCACACGGAGCATGTTGAAGTGATCCAGACCGACCGTGTTTTCGTTAATTTCACCTGACTGAGCCTCTTTGCCTTCTCCCTCAGAGTACTGAGTGACTAGAGTGTTGTCTCGGACTTTGTGCTTGGGGCGTGGACTGCCGCTAGTACCTGAATACAGACGATAATTTAACATTGATCAATGAGCCAGTTGGTATTCCAACTGTGTATGTGCATAGACAGGGATTGTTTCTGTGATTGGCTAATGGTACAATGTATGTAGACTCACTTCTTTGGTGATGGGTGGATGCTTGCTTGTTATCTCCGGCGGAGGGGAGAGAGCTGGCCGAGCCGCTACGCTCCTCAATCAGTGACTTATGGACTTGCTGAAGGACATTAAAATGGGGAAAGATTGTTTGAAAACGTTAACAATTCTATCTGAGATAATTTTTATAAAATCTAATTTAATACTTTTGCAGACATTTCCACATTCATATAAAAAATGATTTCCAAGAATTTTTAAGGACTTTCAACAAGTTTCTGACAATTTATGCGATTTCTTTTAATACTTTCCTATTTGTTTTCCCCAGAATTTCATGATTTTTTTTCATGACATTTGACTATAGTTATCATTTTTAGACAACATCGCATGACATTTACAAACGTTTATTTAGACAAAAATTAGTGTACCCCATTTAAATAAAATAAAAGTCTGTCTATGGTCAATTTCAGAAAATCAATATTTTTCTTTTAACATTTTATTTAACGTTTTGATATATAGAAAAAAAGTACAAATCAACACGAATTTGCATAGAAATTAATAAAAAATAACTATGAGATAAAGAAAACAATTTTTGTTTACCAGTTGAGGTCCGCATGGTTGTTTGACCAATCGGTGGCACTTTTTATGGACAAGTAACTTGCAGTCCACACATTTGTAGCCTTGTCTACCAAGGCCCCATATCCTGTCAGCACAGATAGCACACATAGCTCGCTGCACACAACAAGAAAGAACAAAATGTAGTTGCTTCAGTTTGTAATACTCTTGTGTAGGATTCAAACTTCGATCAGTACTACATGTAGCAAGTAAAGTAAGTAAGTAAAAAAATAAAGATCTTCATTTATTGCTCATATCGAGAATGGCAAATGGGACTCGGAAACACAAGTTATGCATAATGCATGTACCTTGTACACAAAGATGTCTAGAAATTATCATCAAGCTGAAACTCTGAATAAGATTGTGTCCTTAAGCAAGAAAATTACCTACATCTGAATGGTCTGTCTTCAGCTGGTCCATCAGAAGTCTGAAGGTATTTTATTTCACATTGGAAAAATGCTGTAGAAACGCTGATGTGCACACATGTACACGTGGATCGCTTATTACAATTATTAATCAACATTAAGCACACAGCAGACTTGAAGATTATGCAACGACTACATTCCCAACTCGCTAACACAATTCACCCTTTCAATACAAGTTCCATAATCAGAAATGAGCCTACGCCACACTATCCCCTAAACTACTTTCTCTTTTTGAGTGAGTTTTTTTTTTTTTTAGTTTTACAACAGGAAACCCAAACATTATCAACATGTTTTGCTCTGACCAAACCTTGCAGTGACGTAAATAAAACAACCACGTGGTAAGCGGACAGGATACTAATGCTATAAGTGGACATGCTTACTTGTATGACACAATTTCCTTTCTGTTACATTAAAGCGAGGTGTAACATTTGTTATAAAGAAGCCAACTTTAATTGCTAATCCCAAACCTAAAAAAAAAAGGTTTAACAATAAATTGGCACCTGTTTGTCTACTAATCAAAACTGTGCAACTATTGTCACAATACAATTTAAACAAAACTCAGTTTATCTTTGTTAAAGAAAAACTCTATTCTGGAAACTGACAAATTGGGCCACAAAATGCAAAATAGTGTAAACTGGAAAAAGCATTTCAATCTAGGATATAAACAGGGTTGAATTTTTGAAAAATTCAAGAAATGTTCAGAGTTTTTTGCACATACCCTGCTGAACCGTTTGGCAGAGAACGTGTGGCCATTTACTTTGTAGAGTTTACGCCATCGTCTGGCTCCACGTCGGTAAATGTTTCCTACACCAAAAATCAAAATAATCATTATTTGCATTGGAATTTTGTTAAGACAATAATACAATTAGTGGGGCAGATAGGTGAAATATTTGGGGGAATTGTGCCTTTGATGATACAATCATAAACTTTGGCACACATGTCAAAGTATGTCATGAGAACGATATTTGGATATATAGGACCATCGCAGATTTGACCTTTTGAAATAATTTTAGTAGAACAAGCAAAGGCAGCAATTTAAAAATAAAATTGCTTGTTAAATGTTATTCTACCTATAATTGTTTTCAAAGGACAAATCTGTGATGACCCTATATTTATCTAATTTTATATCTTTCTTATGACATACTCGGACAGTGTGCCAATTTCTATGCTTGTATCATCAAATCAAAATCCTATCACCGATCTGTCGTATTAATTTGGTGTTCAATCTAAAATTGCTTGTTATTCTACCTATAATTGTTTTCAAAAGGACAAATCTGTGATGACCCTATATTTATCTAATGTTATATCTTTCTTATGACATACTCGGACAGTGTGCCAATTTCTATGCTTGTATCATTAAAGACACAATCCTATCGCCTATCTGTCGTATTAATTTGGTGTTCAATCTTAAAGAAATTTTGATCAACAACAATTCTTCAAATACATCTGTGTAAGGTTGCGTTAATTTTACCAAGAAGTAAAGTTCACGTTGTACAATGAACACTATGTTATCTGTTTAATGTATCCTTATATAACTTGTCAATAGTCTTTTGAGAAGCAAACTCTAAACTAAAATGGCAGAATGTTGTACTTACGGTCTTCGCCAGGGCAGGGCATTCCAGGTTGCTCCGGTACTGAAGGAAAGACTGAACATAAAACCCACTTAGGCATTAGTGTTGAAATATCCTCAACCTTAATATCCCTCTCAGCAGAAATGGTATCACCCATTGTTCTCGGTAATTGCAATAAGGGGAAAGGGGCTAGAAATATTTGACAATCACTGTGTGAGGGCATAAAGCACATCAGATTTGTGAGCAATCTTGCAGTGGATTTTCTTTTGGCTAAACCAAGACTAAACCATTGTTGTCACTGGGGGTGAGGGGGGGGGGGAGGCAGGCATGTGATCACTGGCCACACCGAGTGTGAATTAAGACAAGTCATCTTCTCCTGTCTGCATTCTGCAAGGTGGTTGTTAATGCATAATGCTTCAGGTCTTGTCATATTACCCTATGATACATCGTCTGGTGGTCCATGGATAAAAATAGTTCAGGAGTACATGTAGGTGAGGTACAAAAAGGGGACGAAAGGCAGACAATCTAACCACAGGAGATCTAGGGTTCAAATTGGAAGCAAATAAAATGCCAATTTTTTTATTAATTTTTATTATTATCTCATGGTTTTCCTTTTTTTCCAGAATGACAATTTGTTTATTCAAAAAAGATTGTTCCTGCAAATTGAGTCTGTGCAACAGAAAACAAAGGATTTTTTTTCTTTTTTTCGAATAATTCCTCGCACACAAATATAATTAGCAAGCTTCAAAATTACCGGTAGTTTAAAAGAATTGTAAAATTCAGGTTGTTACAAATAATGTTTTATCATTTATTTAATTTGTTTTTTGTTGGGAGGGGGAAGGGGGTTATAAAAAATACATACATTTACACATTATGGACATATTTTATTCATGCATTTGATTCTCCCCAAGCCTGTATATAAATCATTCATAAGTATTCAATCTCTCTCTTTTAGAAGGGTAAAGCCACTCTAATAGTCATACAATTCTACACAGCCCACTCCACAAAATGCATACATGTACATGTACATGTAGGGGCAGGTTTTTATATTACCCATACCATAGGAACAGTGCAAGGATCCTGTGGAATATATTGTCAAACTTGATCAGCGAGTCTGGTGATATTTTGTTCGTCTTCAGATCATCATGTTGAGACTTGGGACATGATTGGATTGGGCATGTAGGAGGCTGACGAAAGGTTGAAGATGATTCAATCTCACTGATATTATTACTCAGGATTTCTTCATTTGAAAATAAACAGATTTCATCCAGAAATAAACTGTGAGCAATCACTTAATGAACTCAATTACATTTTTAAGATGTAACTGTTGTTTTCAAATTAAAAGTTAGTTTTGAAGAAAAGCCAACAATGCAGTTCACAGAAAAGAAATTCGACATAAGACGTGTAAAGTACAGTATGCAGGAAAATTGAAATAAAAGTGCATGTAAACATTAACCGAAACAATAAATGCAGACAGTGATGGTAATGAGAATGATAATTGTAAAGAGAAAGTGATGAAGGTGAGAAAGATGAAAAAGATGGTGAGAAAGATAGGAAGTTAATGAGGAAAATGGTGAGAAAAATGAGAAAGATGCGAAAGATGATGATGAAGATAAAGCTGAGGGTAGTAACGAAGATGAAATTGAAGCAATGATAGCGATAAAGATGAGAATTACGGTGATAATTATGAGCATAAGTATCGGTATGTGTAGTTAGAAAAACTGAACAAAAATTGTGGAAATTCTGTATGAGAGGAAAGGTTTGCTGTTGACTTACTATGAATTGTAATATTGGAGTCTTTGTTGGCCTCATACAGTCTGATGGCCTCCTCCAATTCCTCTTGAGATGAGATTGTACATGGGTCTCCTGAAGACAGAAATACAACGATGCAAGTAACCAATTTATTCCTTGGACTCGTGGGGCCTTGTGAGGAATTGTAAGGGCATGTGGGGACTTTGGAGACTTTTGAGGAAATGTAAGGGCATGCAGAGACTTGCAGGGACTTGTGAAAAATTGTAAGGGCTTGGGGGACTTGTAAGAAATTGAAAGGGCATACAGGGGACTCGCAGGGATGTGGGGGAATTGTGAGGAACTTGTAAGGGCATGTGGGGACATGATACAACACGTGTAAACTTACCCTCTTCATCCACCCATTTCATGGTGAAGCACTTGTCTTCATCAAAGCTACAGATGTCCCTCATATCAGCAGACAGGTCTTCTAGCGTAATGTCCTGGTCTATAGAGATGCACAGGATATCTCTGTATTTAACAAACCCGAACAAATCAAAAACGACAAATTAAGCTAACGTACAAATGAAAACAACTTTAATCTTGCCTTTTGTGTGCTTACTGCTTGCAGTCTCCTTAAAATACGCTGAGATACTGTTAGCAGAAAACTCTGATGCTTAGCAGGATTATAAAATTGACCTATTTGAAAAACGAGTTGGGAATGGCCAAGTCTTGTTCCCACAATTTCATGGTGTAACTGAAGTCTGCCATTTTTCAAAAGGACAAAATTTTAAGCTTTCATAAAGATTAATCAAATATTTAAATCAACTTGTAATTTAACAAAAGAGGTTGAGCCATTGCTAAAAAACCCAGGATATACATTGTACAACTGTATCAAGTAGGAATCATGCCTAAAATATTTCTTGAGTTCTTGATTTTGACCCAAATAAAGTACATTCTGAAATCGCTGATTACATGATGCTACCTGCCGGGCTTTTCTTCATCCTAACCTTGCTCACTCCATCAAAATACCCCTTTGCACGGAATAGTCTGAATTTGGCTGGCGGCAGTAGCAGAATTTAAAATATGAGCGTATTCTTTAAACACAGCACGACAGCATGAAGAAATATGGACAGAGTAGATTGAACAGATTAGCCCTGTGAACATTTAACACAAGATGAGAGACTAGAGGTGCCATGGAGGTGTGGATGATGCAAATTGGAAACACCACGCGTCTCAAGAAATTACAATCGAATGGGATGACTTAATCAAGGACAAGAGGGTAATCTTCCTTAGTGCATTCCAATATACTGGTAAATGTATACTTTTTGTTGTGGACTGTACATTTGCAGTTTGTGATGTGAATTTTTAATGATACTTATTGAAGGATAATTTATCGTTCTGACTGAGACAAAGTTGTCATGTTTGACTGGCATCCCATTCAAAACAATTAACCATCCTAGTCTTTTGAACTTCAGAAGACTTTTTGTTGGTGTGCAGTGGCTCTCTTTGTGACACAGTTACTTTAACACTTAAATCCTCTGACCTGAAGGGTTTTAAAGGGCAAACATGACTATTGACTTCCAGCTTGAATATCCTTTGCCTAAACCACAAGAGGGCTCATTACAGAACAGTACACTTGTAACAAGACAGTCCCTTTAACTTACATGTCGATCTAACATGCAGAGTGAATACCTTATCACACCTGCTCCATTCCTTTATCAGCTGCATTAACTCATTAAAACAATAACGTCTGCATAATTAATAAGGCAATCTCTTGGATAAAGTGCATCTATTAATTAGCGATGAGCAATAGTTTGTCACCTTTAGAACTGTATGACTTGTGTGAATTAATGTACATGCATGTACGTGCATGTACGTATGGTTTAAGCAAATGCCAGTGACAGGCCAACAAATAATAATTTGTCATCACCCCATCACAAATTTCTTGTAATGAACAGACAAAATATTGTCTCAATCTCTTTTCTTGTAAACTTTTACAGATTTGTCATGGATACACAACAAACCACACATGTATACGTACATACATGTAGGTTGGACTTTTTAAATGCCGGTACAATTTTTTAAAGCATTAAGTAGGGTCTACAACATAAATTCTTGAAGTTACAATGTTATTCTGTTCAAAATCATTTAAATATAATTTGTCCTGATATTAAGATTGTATATTTTTACTCTCAATAAATATTTAAAAGTTGGCAAAAGTATGCAAAAACTCAAGTATGTCAAGGTGAGTGGAACTTGTTGGGAGAAACAGTCAACTGCTTAAAACCAAATTATACGAACATCTTTAAATAATTCAGTTCTTGTACAGTTGTATTTCATTTTTGTTCCGTTGCCTAAAAATGGAGATGATTGGGCCTCGATGGCCCGCGACCATGCATAAACAAAAAGGACACAAGATAAGCTGGCATGCCTGGTATTGCATCCAAGCAGGGTGCCACTCTGATATCCATGGCACGGGGCTCAGTAGGAGACCGGCAAAAAGATTCCTTTCGCGTGGCCGACAAATTGTGAGGAATTTCTGAGAATTTTTAGAGTAGGATGCACGAGAGCAAGAGGCACGGTGGAGTTTGGCAAACCAATCACATGTACTTGTAGATGTTTAGTCCTTTTCAAGTCATTGGTTACGACAGATGCAACTTAAAGGTGTAGTGTATTACAAACAGATAACATTCCATCACATCGTAAATACCACAATCATAATGTACAGTACGTGCATGATGCCTGCATGGTGCCTGCATGGTGCGACCTCACCACACAAACAATTAATAAACATTTCTTGCATTAAAATAAATTTACTTTACAAAACCTAGAAAATGAGATGGAAAACCTTGCTCAAAACAAGCATTTATAAGTTCCTTATTAAAAATAACTTCATATAAAACAACGTCTTGAATGAATTTATTTTTAGCAACGAGGAAAATTTCAAGCATTCGCAGATCTTTAACAATAAATTATTTTATATGAGGGGAAAATATGAAGCATTACATCAATTTAATTAAATAAAATGTATGTACCGGTAGTAAGAATTGCACAAATCAAGGTGTCAAACAGGGTGGTCCAAAAAAGTTTACAATTTTTGAGATGCAGATTTCTCATACTTTCTAAACTACAAGAACTTGAAAATGAAGCATAAATTAAGAAATGGTTGCCATTTCCAGTGAAATGATCAAAAACGAATTTGTCCTCGTGTACTGTAGATGTATACGATAATATTACAGTTCGTTGTACACACAGTGCTTTTGTTTTGGGACAACAGTATCATTTTTGTGGAAATTAGAGTCTGTACTGTACTCTCTTGTGACTTTAAAACAACAAAACAGGACCACTTCAAATCCCTGCTCAAAAACTGCTCAAACTTACCTGCCTCCTCTGCATCTTGCCTGTTTCTCTCAGGTTATGCCAAGTCTTGACAACAAATTTACTCTGTCTACCAAGCCAGCCCCCATCTCCAAACTCCTGTCTAAGATGCCTCAGTTCCCCTTCCATACCAAACCTTTTAGTCTAGTGGGGAGTAGAACAGCAACTGTTCTGAGCTGCAGAGTTGGTCTAGACACTGGTGGACTAAGTCCAACTGTGTCTTGATACTACAGCAACTAACTCACGTCTGACAGTTTACATGGCTGGTGACAGGGTTAGACACTTGCGTAATGAGAAGCAGGGTAAGCATTGGGGCCTGGGTACAGGAGCCATACCACACAATGACCAAAAACAGCTCAGACGCAGCTGTGTGGTAGTGAGAGAATGTGACAGTTGACAACTGTGATCTCCTGTCAGCTAGGACAGGTAAATGAGACTTAACAACCCAACTTGACAGGGGTGAGTGGGACACAAGAGAAGAGAGGAAACTAAACCTTGCTCTGGGCTCCTGAGTCCCTAACTTATACTACTTCAGCTGGACTTCAAGGGTATTTAAAGCTTCTAGACTCAGCATGATGAATAATTTGCTGTTCTGAACATTGGCTTGGGATTGGGATTTAATAGCAAAAGAATGTCGGTAGTCTTTTTTTGGAAGAGGGGGTCAGGATTAGTAGGGCAGATGTTGGAAAGCTGTTAAAAAAAATTGTAAATATGGATCATGCCGTTAATTTATGTGGTGATCCAGATCCAGTAGAGATTACGATATAAAAGGAATTAGGATTTTCAATTTTAAAACTTGTTTCATCATCATTTAATATATTTAGCCTATTGAAATATTGATAGCAGTTGTCACTTTGTACATGTACTAAAAACAAAGTCACTAGAAAAATCCAATCTGAATCTACTGTTTAATTCAGTCAAATCCTCTGTTTTTTTATGCATTTTGATAATTAGTTGTCGCAATCTAGAGAAAAAGAAATAAGCAGGTTTGTGGTTAACAACAGCACATAAGCAGCCATACTGGTTGAAGCTAGCAAATCGATGCTCGGTCTTCAAAAAGAAGATACTCGGTAACGACACGTGTACACATACATGCACCTGATACTATCAAGTTGCGCATATTTTTGCATTCACTAGACATGAACACCACAGGTCGTGAAAGGAATGATACATACATTACCGTTTGGGGCCTGTGAGGGTGTAAGGTTTGCCCATACTGTACATGTACCCAATGTGTATGTATGTAATTGATCAGGCAACTTGCAAACTAGAAGTAAACCCTATCCATCTAACAGGGTTTTCGTTTTGTTGAGATCTTAAAGTTCAGTCAATAATTGATGTATCGGAGGGCTCTAGCAAATCTAGAATGCACTGCAAAATATAAATAATGCAAAAGCATCAATTCTATTGTTTTTCCTTCTAAAGATTAATAACTCTTTTTCCTGAACTAAAGTATATTGTGTTGAAGAGGCCTGAACCTTGTTACAGTGTAATACATTGTAAATAGGCGACTTCCTCTTATTATTAAAGACAACATTTTGTATCGCTTCCTGGAGAATGGGGATGAACATTTGTACATGAACAGATGATGGCGGGCATACACACGTAACCCTGTAAAATCTGCATTTTTGTTTGACCAAAATCTATGCATTGTTCAAATTACATTCACTAATTAAGTGTTTTGATAAATATATATTTGTGTATAATAGTGGTCCACTCCCCTATCTCTCTATCCGTGGAGCCACTCCCCCCCATCTCACGCTCCGTGGAGCAACCCCCCCCCCCCCCCCCCCCCCCCATCTCACGCTCCGTGGAGCAACCCCCCCCCCCCATCTCACACTACGTGGAGCCAATCCCCCCCCCCCCCCCCCCCCCCCCCCCCATCAGTCAATTTTTTTAGCAATATGTATATTAAACCCCTTTAAAACCTTTTTCGGGTGAAGGGATGAAGTGTTAAATTATGATGAACTTGGGCCGGGAATCCAATTGATTTTGTTCATCATGCAAAAACTTAATTGTATGCAACCATTTGTGCACATTATGTAAATGTTGGCTCTGTCCGAATTACTCTGTTACGGCTATGGTAGAGGCTGCAGCCACTTCCCATAGACTTGTGTGTAAGTTCAAGCCTTAGCCAAGTAATTCAGACATGGTCTAACAAAGACTCACCCATTGTAGGCAGCCTTGACTGGTATCTGCGGTACCTCCTCCTCTCCCATGTTCATTCCCGGCATAGGGCTCTGACTAGTCCAACCTAGCAACACAGATAATCTGCAAAACAGGATTCAATGTGTCATGTTTAGACCAAAGTGTGGAAAATCACAATAAAGTTAACGACAAACTGTGTCCTCAAGCATCCTCTTTTTCCTCAACGGTGTACGTTGATCTTCGGCCCTCTTAACTTATTTGATCTTCATGTATGCTACTTATTGCAAGAATGAACTTCACAGCGGCACGACTGGTAACCAACTCAGAGCATGCAAGTGATCACTTAATGCAAAGTACCGGTACGCAATCCTGTCAACTGCCAGACATTCCAATAAGCCTTTAGTGTGGCTACTGGGTAAAAACATTCTTAGCGTGTTCAGAACTATGTGATGACTAAAGATGTGAGCACACATCACAGCATCAATGTAAAAACTACACAGTAATATACAACACACGAAGATGAACGTGGGAGTATGTGATGAATACTCACACTCGTGCAAAAATATTTGTTCCTGTTCATTCCACTAAGTTGACATAATAGAGTACATTAATTTAAAGATAGAACTCGCACATTAATTATTGATGGCTATGGGCCAAACAAGGTTGTGTACAAACAAGTGTACGTTGAAGAATGAGACATTGATGTAATACCTTGTACATACTACTAGTATCCTTGACATAACTTTGTAACTTGAGACAAGTTAACTAGAATAGCCCCTGTGTTGACATTAATCACAAAAGTTTCATTTGTTTTGTCAGACAGTAGACTACATGCACAAACGCTTAATTATAATTAACCCATTTAATTATTTAATTAGCCAACAAACTTGCTTATTAGAGAAGACTTTTTATCTCAATACTTGATTTTCTTTTTTGGGGCCACGAGACAATAAAAAGTTTGAGGTTGGCAATTTGGCCTAACAAAAATCAAAGGTCAGGTTACCATTAACAATTTTGTTGGCATACTGTATTACTGGTATAGGCCGGCCTGCTTGACTGCTTGTGCTAGAAGACTGAGCTTATTTCACATAATAAAAGCGAACAGCGTGTGAACATTGTAACAACCAATTTGTTTTAGCGGACTTTGTCTTCACCTGCCTACACACAGACCAAAAAACACACAATAGAAATTCCTAACAGTAACACTAAGTAACAGGTGCAAATTAGTACTAAAGTATGACTCGGACGGTCGGACCTAAGGAGTAAGGGTTTACATAACATGGTTGCACCTGTAACAAAACAATAATTATGACGGCCGGGTTGCAGATAACTTTAAGTCAGTGCTCAAAAATCAACTTTATCTAAAGTCTAAACAATTATTACCCCATTTATTACTTCCTACCCCATTTTTTTACACATAAAGTTAAAGAATCCTGCAATTCCAAGTAAAGTATAACGCCGGTTTTCAAAACCTTTGCTTTGCCTTTGGCGCTGCCTCCAAATTCCGAATCACTAAGAAGCCAATCGAAATAGAAGCGCAGGCAAACGGAAACATTTGAACTTTTGAGTTCATATCAACGGATTGAATGTTTCTGAAGCACAAACAAGCACCATAATAATGTGCCAGAATGTGGCTAGAGTTTCCGAAGAAAATCACGCTAAGTTTACTAAAGCCCTGTTCGCACTGGACTTAAAATGATAAAACGTCCCTAGACGATGGGTCCTTTACCCATTTTAAGTCCAGTGC
Source organism: Crossaster papposus (assembly GCA_037893245.1). Classification (NCBI taxonomy): domain Eukaryota; kingdom Metazoa; phylum Echinodermata; class Asteroidea; order Velatida; family Solasteridae; genus Crossaster; species Crossaster papposus. Next base: position 337,870 of record JBAIAA010000580.1, read on the forward strand.
GGACAGCCCAGGACGTTTTCCTCTCAGGTACTTCTCCCGAGTCCAGTGGGTACTTCTACCGGCCAACTGCTGCCCGGGAAAACGTCCCTGGTCGCTTTTCCCTAGACGATAAGTCCAATGCGAACAGCGCGACTCGGTAAAAGCGTCCCAGGAAAACGTTAATCCGGCCCCCCAGTGCAAGGTCACGCTAAACAAGACACTGCGCATGCGCTCTTTGCATTGTTTACGTGAGGGCACGCTGCATGCAAATCGCATCGTGATCACATTCGCATGTGGTTCTGCAAAAAGTTTACGTAGAGTTGGGGTTCCTTTGGTCAATATTATGGCAGATATTATTATTGATACAGTCGGAAGATTTGAAGCGCTTCGGGACAACAAATAAGAACAAGAATAGAAGAGAGCGTGGAGTAGTTGTTGCAATACCGTACGGCTAGCGATGGCGTCAATGATGCGATCGGGAAAAAAAAAGCGCGCGCGCGATCACGGGGTCAATGCAGAAAGGTCACGCAAAGCGCCCTCACGAGTCATTATAATGACAGCTCGGCTACTTTTCCCACGGTCTCGGTAAAATTTTCCTGTGTCGAAAGTCCAAGTGCGAACAGTGGTCAAATTTGACCATTTTTATTTGACCATCGTCTCAGTAAAACCTTCCCAAAAAAAAGTCCAGTGCGAACACGGCTTAAGCCGGATAGTAGAAAGACGAAGGCGAAGCCAGGGTAAGGCGGCGACAAAAAAAATACAATTTTCTCACCTTTGCGTGCCTCCGAAAACTTCGATTTGACATCAAATAGTCACTTGGATACTCCCTTGTGCTTCGACGAAACTGACAAAGGGAACAATTAATGTAAATATCTGTAAAGTTCTAAAAGTTGACACAACTGGAATTTTTCGGACACTCCTCAAACTAAAGCGCCATTTTGAAATGATGACTGTCCACACAAATATTTCAGGGATGCGTTGAAACTTTGTATAATAAATTTTTTTGAGGGACGACTTAAAAGAACGAAAAAATACGACAGCTTACTATTTGTAAATTTGAAAGAAATATTAAAAATCCAATAAGATAGCAGTAAGGGCAATAAAGTGGATTATGGGAGCTCCGTGCTTGTGCGTTTATAGTAATTACATTAGCTACTTCTAAATAGCCACCCCTACTTATAAATGTTGAAGTCTCACAACGTCGCAATGACAAACACTTCCGGTAAAAAAAAGTCACTATAGTCTGGATTACGGAATACGTGGTTCGTGTACATGTGTATAGTACTGTACGTACTTTTTTTTCTGAAATAGGACGGTAACTAGACTGGTGTATTGAATGTGAGAAGTGTCAAAAAACAAACTAACGACTGACGGGTGAAGTGAAAACTATCCTCGTTTTGTACAATTTGTTGGATTTTGTGCGGAGATTGTTGAAGATAAATGTCAGACTTTTATTCTAGACTTACATTTTGAATCAAGTGTGTGATAAATAACCCAGAGGGTAAGTCATTACCTCCACCAAGGAGGTTGTTTTTGCCGGCGTTTTATACCCGTTTGTTGCAAGTTGCAGTCACTTACCGAATGTCGAATTCTCGCGGTCGGACATCCGGGAACTTTGTTTATCAGACTAAGCGCAAAGGGGAAAATTTTGAGGTTTTACGCATGTTGCTATGCTATATTTCGCCCTTTTGTGACGTCATGCCGACCGCGAAAATAAGTAACTGGCTACTTATTGAATATTGAATATCGAATTATCGCTTTTTGTGCTGCCATGGCATTTCTAAATTAAACATTTAAACTGCCGCCGGGAACTCTGTCCTTCACTCCGTCTCCAGTCATTATGAATCCTAACTTAGCAGCATGCAATAATCCTTACGACCTTTTGCCAGGAACAACCTTGCAGTTGCTGCAAGCGTGTTAAGTTGCGGTTTGGTAAATTACATGCGATATCCTTCATTTCTTTTAATTTGATTGATTTACACCAGAAAGACGAAGTCGCTAGAGACGAAATGTTTGCCATATTAAAGATAATACAGTTACCAAAAATATACGGATTTGAACTGTTAGCCCGAACGACCCTTTTCACGGCTCGTGGAAAATGCCGTCATATCAATCCCATTTTAAAAAACACATTTACAGTTTATCTTTAAAAATTAAGGGCACTGCTATGTATTAAAATCACGACTTCAAATAATGAGACAAGCACTATCGAGTAATTGCAAGCATAGTTGAAGGAGGAACTACTTGTAAGTAAAACTTTAGCGGAATAAAAGAAATGTGTACTACTAACTCCCAGACCAAAAAGTATTTTGACTATGATTGAACCATGGAAAAATGCTCTTATTCCTCCATGATTGAACAAAGTGGCGCACAGGTGCATTTAGAATTTAGGCACATTTCAAATGCACCTTGGTTAAGTGATAGTCAGAATACTTTTGGTATGGGACCTTGTCCACATTTTTATGTTTGTACATAATCACCCATAAGCTCGCGAGGAACTACAAAAAAACACTACTTTTCTAACAAATGCAAACCCCTCACTGACAATTTTCAGTATCTCATTCAAATGCTGCAAAAAGTGATATGTCTGGATTAACTGGGGAACATTTAATAAAATTTCAACTTAAATTGACTCTTTTTATTGAATTGTTGTTTGGAAATCGAAGTATGCAACAATCTAAAACAACATTTTCTTGAAAACGTCAAATTTAAATCACATAACATAAAAATGTATGTCTTATTTTATCCAGTAGCATCTGTTTATTTTTTACCAAAATAAACTCTGTTTTCGGATAGAAATTGACACACACATGTATAACATATTTTTTAACATAGAGGGCGCTAGACTATCACCACACAGTTGTCAGATGATGACCTTGATTATTGACATGTTAATCAGATAGTGCAGAATACCATACCATACCATGCAGTGCATTCACCATAGACTGTACACACATCCTATACACATGTACTGTAGTGTGAGCACACCCAATTGAATACATAATGCTTGTATGTGTTTGCATTGTTGAGACTTCAGGTATATAACACAGTATCTGGTTGTGATCTGGTTGGATATTTTGCTGAGTAAATTTGAAAAAACACAAACAATTTCTGGTAAGTATTTGTACTAGTTTTTAAATTAAAAACCCCCACATGCTCCTTGCCTTTGATGTCATTTATATGACTTATTCCATGGCCACGACTGCAAAAAAATAATTATATTTCCAGAAAGAGATTTTCCCAAGGTCGAAGTACCAACACTCGTTACAGTCAGTGCACAAAATGCAAGTGCTGCGAGTTCGTTTTTAAGCCATAGAGAAAGATTTTTTTTTTTAACTGAAGTGTAATTAATTATACAACGTAATGTAATATTTTGGCTCATTTTCCATTGGATTTGATGTGTAAGAAATGGCCAAGGGTTAATACGCTGTTACTATTCGCAGACTCATTTATGATAACATGGTTTTTTTGTAACCATGAGAATTGTCACTTCTGAAGTGTCACTCTGTTTATTTGCCAGTTTAAGGATTTGAGGTGTTGAATTAAAGTCCTTCTATGATCAAAGCCAGTCATTTTAAGGTTTGCCCAAAGTACCGGTACCAGGGGTGGGTAGGATATAGGAAATGTGACTTGGTGTGACAGGTGTTTAAATTGTAAATGAGCTTTATTGATGCAACTTTGCCCACACATTGTTTCAAGGGTTGGTTATATTCCTTCCTCCATGGTTTAGTTTTGCTCATAGAAAGTTGTGGTTTGAGGTTGGGTAGAATAAGTTTGGGTTTGTCTTGTTTAGGTCATCAGCACATGGTATAAATCTCTGCAAGAAAGTGGTTTAGGAACAGTTTAGACTATTTTCCAACTCAAGCAACGAAAGACCAACATATATAGAAACAGAGAAGTTTTAGCATAATGAACTTCGATATTGCGACCTCCAAGGTGTCAGTGTTAGAAATGAGGTTTCTAAGAGAACTTCAACAAAAAATCAGCAGTTACCATGGAAACACACAAAAACGTACCGGTATGTATTAACTCTCATCTATTTTTATGTTTTTTTTGTCATCATTGCACTGACACGTGTAAACTGGAGGCAAATTTGCAAATGGAATTTTTACAATAAAAAAAAATAAAAATTTTGCTCTCAAATTCTAAGAGTTGAGGGTGTTAGATACGCCATACTACCCGGTACCTTTAATGTATGCTATATTGAATCTTTTCTTTTTCTCGAACTATCTTGTTTTGTTTTTATTGATTGCAAGTATTTTCTTTTGCGTCTGTCATTTAAAAGTCTTAAGTGTAGAATTTATCGAAACGACACATGCTGTGTACTGGTGTATGCATACACAATGTACTGTACTTGTACATCATGTGGACACAGTGTCTAGATAGTACATGTACATGTATAAAACATAAGAATCCTTTGTTTGAAAACTCCCCATGTACTGTGCTATTAGTGCCATTGTGTCCCCCAGGGAAGGGTGCATATTATAGTGGGCCAATTTGCTCACTTCCTCCCCCTACTACTGCCCCATCTCACTTTGTTCCCAAACTATAAAAGAGTGAAATGCTAATTGGTAACACCAAACTGTACAATGAATGCAGATAGCTTGTTGTTGGAACAGTTTGTACATAAAATGTACAATGTGTGGCGACTCCAGAGGATCGAGTGTGTTTGGAGGTCTTCAAAGAATTGTTGCATGTAATTTACATGCAGATTTCTTGGATTGATATGCTCATGGTCTTGTAAACCCTTTTTCGTTCGGAGTTTATATCCACCCTGTTTTTACTATGGGGTTGTGCTTTTCAAAGATACTCCGGAGTAAGTCCAGACATTCTGCGGACAGCAGAGAGTTTGTGGATCCAATCAAAGTTTGGATTACTGGCCAGACATTGGGTGAGATTTGTGATATTTCAGAGCAATGATGATTGTGTAATCTCCTAAATTCTGTGTTGCTTTACACCATAGATTTTACCTGCAATAAACTGAACGTTTAATTAACATAAATTCAGCTATAGATGTACTTCTATAATGATAATGATAATAATGATGCTTAAGTTATGACATTTTACATTGTATCAACAATTAAGGTACAATGTATACTCCTGGGGCAAATTGTGTACTTGTACAGTATGTAGTTAAGTGTGTTACCTAAGGCCTAAAACACCATATATTCTTGGCAGACTTCCAACTTATTGTGAATGTAATCACTGGACCATGGCACTCTACAATATAAAGATTGTTTTCTATTTATTTGTTGTTACGCGTGTAACCGATACGTGAACGTTGAACATGTACATGTATGCACCATATTAGGTTATGGAACGGGAAATAGATCAGAATATTGATTTTTGTAAGCAGTTGCAAATTTGCATAGCAAGGATAAGAAAACCATTCTCTTTCAGAGAATACAGGAAATTGAATAAAAATAAAATGTAATTTTCTTTGACATTAAGGACATTTTTGTTTATAACTCGGTCATGTCAGTATTTCTTCAATGAAGTATTTTATTTACTTTGTTGTTTTTTATGTTTATTGTTAGTTGGATTGGTTTAGTGCTATTTTTAAAAAAAATGCCAGAAAGGAAAAAATTGCACAGGTCATCTGATGAAAACGAAACTACCAGTTTCTGTGGTACATATTTAAACATCATAATAGTTTTTGTCCTCATAATATAACATGGATAATTCGGATCTAATTTTAGAGGTTCATATACATGTAGTACATGCAGCTGAAATATTTGAAACAATTCTTTGAGATTTACACCAACAATATGCAACCACTCATTGCCCAATAGGATCTTAGCTTCATGCACAGTTAATCAAAATTTCACTTCACCAACAATATGCAACACTCATTGCCCAATGCAGTAGCCCTATGCTCAATTAATCAAAATTTCATTTCACTGACAACTGGGGTTGCGAATTCCAGATGAGATGGTCGGGGTATCCACGTGTCGAAGGATGAGTCATCGTACATTAACATCTTGGCTTTTTTTTCTATTCTGAGCTCTGGGTTTATATATATACATGTTTGCACGTCTGTGGAGACCAGAGCAAGGAAGCCGTGGTTTGTATTCTAAGCGGCCGTGCATAAACCTCAGTATAATCTAGACCTACTGGTTCGTTCATGAGGCCTCTTAAATGTGAACAAAATGCCAGTATGGCCGATAAATGATCTGCCAGTGCTGTGAAATTGCATAGTTGAAGCTTGACGGTACCGGTAGGTTTTCTATTTTTTTGGTTGTGTGTTAAAATTAGCATATGGATATGTTTACTTTCAATAGTTCATTTAAATAAATGAATTTTAATTAGTTGCTTTGGCCTCGATGCCGAAGCAACTATTGTTGCTGTAGGCGAACTATATTCTTCCTGTTTCATTGATTTTGCCCATTCGATTTGCACAGGGTTGTTGTGACCACTGACTTTGCACTTTGCAAAGTTGAACTGAATCTAACTCTAAAAATGTTTTTTTTTCAATATAACCCTAATTTGTCTTTTACATTTTCTTTCATTATACCCTAACCAGATTTTACCTTGTTCCACATTTACTGAAGACCCAAATGTCCCCACTACTCAGTCTGTTTTTTTCAAAAACAACTAGGTGGAGGCTAGAACATGCATACTGGTTCATGTACATTGTACATGTACACATGGTGCGAAATACGGTACCCTCTGGAGACATGAACACAACGTGTACAATGGAGACAAAACGTCTCCGGAGGGTAAATTTCTATAGATAAATAGGTCTCCATTGGGAATTTCACGAATTAGATTTTTGGATTTTACTTAAATTACTCAAAAACTAGGATTAGGATGTGGGTTAGGGTTAGTGTTTGGGTTAGGGTATAGGGTATATTGGGTCAAAATTTCAACCCAGGAAACAAATTATGGTTAAAATGGGAGCATTTTGAAAAACGTGCTCGACTTTCTAACCATTTTGTACACGAGAACAAAGCCATATTTCCACAGTGATACAAAAATGCGAATTGATGCTCCTGCATGTGTACATAGTATGTACAATGTACACATGTGTACATGTACAATGTACACGTACACATGCTCCTACATGTACGTGTGTACTTTGTATTACGACCGAGGACCGAGACACAAAAGAGAACAGATATACTGCAGGAATAAAGAATCATCAAAAACCAGTCAATTGACTGTTGGAAATCACCTACATGTCTTGATTTCTTTTAATAAAAATGACAGCAAGCCAGACAGAATAATTTAATGAGGTGTTTAATAAGATCTTTAATTTAAGAATTGTGGTTGTTGATAATTTGGTTGGTTACCTTTGGGATAATGACATTCTGCTGTGTGACCCAACAATACCATTGAAATCAACACATGTGTCTGTAGTTACAGCACAGGCAGCCAGCCTGCCATGGTAAATAGCCGCTTGCAAGACCCAATTAAAAATATATGATATTTCCAGACATAACATATCAAATTTGCGTGAAAACCAGGTGTTGGGTCTAAAGGGCATTTATGCAAGGTGAAATTGAATCACACCAGCTTGGTTGGGCCAATCAGCATAGGATATAGAAATGGTTACCTTGTCAATTGAGTTGACTGTGAAATTTGTCACATTTGAGGATAGGTGCCATTTGGGTCTCCGATGCTTTGACATTTTGGAATAAAGGCAAGCTACTGTACACATCTACGCAATCCTTGTACTACCTTTGATCTTTATTTGAATGAGTTAGCCATACAGATGTATTGTTTATTGCCTGACGGGGACAGTGTTTGTGTGTACTTGCACAGATTACAGATTCTAGTTTATAAAATGCAGTGCGTGTACCAGTAGTTTAGTTGTTGTGGCTGTGAGTAACTGATCAGGTACAAATAAATGCGTATGATTTTGTGGTTGTACCGGTAGTAATTATGTGGTTCACAATTGCCCAAGTACCCACTGCATATATTTTAACATGTTTGTTGCTTTCTTCTGATATCTTTTCTTGCCAAAGATACGAGTGCCAGCATTCACTCTGCCATTCTGCAGACTTCATTTAGAGATCATAAAGGTAACTAGCTCAATTTAATTTATTAGTTTTGTTATTTCTAATTGAACAGAATGTGACAACATGGCTGCCAGTGTGGCTGTAACCGAACTGCCGAACACACAGCCTAGCAACCAGAAGCTGGTAGTGCATGATGGGAAAACAGATAGCAACTCACCTTTGCTTTCTAGGGACCCTTGTGACACCAGCAGCGACCCCAGTAGCGACCCCAGTAGCGACCCCAGTAGCGACCCCAGTAGCGACCCCAGTGACCTGACTGCCAAGCCGGATGTGATGTCCGCGAACACACCAACCATTTCTGGATCACAGCAGGACGATCTTGTCAACAGTTGTGTTGGTAGTGGTGATCTCCCTATGCAAAGTGGGAAGTTGGCTACTAGCCCCAAAGAGGATATCGGCAAGAATGACTCTGCACTACCAAACGGAGATTACAACCCCAGCAAGACCGGAACTGCCTCCAACAATATCACTTCCTGTTATTGTCCTGATGGGTCTCGAGGCAAGCCGGTGCTTCCATATAAAACTCCCCGTCCCACTCCACGAAAGCCTCAGCCAAGAGCACCACCACCAAAACTGCCGCCGAAACCGCCACATTTACTCCATTTACCCAGCTCTGACAATTTGACGGGCCATTCAAACCGTGAAAAAGACCTGCAGAGTAGGGGCCAGCGGTCACAGAGTGTCAGTGTCGTCAGTGTTCCTAATTCACCTCAAAGGGAGGACGTACAAGAGACTAAACCAGTCAAACAGCCCATCCCAAAGCCCAGAAAATCATTGCCCAACATTTTCCAAGACCTCAGTTTTTCAGATATAAAGAGACTTCAGCAATCTGGTTTACTCGGTGAGGAACAGAAACAAAACTCCAAAATGACAGCCTCAAGCCCAGAGGCATTGAGTCCAAAATCATTGTCTCATGAACAAGGAGAACCACTCATCCCAACTGCACAATCTGGTTCCAACTCCCCAGTCAACAGACATGAAATGATGAGAAAGAAGACTAAGACCACTCAGCATGTACGAGTCCGAGAGAGGGCGGCAATCTTTGAGAAACTGATTGAAGTAGAGACCTCAAAGAACCGCGACTCGCAGATCAGTGAGCAAAGGTCCAGAACTCCATTGAGCCCATCTGATGTCAATGAAACAAGTATCTCCAAATCATCCTACATCTCTGGCAGTATGTCAAGAACTCGCGGTAGACACCATTCCTATGTCAACATAGAGCTGCATAATAACTCCGTTTCACCCGAGAACATTTCGCAAAAAGATGCATCACTTGAAGATGATACTGTGTCTGTTGCATCCGTTTCCTCAGATGACCTCTTTGTATCGCCACAGTCGACAATAAAAAGTCGACCTCGCCGTCCTCCATCTCCAAATCTGTCGGAAGAGGAGTATACTGAGGATTCTAGAACGTCAATAAGAAGGTCAAGCTTTACCTACACCGACGTTGTCCTTCCTAATGATAGTAACTTGAAGAAAACCGAGGAGTTAAATGTTTCACGAAGAGACACTGACTGCACCTACATCGTCAGCACAGACTCTGATGCTGGGGATTCAGGATACACAGATGTCATCATTCCTGATTCAGTTCCATTACACAACAATCAGGAAGTAAACCTTTCCACTTCAAATTCCTCTGTATTGATCCTAAAGTCAAATGCAAAAACCCAAGATGATCAAGATGTCCAAGATACAGAAGTTTTACGGGAATCTGAGCAAACAATGACTTCATACAGGGAGTCTGACTATAGTGATGTGGTCGTCCCGGACTCTGTCTTACCCGAAGTGGCCTTAAATGCTGCCGAGCCTAGGTTCAGCCTTCCGATCGAACAAAAAAGTACTGATACTTCAGATGCTGCACAGCTGGAGGGACATGACATGATATCACCTGACCATGCCCTGCCCAAGCCATTTCACAGCGCTCACACGTACAGAAACGTCGTTCCATTGTTTGCCATGCCAGTAAGACAGGCCAGGTCCTGCGACAAGGACAGGGGCAAGAGTGGAACTGAGTCAGCAGAAAGCAGACTGGCCTGCCAACAATCGGATGACGTAACGAAGAAGGAAGTCGACAGGCACCAGGAAGGAATTCAGATAGGCTTGGCTGATAACTTGGCAAGTCTACCACAGGAAGTACAGTCCAAAGACAATGACAATCAACAACAAACTGACCAAGAACCAGTTGCAAAAGACGTTGACAAAACTAGCGAAACCCCCAACATGCCACCAGAACCGCGCCGTCGGGAACTGCCTCGTAAGTCCAACCCAGCAAAGAGATCCATGACGTATGAAGTCTGTCTCCCAGACTTCATTAACCCCATCACTTTGAAAAGGAAAGATGGATTTGAAGAACCTGACCAAGTTCTTCCAACGACGAAGAATGAAGTTGAAGGACCACAGGGTGAAGTGTCAGAGGTTGTTGAGTATCAAGATGCTGAACTAGATGACGAAAAAGCAGAGGATTTACCAGATAAAGGTAAGAAATCTGGGAATCTGTAGCCTTGTTAAATGTAATGATTTGACAAAAAATGTTGACATTTAGTGCCTTGCTGCAGGACATTTAAACCAGTAGTATTAACATTTACATTCCTTAGTTTGTCACAGTTCAGGACAGAAATAGACTAACAACTGCATTGCAGCAGGGTGTGACCTGACTCCTGACCCCTGACCTATGACATGACAGCGTGAGCAACATGATTACCTGCATGTGCTTGTTAAGTCATCATGCCAAAGCGCTCGCTTGATAAGAAAAAATCATGCCCAACCTTTATTATATTAAATGCTGTACATGTGTGAGTAGGCTATTCATATTCCACCTGGTCGACATTAAAGGGAGGGGTGTCTTAATTTAGTCAGGGCAACCCAAAATGAAGGGATGACTCATTCTCATAAAGTGATGACCCAGTAATTAATAATGCAATGAGAACCATGGGGGACGGGTCACAGATCCAGTTAGACTGATTGTACTTGCTTAATGGGATGGAAAATAGTGTCACTCTGCTTGGGGATGGATACTTTCACTGATTGCTATATAAAACAGTGATTATAACAGTCGACATTGATGTACATGTACACACCGACAGTATCAACTCATCCTTACCAGACATTCACAGGAAAAAGAATGCTTCGATACATGTATAGTAAGTACTGGTACTACATGTAGTTAGTACACGTATTACTCAGTGACACAAAACTATGTAGTTTTCCCAATGGATTTCTTTGAGTAAATGTACAATAAATATAGTTCCTAAATGTGCTTTTTTTTTTCTTCTTCAGAATACAACATTGAGGGTGATGGCTCCGACATGCTGTGCAACCGATCAAGGTACATGTTGTATATATTCAGGTTCAGGTTCAAGTAAACATTTGTGTGAATTGCATGTTTTGTAATATATCAAATTGCATAAATGGCAAAGTTTGTAAGTTGGGGTACTTGCTAAAAAGCTAATCAGTATATCGCTGAACCTTAACCAGTTCGCGCCAGGATTATTTTGACATTGGCCCAGGCTGAGGATTTTTGTTCACAAACCCTGATCTGAGGCGGGTTCAGGCCAGCATCTGTTGGTAGCACACCCTAATATTTTTCACCTCGCTCGGTGTGAGCTGGTCGCTGACAGATAATCTGACCTTGCTCGTGACGTGTTTCTCCGTCATCTGTTTAGAATCCCGAAAATAATTTGCGTGACATACACAGTATCTGACACAAACTGGTTAAAAGAGGCAAACTTTCCTTAGAAATAAAAAAATTAATATTTTCACGGTGCTTTTTGATGTGATTCAAAGTCTTCAAAGACACAATGCTACTTTCCTGCTTACATGCTCACACGAGTAAATCTTGGTCATTTTTCTCACACAAGGCGTCAACGATTTGCCGTCAAAAAGAGAGACTCGAATGCGGCTGGCCGTGGTCGCAACAAATGGCAGAATGATTCAGCTCCAGCTACCCTTGCTGGGTTGGAACGACAGGACGCCATTACAGAGGTTAGTGGACAAACTTCAACAGCTAACAGCATTTAGACTAAATTATAGATTTTGTATCCAATGCCATCCTCAGTTTATGAGAACAATTACTGATCAATGTCATGTATAATAAAGTGAAAACCTAACTGTGTATCTCGAATGTAGTCAAGTTGTGTGCTTTTAGGGTTTCGCAAATTAAAAAGGTTTGAAAATGTTACTTCTTTTTGCTACATGTGTTAATGCTACGGTAAGCTCAAAGGAAGATCACTCTATGGGCAATTCCACGTTACTTTTTGTTTAGGCACCTTTCCATTTTTTTGAAGTGCCATATTTTGTAAGTTTCATGTTTGTATTAGCCTTTTGATCACAGTAGCTCAATACCCAGACCTACATGTAATTAAACAACTAATTAGAATTATATCACCCACCTTCGTTTAGAAGAGAGATGACAAATTGTAAGGTTACTCGCGTTACATTTTTCTGGACGTCATAAAATGACAACAAGCCTTTTATTAACCCTAAATTCCCTACCCCATTTAGCACATAATCTGAATCCTGCAAAAAATAGTAGTTACTCATGTTACGTTACTTACGTTACTCATGTTACGTTACTCACGTTATGTATTTGCTATTTGTTGTTGAAATATTTCAATGTGTAAAGGTTACATCCTTATTTCTTACCTTGAATCAGAATATTTATGACATAGAGACTTTAAAACTGAAGATGTTAAAGTTTGAGAGTATTTGTGTTATTTTTCTGCAGCTACCTACAGAAGTCACCACCCCACCTGATGACAATAGACTCTCCCAAGCTAGCTCAGCTGGGAGCACCATATCATCTCTCATTAGCAATGTCTCCATTGGCGATGCAGAACAGTTCACCTCAGATGAGGATGATTATGAGGACGTTGAAGTACCGCCCTCAGATGCCCCAAGTGCTGATGTCATCCCACCACTGCCACCACCACCACCACAACACATGGATGGGATGGATACCAGACCACTACCGTGCGAGGACATTGGTGGTGATGACACTTACTCAACTCTGTATGAGGTTCGTGGACCAGTACGGCAAAATGACAATGACGTCCTCACTCAGAGAGTTGGAAATGACAAAGAGGAGGCAGGTACTAAAGATGAAACAGACCGTGTACCAGTGGAGATTGAGATGCAGCCCATGAAACTCAAGTCTCCACATTCCACTGAACGTAGGGCATTTGATTATCACTTCCCACTTGTCATGAGGAAAAGCAGCTCTGTTGATTCAACGGTGTCGGGTCATTATAGCGACAATCGTAGCAGCCATTCCTTGACAACTCGCAGTGAAGACAGTGATGCTAGCAGTGACTGCCTGGAGGAGTTGCCCACTATTCCCCAGCACAGACAATTGGAAGTGAGGGACTCGATTGTCTCTGAAGATAGACGGTCTGTCGGGTCAGGAGTATCGATGGACTCCTTGAATCTGAGCGTCCAATCTGAGCTACAAGACAACCTCCGTCGGAGTAGGAGAAAGAGCAGCGAGCGTGGCCGGCCGGTCTCCGAGTACGATCGACCTAGCTCGACTGCATCAATGGAAAACAACAGACCGGTATCCATCGCATCGACGGAGTACGCCAGGCCGGTCTCTAGCTCATCAGCTGATTACATCAGTGTCTTGAACAGCTTCCACAAGGATGGCAAGCTAGACAAAGACAGTGAAGGTGAGTTAGAGTCAATGAGTTTTGGTTTACTTTTACTCATGAGTATTTGTAGATAAGCATTGTGGATCTAGAATGCAGGATTGAGAGGTCAGTCCCAGTGGCTGGAGTTTGGGTTGTGATAGAAATCGAACCATATCAGCTTTTATCTTCAGACCCACAAACAAATATCATATAAGCCTTATTTCCTTAGGTGACTGGTGAATGCCCACAGAAATGGAAGTATATTTATCATAAATCAAAGAATCGCAGCTTTAATTGAAGAAGCTATTTTGGTTATTTAGGAGATTTTACTACAGTGTAATAATGTCGTGGTACTGGTATTATCAAATTTTCTTTCAACATCTTACTTACATTTTTGTATGACAAATAGTTGCGAGTCGTGAATAGTCAGGTAGCTACTTTTTATTACAAGACTACAGAATGTACCGGTAGTTAATTTAATAGTCACACAACAGTACTCTAGAGTGTTGTGCGCAGATTTACATTACATGCATTTTTACTACTGAGGTTGTTGAATCACAGTCGTTTCACCACCAGTAGGTACATGTATGCACAATTTCTATGTCTCTCATTCTTTAAATTAAGCCTGCAATTCTTGCCTCTTTAACAATTATTTGTGTAACCTTATGTTTTGCGGTAACGGTTAACCGTAACCGACGTTCAAAGAAAAACAAAGAAAAAAAAAGTCTCAGAAGTTTGTTCATAATCTTATTTGTTACCACATTAATTAACGGCATCAATTTTTCAAACATCGCTAATTTAAAGATTGGAATTGCAAACAAAAATGTTTTAGTTGCCGTATACGTTGCAAGTACAATGTATGGACTTTCCTGTTCATAATCACTCTTGGAGGATGACAGTACTACAAAGTGCATCAGAATTATCAAATCATAAATGTCAGATGTAACAGATGGGAAACAAGCACACCCCGAGTTTATAGAATGACCCGCATTGTAAACAGAGTGGAGATAACAATCGCCTAGTGGTGACTCACCAGATGCTAAAATAGCAGCAGTTTTATCAGAAATTTAAATACGACACTATATGAGAGAAATAACACACAGTCACTCGAGGCACCTTTTGCTTTGTCATTTCCTAGTTTGTCTTTGTTATAAATAATTATGCATAATTTAACAGTTATCTGTTGCCTGTGTTTAGTACACCATCAATATGACTGAGTGCCCAATTTGCATCATTTGACAAACATTTATTCAGATTAGAAAGGTGTTGTCCTAAGCTTTATTATCTTTCCAAAAAGAAACAAGTGCACATGTGTAATTAGGTGTACATGACAAATGTTGGCATCAGAGATACAAATGTACATGTACAATGTATGTGTGTACAACCACCACCCACCAAGGTTACCTGACCAACCCTAATGTTAGGCCCCAACCCTAAATGTTTATTGGCAAATTGAAAAAAACATATAATTAAAACAAAAAGGCAAAATAAGACACAACAAAAATAACTTTCCGACCTACCCACCCTACTTTTTATAAGGCATGTAATCGGAAGTAGAACCTTTTTGGGGGCCTTTTTGTGTAGCACCCTGACCACCACACTCTGCCCCATGGGATATTAATTCAGTCTGTAGACCTAACCACAACTTCATGGGACTCTGACTAGGTTGCTTAGTGACCACTGCACCAGGACTCACCACAGCTCCATAATTAGTACGGTGCATATTTGCTTGTATGGACCTTTATTTAACATGTGGTACAGTGCTTATTATTGTTGGGAGTCATGGTGTACATTTAACATTTAAGGGAATACAAAATATAACTGCATAAAGTTAAACTTTAAAGGTAGAATACACCATTGGTAATTGCTTGAATTATCATGAATGGGTAGATTTGGGGGGGGGGGTTGTATTTTATAGTAAATATCATTTAACTGACCTGTCCAAAGTTTATGAATGCCGAACAAAGCACGAAAAACAGCATTTGGTTTTTAACCGGCGTCGGGCAGTTATTCTTATGTTATTATTATTGCCGGACGGCGATCGCGAATTTTGTTTAATAAAATTATATTTTTCGGAATAATTACAGGATATCTAGCACAGTCATTTTGCTGGATGACTAGAATCATTATTTACTTTCAAATAAGTAAGATATTTCCTAATAATTTGGTACATGTAATAAATATTTTCGATATCTGCAAATGGTGTAGGTATGTATTCTACATGTACCAGTACCTTTAAACAACACACCGGTATACGGTACCATATGGTACATTTGTACCTACCAGGCCTGTACTGTACTGTGGCTGATAGCTAACATTTAACCATGACACGATGAAGTGATCTAACAAATGTTTCCTTTGTGAACAAGGCTGAAATATTTGATCTGCATACGGACTAGTCAAAAAGAAAAGAAAAAAGGGAAGCATGGTTTTTCTTCATTAGAAGAGGCTGATACCAGACCTGACAACTCTTGTACACAAATTAGTAATTACTGACAATTGAGAATGACATCATATCCTTTATTGTGTCATTGTTTGGCACCATCAAGACGGTTTAATCTAGGAGTTCAGGGCTCTGTCGTTACTTCTTCTTCTTGTCATTTGTTATCGTAACTGGATTTACTCTCGAACTGTCATGAGAATAAGAAGAAAGGGTAAGTTTAGAACCTACATTGTAAGACTGACTGACTGACTGTACCGGTACATGTACGTACCTGTACTTCATGTGCAGTTGTACGTGGACCATACATGTACACCTAGGAAACAGTTTGACCAAGTTTTACGGATGTTTGAGCCCCGCATATT
The DNA here is from genome assembly GCA_037893245.1 of Crossaster papposus. Classification (NCBI taxonomy): domain Eukaryota; kingdom Metazoa; phylum Echinodermata; class Asteroidea; order Velatida; family Solasteridae; genus Crossaster; species Crossaster papposus. Next base: position 354,296 of record JBAIAA010000580.1, read on the forward strand.
TTGATCCTGACAATACGAATCAGTATCTGTTTACAAATTTGTCTAATTAGAAATTTGTCTGTTTAGAAAAGTCTCAAGCATCCTTTAAAATCATTGCATCTGGTGGGCTGCCATTAAAAAAGGAATATGTAATAATGGTCAACCGACAATTGTTGAAAAACATTTTTCAAATACCGCCCCCAATTCACCAAACGTACCTGTACCTGTACTTATTCTACATTTAGCAATGTTTTGACCCTTTGGATTTTCACATTGCAGTGAATTGATAAGCCCACCAGTTTTAGAAAGTAATATTTTTCTCAAAAAATGTTTGTTTTGGCAACAGTTGTTGTAGTTTTGGGTAAAGTTCATGAAATTGATTGCCTGAATACCAGTGGCTGATAATTGATAGAGCATAGCAATCGACTATATTTTGTGATACCGGTAAATACCGGTACCTACAGGGTTCAACACCAGCTGCCTTTGGGAAAACAAACAACCAAATCCACTCTTGAACCAAGACCATCTGATTTCCTATCTGTGAACCCCGCAACCTAACCCACAAGTGCATTTTGGAATCACCCATCATTCCTCACTGTAGTACTGTAACCATGTATACAAATTCATGGGTGGAATGCAACATTGGTGGGTGAGGGGATATTACGGAGGGGAAATCACTTGCATAGGATCACCCCTCTGGGTGCAGTCATCAGAAGGGAAATGACACTCGCATATGTACGTCTGATTCAGACTGTCTCTGCGTCACTCGCTCACCGCATTTCCACATGTTGCCCGGCAACCTTTGACCCAAATACAATTGATACAATTCAAATCCTTTGTTAGTCAGCTTAGGTGTTCTGAATTTTCAAAGCTAATTACTCGCACGAATCTTTTACTAGAAATTTCAAAGATGCACACGTACTGTAGGTCCGCCTATGACATCCCAGTGCTTATTCAAATGGTGAAAAATGCACTAATGTTGCCAAAATGTAGGTTTTTAAAGGTAGGATATACCATTTGCAGATCAAAATATTTACATGTACTACCGATTTATTAAGAAATATCTTACTCTTTTGAAAGTAAATAATGATTTTAGACATCCAGCAAAATGATTGCGCTACTGTAGATATCCTGTAATAATTCCGAAAAATTGAATTTTATTAAAAAAAAATTGCGATCACCGGAAAGCGATTGCGAAACAACAAAGATAACATAAGAATAACTGCTCGACGCCGGTTGAAAACAAACGCTGTTTTTCGTGCTTTTCTTAACATCCCTGATTGTAAAACTTCGGACAGGTCAGTTAAACGATATTTACTATAAATACAGCCCCCCAAATCTACCCATTCATGATAATTCAAGCAATTACCAATGGTGTATCCTAGTCTCTACACAATTTACTACTGTAACATTTTCAGCATATTGCCAAAGGAATGGTTCTTTACACAAAGCATAGGCCACCAAAAGACTTAAACATTGAGAAGGAAGTTTGTCAGCCATGCATTTGCAACATTCAGTTTTATTTCAGGCAAAATCAATTCACGAGGTACAATGTAACTACGTCTATAAACCAATGATGATTCATAGGCCTCTGTGTTACCATGTTTGCTGGTGTATACCGTACACACAGTCTTCAAATGTGTGGGCTGATTTCCCACACCCTGGAGCCAATTATATCTGCTGATAAATGGGCTTGGCTTGCAATATCCAATGGGATTTCAGGTTACAGAGATAAAGGTGCAGCCATTGGTCATTTTCTGGATTAATACATTTAGACACATGTACATGTACCAATTTCTACACAAATGCAAATTGCATGAAGTTGACTCAACACGAATTGTACATTATTTGCACATAAGAACTTCCACCAATTTCTTTTAAATTAGCATTGCAAAAGACATCAACGATGGGAAACCTGTAAAAAGTACATTACACAGTGCGATTTAGAGTTAAGCATTCTCACGAAATATTACAACCACAATAGTTTTTGGTCAGTCTGGTTTTAGCAGCAAAAGTTAATGGCTTGCTTTCAAAGTCGATACCGGCTTACGTGTGGTAAGTATACATAGCTGAATATACAAATATTTATAATACTAATAATAAAGAAATCTCATATAAAGCATCTATTACAATTACAAGTCTCTTTGCAGTAGTGAGGTGAAACAGGTGAGTTTTAAGTTGATCCAAGATGGGATTGTTTTGTTTTGAGATTGTTCCATAGTTTGGGAGCTGTGAATTGACATGTTGACTGTATGATTTGGTGATCAGTGGATATAGAGTAAAAAGATCTTTGCAACTTGAGCGGAGAGTTCTTGTCGATTGAGGCTACAAAACCAGTAACTTGAAAGTTATCCGGGATTTAACTGGTAGCCATGCAGCTGATGTAAAACTGAAGAAATGGGTTCATATTTAAGCGTGTTGTGGTGACAAGCCCAGCCGCAGAGTTTGGTGCTCTTTGAAGTATGTTAAGTTTACTAATCTCATAATCTGTAGAGGAGGCTATCTTTTTGCTCTCAAAGCAGCTTGTCACAAACGCATGGAAATTATCAAGATTTCTATTGGTGTCTTACATCCATAAACCTGTCTGACAATTGAAAATCTGAGTTACTGTGATATTTGTGTCTTTCAGGTTTCTCCTTCAGCTGGGGTGGGGAGCACGGTGAAGATGACAGTTATCGGCGAAAAAGGTAACGCTTGGTTTGTACAGTGTTATTGATGATAGAAACAAGTAATATAGGACATGGTATGTTTTGCTATGTACATCTACTTCTGTTGCTAAAAAAAAAAAAAACCTACAAATTTACAGACTAATCAGGCATTTTGATTCAGTGGATTCCCCTAACGTGACACCCTTTGACGTATCTCATGACTTTCCTCACATGTTGCCAAGCCTTTTTGTCAACAAGCTTCAAATTATTTCAGTTAAAGACGGAACAATTTCAGTGTCAGTGTTTAGATAATGGGCCCAGAATTTACTTTAAGTGGCGAACTACAAATCTTTGAGATTATCATGTTTTTATTTCAGATTTTCTATAAAATTTACAAATGAGATTTCAATTCCATACCAAGTGAGCTATCCATGCCTGCAGCATCTTTGCGCAAACTGGGGGTCTGTTGGCATTTGTTGTGGGGGTTGGCGTGGGCGGAGCGAGAAGAATGCTGTGGGTCGTTCTTGAGATGCAGCATCTTGCAGAATGCCTGGTGGAATTGTGGGTGTTTGAGGCCGTACAGGACGGGATGAACAAAGGAGTGCATCAGGAAGACCATGCCAGTGTAGAATGTGAGTCGTGAGTTGTCGGGGAAAACCAACGCGATACCAAAGGGCAAGTTGAGTAGAAGGAAAGCGCAGACGTTAATGAAGAGATTGACGGTGATACTGTGCTGCTGATGTTTAAGACGTGACTTGCGGGACTCGTGGCCGGCTCCCCAGTCAAAATCCGAGGGCTGTTTGGTGGTCTCTTTGAACTGGTGTCTGAAATTACGTCGGATAGTTTTAAAGATGATCACGTAGGACGTGATAAGGGTGGTCATAGGGATTGGGTAGAAGATCGCGGCTAGTGCAGCATGTTTGTGTTGTGCTAGGGGATGTTGGTCTACCTCTGAACATATGTGATATATCTCGTCATAACCAAGTTGGCCAACGCCAAACAAAGGTGGGATCAGTACGGTAAAGAATGGCAGAAGCCAGATGACAGTTATCATGATGGCAACGTTGACTGGTGAAAAGCATCGTTGGTATACTTTTGGAGTTGCTCTGATGTATAGCATGCGATTGAAGGCGATACCAGCAAGGCTGTACAAGCTGGCCCCAAGGCTGGTAATGATGAAGAGTGCTGTCATGTAGCATGAAGCCTGGCTCTCTAATGGCCAGCCTTCCCTGCTCAGCAGGCCGACCACACTCCAGGGCAACATCAGACCCGTAACAAGGTTAGCCGTGCTTTGACAGACCAAGAAGGCATTGATGGTCGTCTGGAGGTTTTTAAACCTGATCACAGCTACAATGACCATCATGTTGCCACTGATGGCCAAGATAGATGTCAGCAGAAACACCACACTAACACCCACTCTCTCACTGTAGCTGATTGTAGACTGGAGATTGGTAGCATTCACAGACTCAGTCAGATTAGTCGCGTTCATCATTGTTACAACATTCACTTGGTTTGCTGGAAATGTTAAGTTTGTATCTAAGCGTGACCATCAAGCCACAAAACACTAAAATTATAGTCCTTGTTCTAGACGTCAATATTTATACTTGCAGATAGTGAAACTTACAGAAGCTCTCAGAAGTTAAAACAATAACTTCACTCTTTTGCTGCTTCGCCTTCAACGTTGAGACAAAAAGTAATGCGTGCAGAGTTGAACAGTTTGTCAAAGTAATACCGTGCACTGATGAACACAATCGGATAGCAGATTGTTACTTACTGAATGGAAACTCAAAGTGATCAGAATTTATACTTTTTGTATTTCCCATAACCTGACGTACATGTACACTTCAACTTTATAACGCGCTTAAATGAGGAAAATGACGCACATTACATTCACCTCTGATCGTCTTTCACTATAATTGAAAGTTAATTTGGGAAAAGGGAAAAACATGCCAAAAATCAGTTTTTTTCTCCAAATATCCTGATATTTTTCAAGTTTGGTTGTTACCAGGAAAGGAAATACATAAAAACAATCCTTTTGTGGGCAGCTTGTGCCAAATAAATTTGGAAAGAAACAGTTGGTTTTTCCCGATTACGTACCGGTACCTGTTTGATAAAACCCCTTTCCTATCCAATGTTGTGAACAAATATTAAAGGTAATATATCACAATTTCAAAGTGTAAGAATTTAAAAGGATGGCCAATCAATGCTGAGCTTGAACAGAATTGGCTAAGGGTCCAAGTTAGATTAGGGGTGCTATAATTCAAGAGGATTGTTGATTCCTACATCTACAGTTTTCCCACGTAACTTCTCTTGTATTTTCTGATGTAGCCCAGTACATGTACATCGAGTGGCAATTAGCTTGTTTGTGTCACATGCATTAAAAAAACTTTTCCTTTTGTGTCAACTTTCTAGTGAATTGTTGCCCCAGTCAAAGCCTGTCAAGTACGCTTTGCCGCGTAAAGGCAGCATTGCTGCCAAGTCCGTGCCTGTGCTGCCCCCGGCTTACCAAGCCTTGAAGCCACCTAAGACACCCCGACCCTACAGCGCACCAAGCCCTCAAAAGACAAAGAGAAATAGTCTGGTTAGAAGTCTTCCAGTACCGGTGAGTTGCTGCCTAATACATATATTATCTTAAATAATGGAACTTATACTTGGAACTTTCATGCTTTTGATGGGCAGCAAACCGGACAAGCTCAGAATTCAAGTAGTTATCAGGTGTATATGATCATTTGCTTTTCATGCATTTTGTTCATTTTCAATAAACCCGAGGAAGAATGTTCAAAACCTTACCTATTTGATTTAGGCAATTTGAGAAAATGGTGAAAAAGCACGCACATCCTTTTTTTAATCAGTAAACATGATTTCGTCAGTAGCATTATGTAACAAAAAACACACCAAACACTCAATTAACTAATCAATAAAAAAATATATTTCATGATTTCTTCTAAATGACAGCAAGCAAGATGGAATTATTTAGTGTTTAGTACAAGTACTATCTTTAATCCAAATGAGCTTTTTGATAGTAATTTGATTGGTTGATTTCGAGATAACTGCAAATGATCCCTCCCTCATTAATACATCTGTACTTAAAAGCAGGAAGTGGTAGGTTCAACTTCACCTACGTCGACTCGGGATATACACCAATACATGTAACTGCCCATGTATGTAAATGCAACTAATTTTGATTCAGACAATCCAAAAAGTACTGACTTTGGTTGTTTATTAATAAATCGTTTTCCCTCTCAATTATTTTTTCAGAGCCAAGAGGAGATAACTGAACAGTTCTGTAAGATATCACGACAACGTTCACGCTTTGTGTCGCAAGGTAACTGAAATACATGCATTGATGAGGTTGATATTACTCGGAACTGACTATGCCGTCATCAGGGAAATACCCGTCAAATACTGAAATATTGTGTTTGTTTTCTGGGTTTTTTTTTCTCAGAACCTCTGTTTCAGATTTACCAGGAAGATGCCCGCAAGCGAGAGTCCTACCTCCGCCTCATGAACATCTCCTCTCTGGAATCCTTGGCCAAGTTTCTGGAGAACCAGCAATCTCTCAAGAAGGACAAACGGGACAGTGAGCCCATCGCGATCTCCTCCCAGCTCCCCGAGTATCGGGTGCTCATCCCCGATGAGGAGATATACCGCTATCACTCGGGGGAGGAGTGCAAATCGGGAGATGTCGCAAACAAACCACAATTGGAGGAAAACCGCATCTCTCGATCGGGGGAGGCACAGGAAGAAGCTGTTTATCAATCAGTGGAGCCAATTTACGAACCTCCTGGAGAGCTCTTTTATGACACTGGCAACATCCTCCACAACAACACTATCTACGAGCCAGGAAGCTTGGGGAGCTCAGCGGGGGAAGGGTCTGGGGGCAGCAATTCAGATGTGGAGATACCCAAACCTTATGGTCTGATGGAGCGAACTAAAGTGACTAGCGCAGTGCGACGGTCATTCTGGAGCGAGTTGCCGGAGGTCATCAGCAGTGGATTATTGGAGCAGATGACGACAGAAGACAAACGTCTTCAAGAGGTAGATTACTTTGATAAATCATAGTTGCCCATTGACCAACAAATTGTCACATTGTGAAGACCTTCAATAACCTGTTCTTTGCTTTACAGAATGCATCAATTGCCACCTGCTAATGGCACTGTATGTGGATATCTCACTGTTGGCAAACACAAAATGACAGCAATGGCAAAGTTGGATTAAAAAGAAATAGCTATAGGGCAATGTACCGGTACGTCCCACCACATGATGTACATGTACAAGGTCATTAAGGTGGTAGTGTACCCTAGTTTGGTCTGTAATTGTTTTCTACTCTTTAGACGCCGCATATTTAGTGACGTGTCACATTCACTTTGTTAACAGTGTTGCACATAATGTACTGGTACGTCCCAATTTACAGAATTACAATGTAAAGAATGGCGATTCTGACACTTGTAGAAAGGGGGAGGGATGCCCAGAATGGAGCCGGAGCCCGACACAAGCAGGGCATATATTGGGAACCGGCTGAATATCTGAAGGAAAATGATTGCAAGACTTGTCAATTTACAGGCTCTATTTGAAGTCATCACGTCGGAAGCCTCCTATCTCCGCAGTCTGAATCTAGTGGTGGAACACTTCCTGGAGGATCCCAATATACAGCCTCCTGAAGACCTGCTGAAAAAGGCCCAAGATGCTGATGATCAGGACCTCCCCTCTGAGACGCAATCCTCTGGGGGTCAGGTGAACAAGGGTCAAGCACACAAGGAACAGTCTTCGAAGGGTCTGCTGAACAAGGTGCAGCATCATCTACTCTTCTCTAACATCAAGAGTGTAAGAGACGCCAGCGAGAGGTAAAAACAAAGACCCCCCCCCATATAGTGTGGACCTAAGATGTGTATTTGAGTTGATCACTGATATTTTGAAGACTTATGATGACTTGTGATAGACTTGTGATGACTTGTGATAGACTTGTGATAGACTTGTGATAGACTTGTGATAGACTTGTGATAGACTTGTGATAGACTTGTGATAGACTTGTGATAGACTTGTGATAGACTTGTGATAGACTTGTGATAGACTTGTGATAGACTTGTGATAGACTTGTGATAGACTTGTGATAGACTTGTGATAGACTTGTGATAGACTTGTGATAGACTTGTGATAGACTTGTGATAGACTTGTGATAGACTTGTGATAGACTTGTGATAGACTTGTGATAGACTTGTGATAGACTTGTGATAGACTTGTGATAGACTTGTGATAGACTTGTGATAGACTTTGATGACTTATGATGTCTTATGATAGACCTGTGATGACATGTCTTGTGATAACTTATTATGTCTTGTGATGACTTGTGACGACTTGTGATGACTTGTGATGTCTTGTGATGTCTTGTGATGACTTGTGATGACTCGTGACTTGTGTGAAACATACCATTTGTTGCCCACTGGTTGTTTACTTGATGTTTTTGTTTACCGGCTCCTTGCAGACTATTGTTAGATCTTGAAGAACGACTAAAGGACAGTACCCGTATCAGTGATGTCTGTGATATCCTTCTGCAGCACTTTAACAAAGGCGATTTCAACAGTTACATCGTCTACTGCGCAAATCACCAGTATCAAATCAAAACGCTGGAGGAACTAAGGTACGCATCAAAGCCAAACAGAGAATCTGAAATCTCTAAATGTAGCCCCAAAACCAACCAGCTTTAAACACAATCTACAGCTCGCTGTTAGCCCACTCAAATAAAAAGCCTTGTTGCCCCTTTTATTTGATACCACATTTGAGGTTGTGACTATTTTATAAATTCCCCACTTTTTAACCAAATCAAGTTTGTGGATTAACCATTAAGCACAAGCCACTACACTGTTTTCCATTTTAGAAATAAGAATCATACTAGAAAATTTGATTAAATAATCGCTTATTTGGTACCTGGTCTGATTATGACTTGTTAGTTTTGTTAGCGTACAAGTTTTGTACTTGTACTACCGTCAACTATATTCTGCCATGGTAAACAAAATAGAAAATTCTTGCCTGATAATTGCAATTGTTGAAAGTTTTTCTAAAACCCAATTTCATGAATTGCAATTTTTCTGTAGGAGGAATCCATTATTTCTGGAAGTTATTAAAGATCTGGAGAGTAAACCGGCTTGCTGTAGTCTTGATCTCCAGTCGTTTCTTATGCTACCATTCCAGAGGATTACCAGACTACCACTGCTGATTGAGGTAAACAGATGGTTACATCATCTATAGAATTATCCTTTGACCAGTTCGCGCCGGAGGACGTATATACATGCAAAGTTTTCCCTAGACTCAAAATGGATAACGCATAAACACGTCACAAGCAAGGCTGGAAATATCTGTCGGCAGCGAGCAAGGCCGGAAATGCGTGGGTGTGCTTCCCGGTACCATCGGCCTGAACCCGCCTCGGATCGAGTTTCGTAAAAAAATGATCTCGTGCCTCGGCTCGGTGATATTATAATAATCCCGGCGCGAACTGGTTAATAATTGTGTTTCTTTTCTTTACTATTAAAACCATGCTTCATATTTCTGATTTCCCCAGGCTATTCGACAACAGACCAAGCTTCATGATCCGTTACACTCCACAGCCTTGGAAGCTCTGAAGGCATTGCGAAATGTGAGTTGATCGCAGAAATTATACCCACAAAAATTGAACTGGAAACAGTTTTGTTGTAATAATTATACAAACGAGACGTAACCCATAAACTCTATGAAAGAACCTTCAGGCAAAAATTCTGTCAACTTTTATTTCAAGAATATGCATGTAGGCCCAGACTGGTTGAGTAAAGGCATACAACCAGAAGCATAGTCCAACAGTTTGGGTGTAGCAATTACTGTACGGTGTCAGAATTTGCAAGGATTGGAAAGGTTCCTAGTAAATCACTACAGGGGGTGAGGGTTAAGATATAAATTTAGGGTTAAAAAACAAGTTTTTGTGATTTTGTGTTCCTGTTTTCTTTGTTTTAGATGGCTGAGAAATGCAACGAGGAAGCCAAGAGGATGGAGATGATTGAGGAAGTCACGCAGCTGGCCAACCAGTTGGACTTTAGGGAAGGGGTCAAGGTTAGTTTTGGTTTTTATGGAAATCGCCTATCACAAGGCCTAAGGGTCACTCAAAGGTGTGGGCTACAGAAAAAGAAAAAAAAAAATTAAGGAGGGAGAAGATATCTTTCACATTTCTCTTGAACACGGTCAGGTTGTAAGTTATCATAGAAATGATAAGGTTACCATGGAAATGATAAGGTTACCCATACTGTGAGCTATCTGTAGTTGTTATCAACCATTCTGTTTTCGGTTGCCGTACAATTATGCATATGCTTAATGATTGACATGTTGTATCCAAAATAAAAAGCTAAACATTTCCTGTCAACAGAAAATGAACTTGTCCGGGACCACCTCCATTGTCAAGAGAGGGCGCATTCACATCATCAAGAAAGACAACAAACTACTGACGCGAGGCAAGCTGATTGCTAAAGCCATCTATGTCATCATCTTCACCGACAAAGTCGCCATGTGCAAACAGAAATTCAAAGGGTAGGCTCATTTCAAGGCTTTTTCTCAATACGCATTCAGCAGGCCATTTGTTCTATTTTTTCTAATAGACTTGTGGCAGTCTCTTGTATAACATATATTTTTGGCTCCAGTCCAGCTGGGACAGATTTACATAGTTTGGTTGCAGTAAAATGTTTTGCCTAGGGACATATAATCTGGATTGAATACCATGAAGACAACTATAGAAAGATTTTAGTACAGTGCTTAATTAAGACGCACACTTAACGTGATGCACCAATTGCTTTGCAGTCGATTGGGGCAAATTGTAGTAAATTGTCCTCCTTGAGGACACAAGTTTTGTTGTAATTATGTGCAGCTGTGATACTGCTACGCAATTTCATTCTCTACATGTTATTATACTTTACTTATGACTTTAGAGAGCAACTTAAGTATGACGTGTTTGACTGGTGTCCAAGGAATCGAGTGCAGGTGGAGCCAGTTGACAACCCCCAGCAACACCCTAAACTACCAGACGGCGTCCCAAACAACTGCAAGAATGTCTTCATCATCTCATTCCTTGAAAACAGTCTGAAGAAAGAGGTGGTGTTTGCCATGGATGCCAACTCAGAGTGGGTACCAGTTGTCATAATAATAATAATAACAATAATGGTTATTTATAATACAAATGTTTACAACATTGTTGGTGATAAAGGCACAACATAATTTTGACTTAGATATTTCTTTTGTATGGTTCAATCCTTCAGAGCTGAGAGAGAACGCTGGATGGATGCCTTGCATCCTGCTAAGAAGACGCTGGATGGGGAGACTATTTATGAGTCTTGGGGTGAGTCTAACAATACACATATCTTCTTACAATTTTACTGTTCATGAGGTTAATGAGTTTACATAAAACATGGCGAGTTTTTGAGATTTCAGCTTTGCAAATTGTATTGGATTTGGTGTGTTTTGATTGTATGATGGTAATTTCATGTTTAATTTTAAGATTTCTGCTCGAGTCACAAATAAAGGTGTGACCATTGATAAACCTGAGTTTTCAAGATTCATTGTTGGGGATATTTGCTAATATTTTTGATTTGGACCAACATTTATGTAGATGAGAGGATTATTCATCCAACCAACCAATGGTGATAGGTTTAAAACTCATTCACCTGCTAATCCCGAAGAAAGACCTAAACTACTTCCTGTACACCACTTATCCAGAAGTCATTTCATTTTGGTTTCAGATTGTCCGCAGGTGTTGTGCAATCAGCCGTATGGAGCCCAGGACAGAGACGAGCTGAGCCTGGATGTCCACGATAGAGTGGACATTGACAAGAAGATTGACGGTATTTTGTCTTGTGTAACCGTTCTTGTGTAACCTTTAGATGAGGCATTGTGACGTCTCTCAACACCACGTAGATGCACAGGTTCACTATTGTTGTGTACAAACCGATAGCATATTTGCACGTGTGCGCCAGGCATACCGCAACAATGCGTACAAGAGTTCCTTGTTGCAAAAACAAACACCATATTGTGTGACGGGCATGTTGCACACTGTACTAATGCTACCTGAAAACAATGCAGTGTCCCACATAGTGGTAGTCTATTGAATAGCCCCTTGTACAGCAATAGTCTGTGATATGCTAGCAGATTTGGTGATTTATTAGGCAAAACAAGACTGCGTCTTTACCCCCAGATTCTGTCCATTTAGCGTGCGCCTTGTACCGTGTCTTAAATGTGACCGGCTCTGAAATAAAGGGTATTAAGTCGCGCTGTGCATTATCATGTAATGGCCTACTCAAAGTTGAGAGGGTAAACATTTCATCAAAATGTGATTTACATTTTTTGTCATGAATGACATCTTTAATACCTACAGTTTCAGGTTTCATTCACAGAAATGTTGATTTTGAAGAATAAAGTAGAACAAAAATACAATTTTATGTGCATCGTTCTGTTGTACTACAATAGAGCCGGCTTTTTTAAAGCCTGTTTTCTCAGTTGTGTAAATTGAACTCCAAGGAAGTAATCAGTATGTAAACATATCATATATCCAGAACAGGAGTGGCTATGGAGCTCTATTATATACCAAATGAAAGCTTACACTGCGGGCTTTCCAACCATGTATATAACTCAATTTTACTGTTTTGTGACATAATACCCATTATTGTGGAGTGGGTCACAAATAGCCAGCAATTTGAACTTTTTTGAAATCTGAGAAACTGTTTATTTTTACCTGTAGGTTGGTATTACGGCACACGAGTCAGCGATCATGCTAAGGGTTGGTTCCCGGCAAATTACACACAGGAGATCATCAACGATCACGTGCTGGCACGTAACCTAAAGCAACGACATCGACTGCTGTCAATCTGTGATCAACACCTCTGGAAGACCAAAAACATGAGGAAGTGAACCCTCAAGGAACAACTTGGACCAAATGATAGATTGTACATTTAATTACTCATTATGATAACATTCGTCAGTCAACTCTGGTGATAGAGAAGGTACCGGTACACGTGTAGCTTGCTGCTGATCACATGACACATCACATGACACACCACATGATCCAAGTAATGACTTGCGAGTAATATAGTGTTTCTCAGGAGTCTTTGCTACCGACATAAACCTTTATGTGATTCTCATCGAAACTGATTGGTGAAAAAAACCTGTTTGAATGCATGGTACGGTCCAACACCAGTCACATGACCTGGATCACATGACTTACTGTAATCCTATAATGTGGCTGTTTCCTACTTGGGCATTTTGTCTGTGGATGTGACTATGCTACTAGTGTTGCTAGAACTACAGCCACAGCCACTAAATAGTTGATTCTGACGTGACCTTATGATGACAGTTCTCACTAAAAGCAACCGCTATTTATTAAAAGAATTCTAAGAAATGACTGAAATTGGTCAGTGACAGAATACAACAAAGCACTTTCTTCCTGAACCGAAAGTAGCCAATGTTATATGTCGATTAAAAAAAGAACATTTAGATAAACAAAAAAGCTGCATTGTATTAAAAACCTGGAGGTTGTCAGAATATTTCTAATTTGTGTGTTTAAGAAAGAAAAATGCAAAAGCGCACCATGTGTTGAAAACACTGAAATTGTACTGTATTTTTGTAACACGGGGGTGAGCTTTGATTCCCTGCCCCCTACTCTTCGTCATCTTGGTATCTTTAATACACAGGTATGGCTCTAGTATTTGGCAGTATTCCATTGTAAAATAGCTGTATATTTGTAACAAAATAAATTCCTGTGATATAGTTAACAGGAATGTAATTTATGCCTCGACGTTTTGAAGTATGGTACCTGCTGAATAGTGGTAAGCCACCTGCAACTTAAAACCCTTGTACATGTATGTTGTGCAATAAGAGAATACATGTATGGAAAAGTTGCATAATAGTGCCATTTGAAACCAAGTAGGATGTTAAGGCACTTTTGTTTTTCTTCAAGTGTATCTATTGCAAATTACAGATCATATCCTCTAAGTCCATGTTATGTGTAAGGTCGTTATGGTCTTAACAAATCATATCCTCCCAGTTCATGTTACAGTCTTTCATATAATTTGCATAATGGTAGTATGTTAACTTTTTAAGAACAATAACTTCAGCCTTCCATCTTTGGGGGCTATGGTGATAAGGAACTTAAACATTGTTGGCCCGTTATTAGTCCCACGAATACTCAACACATTCCAAAGACTTTGTTTTCACGAAATCCTGCAGCACTTCTCTCCGATCAAACATTTCACAAAAGAAACTTCTGAAAATATTGACACATATTTAAGTTGAAATGTGTACACAGTACATGCACATTCCTGCTAATGAACAAACCTTTGTCCCTGAAAATACAAAAACATATTTATTTTGGTTTACAAATATATTATCAAAAAAATGTCATGACACTTGAAGTTAACTTACTTTCCATGTCGTTTTCACAGAAACTTTCAGTAAAAATAAACTTATTTCTGTTATACATTTTTTTTTGTTCAATTCTTTTACTTTAGTCTTTCTGTTGGGTTCATTTATATTCAAATTCTAGTAGTTGACAGTTGTAGGCACTGCAGTGAGATATGCAAATTTAATGAATATTTATTGGTTGAAGTACAAAATATATGAATAAACTCTGAAGGATACAGCTATTTTTAAATAATACTATTGTCAATTTTATCCCATGCAACAAAACTAACATAATTTGCATACCAGCTATTGCAATAAATTATTATTGAACACTGAAATGATACATGTATCTCGTTCATAAATGAGTTTACAGATTCTTGAAAAGAATTGAATGTGATTGACATGCCTGCGTCAACACTGGGATTTGATTAATTGGGTGTACATTCACCTCTTTCAAATACTAGAGACATTTCATGACGAGCAACACTGGCTTTTGTTTTTGGAGCAACTTGTGGATGTGGCTAGATCACTTCTCATAGGAATGTGTATTGGCTGGCCAAACCCAACAAAATATATGCAGCCTTATTTTTGCTGCGGCTCTTTCATGTGCAAAATGAAAACATTTCTCAGCAATTATTTAGTCACAGCAACTCGATCATGAGCTTCAGTTAAATATTTCTGATATTTTGTTTTTATAGATTTTTTAATTTGTGATGTAAATTCTACGATTGCATTTGCAATTCTTTTATAGGAGATTCCTAAATAAACAAAAGTTGTGATTAAATATGCAAATATTCAGATTCTGTTTCTTTAAAGTGGTGCTTTCTGAGACCTTTTAAGAAAAAAAGTAAAGTTTTCTTTTTCCAAAACTAAGTTATGTCCTCGAAGGGCATTTGATCACTTTTAACAAAATTCATTCTTTACTGTATTGTACATTGCCTTAATAAGCCATTTGCGTATTAAATTTGAATAACACCTGTTTAGCACATTTTGAATTCTCCAGACCAAAGAGACTGTTGCAATATCACTTGATTCGAGGCAAGCCTTACGCTAGCAACCCCCAGCTCCGGAATGGTCTGGTGTCTGTGCCATTCTCGCCCATTGTGAACAATGTATTGGTGCCAAGCGTCTCTTTTGTAACTATGCAAGAGCTTGCCCCGAATCACGTGATATAGCAACAGTGTCTTTAGTCTGGGGAATTCAAAGTTAAAATGCACCCAGTATTTTAAACAAGTCAGTGTACCAGACGTTATTCAAATTTAACGCGCAAATTAATTATTGACACCACCTTATGCATATTTCTCTTTGGTTTCTTTCTTTTTTAGCATTTCCCCCCGGACGGCGATGGCAACATGTCCAAAGATGTTCTCTCCGGAAGACTCTGCATTTGAGGTGCTATGTCCAACTTGATACCAAATTCCACGTTTTGAAGCTGTTGCTGGTTGTTCTACCAGACATCATTAGAGCTTGCCGAGAGGCACAACGCTATGTGTCCGTCTCTCTCCTCGAATGTCAATCTTCAGGAAATTAAATAAAAATAAAATTAGATTACATTTGAATACTAACTTATTATAAAAGTTTAAAACAAATTATTATAAAAAGTGTTTGCTGAAAGTTCAGAAGGAAACTCATTTTACTATGTTTCTTATATTTTGCAGATTGTAAAACTGACTGTAATAGAAAGATGTTCAACGTTCTTTACTTTTTGGGGAAGTGTAGATTACACAATGGACAGCTCTGGATGACAGCAGAGTCAGATGTTCCTTGATTGGGGTCTAACTTTATACCCCGATTGATGCCTTTTGGCACATCTCTGTAATAACTGTCTTGTTTGGGATAGCTTTTTCCATGCAAGCCTTGGCTGCGCTGGTTATCCCAAAGAGTATTTGGCTGAATATCCTGGTTGGGGTTCATATTCTTGTTGGTCTGGATGTTCCTGGCTGTCTGGAATTCAGAGTGCAAGCGAGTGTTTGCGTTTTGTTGGCCAGATGTTGATGGTTTCTCTGCAAGTTTCTCGAATGTCCCGACGTCCTTGTTTAACCTAAATACAGACTGATTCCTTGGTTGTCTGTACATTGGGTTTAGATCAGAAATGCTGTTGGTAGCTTGGAGGGTGACACCAGTCATCATTTCTTGTGGTAATTCGCTTAAAGTTGCAGCATCTTCGTTTTGTAAAACACTCTGGTGAGTTTTTCTCGAATAGTTCATTCCCTTAGCATTTGCAAAGTTAATCTTCTGACTTTCAATGTTTGGGTAGCTGCTTCTACATTTTGAAGAGTCCGCCTCAACTTTTTTGAGGACTTGTACTGAATTGAGCTGTTCAGATCTTTGCTTCTTAAAGAGTGGCTTAACATTTGCAGACATGTTCCAAGTACTCTTCTTGGCAGAAGTGTTTGAGGAAGTGGCACCCAACTGTTTTGTTTGCATCAATGAACTTGACAAGGTTTGCTTTGAATGCACAGAAGGGCTTTGCTGGGCAGTGAATGATTTGGCAAAGGAAGATTTGTGAAAGTTGCTTGATGTAGTGCGAGGCTGCATCTTAGTGTGACCTGAACTTGTCGCGACTAGCATGCTATCAAGTGTAGTCTGCAAAATCTTGCTCTGTCTTGCATGCCCTGGCTTGGTTTGTCTATCGCAGTATCCAGGGACAGGAGATTTAGGTCTTGACATCAACCTGGTGGCAGGGCTTCCAGAAGTACCCGTTTCTGAAATCTTGATCAACTTTGGCTTCTTGCACAATCTTTTGTCTGTGTCACTTGAAGATACCAACAGTTTTCGTTTGAAACCTGTCAATTGGGATGGTTGGGTTTCTTCTTCGTCCTCACTGTCTAGAACAATAACTTCAGACAAATCCAGGTTTTCTTGGGGGCATCTTGGTGGTAGTACAATTTTGGTTTGCATTGGTGTAACAGATATCATGGAAGAGTCATCGAGATTGATCGATACAGGGTAAACCTTCTTTACAGAAATGTTCTGCAATATATTGCTCTTGATTTTTGCTAGTGGCGATTCAATTCTCTCAGATTCAATGGAAATAACTTCATTCAGTACTTCAAGACTAATTGCTCGAGTCCTTGAAGACTGCTGATCATCCTTTAATAATGTCCCACTCGAGGAAGAAACCTTAGCATGTACACCGGACTCTTTTTGAGTAGTTTTTTGCATACCATCCTGCTTCTCTTTTTTTGACGGTGGCAACTGGAGTTCTGCCGAAACTTTAAGATTATTTTCACATCCTTGTTTGGTGGCAGACAAGTTTGGCTTGTTCATGTGAAGAGATTGTGGCTTCTTGTCCTCTAGGGGGTGCATACTCTCACATCTAATCCTTGGCTCGGAATCGCATAATCTATCATCCTGTGGTTTTAAAGGCAGATTCTGATGAAGTATTGCCTCCATTTTTATTGGGTGATTAAGGTGAGTCTTTGGCAAATTTGGGGTTTTGGAAGAAGCCGTTAAGTTAGATTTCTGTTGTAAAATTCCACTTTTAACATCCATGTCATGTTTAGAATCTTCAGACACAGCTCCCATTCTTGGATTCATAGATAGGTGACCTGGTTCAGTCTTAATGTCACCAGGGAATAGCTGATTAGAAACGTTTTTGACATTTTGTGTAGAGCCTTCACGTTTGATGTGGTGAATTGCTCCTGCTGATGCGCCTAAGCGACCTCGGTGCTCTGCTGCCCTCTCCTGTTTGCTCCCGACTACGCATAAGCGGCAATATGCTGGAAGAGGGCGCCATTTTATGAAGAAATCGCCGAACTTGATGACTTCTGTTCTCGACACCTGGAGTACCTCTTCTTCCTTCTGGTGGATCCAAAACAAAATAAACGTTACAAGTGGTAAGTCAATTTAGAAAATATTTTTTGAAAATGTAACATCAGTCAGCAATGTCTTTTTTATGAATTTGGCTTGCAAATAGGCATACACATGTACCTACCTTCAAACCATACCATGGTGGTAAGTCTGGCAGATGGCATTGATCAAGACTACAGCTTGGTTGGCTTGAGCATAGGCTAGCCTTATTGCGGACTACTGGAACAGAAAGACGCGGTGGAGTGGCAGATTTGCTATCATGGCATAGAACTCTTGTTTGCAAGACTTGACAGTTCTCCTCGGAAGTCTGGCCTTTTAGAAATCTGAAATGCAATTTGTTACATACATTTTCAAAAAAGTTAACTTTAATTCTAACTTTACTCCCCCAAAAAAACAAAAAGAAATTGTAAGTGGTATATTGCGCAACTGCACAAGAACTACAGGGTAACGCAAGGCGATGATAGATTTACATTTAGTGAGCCACACAGGAGGCTTTGCAATTTGGTTTGCAATTTTTTGTTGATGAACTTGCTACCAATTTCAATGGAAATCACCGGATATAGGTCCAACAAATCTACAGAAACAGAAGTCAACTATACCTGAGATTAATAATAATTTGTAATCAGCTAAATCTTCCAAACTCCCCCTCCCCCCACCCATATAATCAATAATGTCTTAATTGCAAACAAGTGTCGTCACAACTCATCAACTTAAAGGAGGCTAGGCTAGCCCCATAATTAAATAGGTGGCTCAAATACTGGGCTACGTGGAGGTAGTTAGGTACTTCATCAGCCACACATTTATGGGGCTAGATTCCGCCCAGCCCTATGCTTTTTCGTTACCTAGTATCAGTATCATCAGTTGCTCTGCCATCGCCACCCGATTTCCTCTTTGTCTGGCTTGAATTTGTAACAACATGTTCGTCCTCCCCACAGTTTTCAGCATTTTTTTTTCGTTTTAAACTCAACTTTCCCCGACGGTCGGTTCCGTTGACGTTAGCAGACGATGAAGCCATTTTCTTGATATTGTGGACCCGGCCCGCGCGCAGCTAGATAGTGCAGAACGTATGACGGATATAGAACCGACGGAATCCCCCTAGCTTAGTTCCTGATCCTTTAGTCTCTAGACTGTTGTTACCTAACGCACCCCCCTAAATAAACTAAAACAAATTCCTGAGAAACCACTACATTCCGCCAGCACAATGAAAGAAGGTGGGACTGGGACTGGAGCCGTTCTCCCGTACAACTACAAATTTATGATGCATGTAATGCATCGCGCGCGCTATATGACTACATGAAAATTGTGTAAAACGCCCTCTTTTGACAGCTGTTTTGGCAACTTTTGTTTGTTTGTTTTTTGTATGACGATTTCTCTCATAATTAAAGGACGAAATTTTCAATATGAAGCACAATATGTGGCAGAGAAACCCTTTTAGGTTTCAAGGGGGGATTGGTTAGGTTACAATAGTGTCTAGTGCGTATAAAGTATAGGGATAAGAGGGGGGTACCCACAGACATAAATAACCTATAGACGGACAGCGCCTATGGAAATCAACGTCCAGGTACCGTAATTTCGACGGCGCCTGACTAATCACGAAATCGTGGGCGGAAGTGATTGAAAAATGTGCACGACTCTATGGACAAATTTCGGGAGGACGGACAAAAATCGGTAATTTTGGTGGATAACGCAGCTGATGTCGACTAAAAATACTTTCAGCTGTTAACTATATAATGCTGCATAGTTATGAATATGTATTTTGTTGTAAAAAAGAATGAGTTCTTATGATAAATTATAACTTTGAGCCACCGTCTCGACCGTACCACGCCGTCGCGCGCACATATCCATAGCGCATAGGCATGTCATAGGCTAGGCCTACGCAATCGCAGTCAGCGATCTGGTTATACATGACCACTAACTTTATAGGCCCTAAACTACCATGCAATTAACCCTAACGCTGCTCAGTCCTCCAAAATCCTCATTGCAGTTTTGGAGGATTTAAGGATTGAGGATGAATGGTATTTTTTTTAAATGAGGAGTTTGGAAAGGATTGAGGCACAATGTTGTTTAAAGTGTGAAGGATTTTGGAGGATTGAGGCTGAATGGGTGTTTTCAAAAAATGGAGGATTTTGGAGAATTTACTTTTTTCAATCCTCCAGAATCCTCATTGCAGTTTTAAAGGATTTTTGAGGATTGAGTATGAATGGTATTGTTTAAAAATGAGGATTTTTGAGAATTGAGAAACTGTTGGTTTCAAGTGTGGAGGATTTTTGAGGATTGAGGCTAAATACTAGGGTTATTAAAAAATGAGAATTTTTGAAGGATTGAAGACGGTTGCTAGCAAAAAGGGCCTAGGGGGTTAGGGGTACAATGTACATGATGTTTGTACACAAATATTTGTACATGTATGTATTCTTCTTGCATGCCAGTTGATATTTAGCCGGTGCCCGCTAGATATCAGTAAATGCTATAGTTTTGTTTAGGTACTGAACATGCGCAGTGCCTTTTATTTCCATAACAAATCTTACTTACTGGTTCTGCACCAACATTGTCGTTGAGACTTCATTTGTTTTTTACAATTTCGGACTGTATTTTCATACGCTTTCCACTGTATTCTAGTGGTGATGTAATACCTTATATAATGTACAGGGGCAGGCACTGTACAAGCCGGATAGCTAAATAGCATTTACTGAAGTAGCCAGCGCCGGCTAAATATCCACGTTTCAATTTTTCTTTCAAGGTGAATTTAAATAAAATGCAAAACATATTATTTTGAGGTCTCTGTACATACTAATTACATACTGTGAAACATTCCACCAAATATTTTACTATTATTAGTTGGAAAAAAAGCTTCAATACAGTACATTATACAACTGTACACAAATTATTATGACTGTTATATATTTTTAATAAATTTACAAAGTAAACCAGTTCTTTTTATACACAAATAAACACGTTTTGGCTTTATGATAAATAAAAACAAATTAAAATAGCCTCAGAAAACAAATTGAAACCACAAGAACAAAATCCAAAAGTAAAAACAGCATAATTCCACATATTGCTGAAAATACATTTGAATCATCAAATGTAACCATTTACAATGTTAGTTCGGCCTTAATGGCAGTGACATCCTAAAGAACCTTATGTAGACAAAATAGCCAGTTTAGTAAAAGTAATTTAGTAATTTAGTAAAAGAGCAAGTGATCCTCAGATCACGCGTGTCGGCCTTTTTATCAGTCTGGTGGCTACCTGACCTATTTTTCCTGCAGTCGATTCTTATATGTTTTGTGTTCTTAAAAGTCATTTTTAGTCAATGACCTCAAATGA
Source organism: Crossaster papposus (assembly GCA_037893245.1). Lineage (NCBI taxonomy): Eukaryota > Metazoa > Echinodermata > Asteroidea > Velatida > Solasteridae > Crossaster > Crossaster papposus. The sequence continues at coordinate 375,463 of JBAIAA010000580.1, forward strand.
CCCCTGGATTCCAAAGGTTTTGTATCAAATTCTGTAGACAAAGAAACACTTGGCGCATGTTTTAACAACGACATCCAATGGCCTGTACATGACCTTCGACCTCAGTAATTGTACAAGTCACTGCATCAAAGTTTCATCAAAATCCAAAAAGCCTGCAGAAGTCATTTATTTATTTCATGTTGCGCTCAGTCCATTCACAACTGACATACGGCACACGCAGGTTGAAGGCTTGTCACTGGATGAATTGTATCCCTCACTAGGGAGTTTCAAATGACCATGCAGCCCAACAAACATGATGACAAGAACCTCTTTATAGCTGCCTGTTCACTATCTTCTTCTGTCGAGCTACCCGGCAAGTCAACGTAGCAAATTGCTCGCTTGAGACCTTGGTCATCATCGACATGCTGCTTAACATGCATGCTGTCTATTACAAGAGCAGCAACCTGTAAATACAACAAAAGACATTGTTTGAAGGAATTATGTGAATTATTTATGACCTAAGCTTATTGAACCATCTTGATCTATCAGTCGTAGGTGCAAGATTTGAACAAGAATTAATTTGTTTCTATTCAATCATTGGAAAATTATCTTTACAGTATGAAATTTCTTTTAACGGCTTCATTTGACATTTCATTATGTCCAGTAATTTATCCATGGCTGATATATTTTCATCTAAAACAACAGGGCATAGCACTGGTCTGTTAATAATGGGGCAACAGGGTAGAAAGCTAAGTGGGTAATCTTTGAGCCTTATTACTCTGGTCAAGTATATCTTCTTAAAATGTTCAACATAATCATTTTCGGAATATTTAGCCAAAATATAAAAAAGACCCCTACCTGGAAGGTCTCATTTCCAAATAGTTAAGTGCATGCTGTGATAAACCTGGTTCCCGGTAGAGCACCGATATTCATAACCCAGGAGCGCAGAGTAGTCACATAGGGCACTGGATGTGGCTTCATACATGTAGGCTCTGGGTGAGTAGAAGTGCAATGTGGTTGCAAACTTGACGTACAGTACCTCCTTCTAATATTCTGTCACGTGCTCAACAAGGATTTCACAAGAGGCTTTCAGTCTAAGGTGTGAATAGTACAAAGGAAAGCTTTTTTTAAAGTTATGCATTGTCTTTAAATGTTACCCTAACACTCAAATTTGTATGATTTTGCACACACCCTAGGAGGAAGTTGGGAATGGTTACACAGGTATTATTTATATTTCATTTTGACTATTTCTTCAATACAAATTAAATTAAAGTTCCTTCAATCTACATTTACATTGTAAGTGTAGCCTAATTGACTTCAGATGCAAAAACAAAATTTAGCAAATGTTTAAAACAAAGAAATGGACAGAGCCCATGCACCTGATTAGTAAAATATTTTGCATTTACATTAACAACAATTGCCATGCTTCTTTAAATTATAATTTAAATGGCAAATCTCCCCTGTATGAACTGTTTAACGACTGTGCAAGTCAATTACGGGACAGTCTTCGTGGAATGAGTGAAAGTGTCTTTACTGTGGAATTCAATCAGATGTAAAGAGAAAGACAACCCATAGAGATATTCCCAAGAGTTTTTCACTCAGAAAGGACCAACAAGTTCAAACACATACTGCTGGGCATGATATGCATGTTAATCCTCTAATCAGTATAAACAATAGTGAGACTAATATAATATTAATGGAACCTTTTCTGTAACTTGAAAGTATACATCATGCCGATACACTGTGTGTGACCGTCGGCAGTTTACAAAATCCCAACAAATCATGAAAATTGTTGCCTACATTTCCTTAAAACTACTTGTTTACTTCATCAGGTTTGTTTTAATATATAAAAGAAACAAAATAATGCTGCATATTACCCTTCTCTGTGTTATTTTTCTTCGAGGAACTCGCAATCCGGACCGTCGACTAACGACTGTGTTATGATGCCTACCATACCAAACAATTTGCCCACGATTTTTTAAAAATGGCGGCGTTCATGAAATTTCACTCTGGCGCCCCCTGCTGTCCGTCTATAGGTTATTTATGTCTGTGGGGGTACCCCTCTGCCACATATCGTGCTGGGTATAACATTTCCAGGCGATGACCCGGGTTCGAATTCCGCCTGGTCTAATAATGTGGTTTGGGTTTTCAGTCCCTGCCTGATTATGTGGGGTTTCCCCATAATACGCTCCTGGGGTTTTCCTCCACCTTAAGATGTAACCTCTTCACATTATATTCTCCATCCATCCTGCAATTGGCGCGGGATGAAATAAATAAATAAAATATGTATTTATTTGAGATGATGGCCACTATTTGTGTAGGGCGCCCTCTTTTCAAAAAAAGTTTCAGTGGTTTGGCGGTTCGGGAAGTATTTGATGGTAAATTTCGTTTAGAATTTCCAACTTGCGATACTCAAATCCCCAAAACGATCAACTAAAGAGAAACACTCAAAACCAGTGTTTGGTAACGAGTGCCAAAACGCACCCCTAGTGCTAGTGCTGCAGGTGGCCGCCGGTCAACCACACGTACATCACGTGATAGCGCAAACTGTCATCGCGTAAATCAGGTGACAAGGACGTCGACTCGGAAACTTCTAAGTTCTATTGTGAATGGTTTATACATCATTTACATGTCTGTAGTACATGTACTAGAATCGGTATTGGGGGGCGCCTTCAGCCATACGGTGTCATATACAAACATTACAATATTTGTTCCTTATAACAACCTTTCAGTTTCAATGTTCATGCTGTAGCTAATAATAAGCATGAGCAGTATTAACGAAGAGAGTGCTAGTGGTGCACGGTAAGTACAAAGTATAGCGGTTTTACGAATCGGCCTTTAATTGCAGCTGTCTATAGTAATATTACTAGGTTATAATTTTGGGCCATAGTGCGCCCATAGGCTATATGCGCCTATCATCAGTCACGAGATGAAGTCCAGTAATTAGTATGATAAGGTACATGTATGGGCCATTGGTGTAGCCGACACAGATTTATGCATGAGAGTTGAGACTGTTTGGTTGAGCCTACTTGTAAAATGCAAACAAATTGGACGTGCCAATTTTACTATGCCGACATGTTTTATCTCAATTCCAATTCAGATTTAAATCTTGGCTACGCAAAGAGACAAATATGCAGAAGGCTGGTGCAAACGAACATTCGCCGCTGCTTCGGTATCGCCTGGACAGTTCTTGTGAACAGAACGTGGATCATGTGACAGAGACGACTAGTGCTGATGTCAACGCAAAAGGACACGCCCAACCAGGAAATCTCACAACATTCTTTGGAGTATTTATACCATGTGTGCTTTCTATGTTCAGTGTGATTTTGTTCTTACGAGTCGGTGAGTTAGTTGAATAGTCAGGGATCTTGCAACAGTGTAATAATTTATTAATATGTGGAGGCAATACAAGGGAATGACAATTTTAGAAATTACTGCTTACGTCCAGTCGCAAAAATGTGAAGACATTTTATCAAGTAAATATTACTATAGATTCAGACAATTTTTCTGCAATGATGTTTATTGGTAATTGGTGAGTCGGGCAGCTAGTTGCTGATTACAATTTGCCTAGAACATGTCTGGGACAAATGCACAGCTTCTTCTGATCAAAGTGAAAGATACTACTAGCCACAACTTTCTGGAATTCATTTTGTAATGTGAAATGAGGAGAACCCCTACCACTTACCTGCATTAAAACTTTTAAAAAAATATAAAAAAATAAAAAATAGGTATACTATTAATAGTTTTTTATCATTTTGCAATTATCCACGTCATTGTGGATATATAGTCGCACAAACATGTAAATTAGATCAAAAACAAAGTAAATGTAGGAGTGTAACGACCGTTTCAAGAGGAAAGCGACGAACAATGACTGGTTTTCTGAGAAGTTGTTGAGCAAGTGATTGTTTATTGAAATTTGAGTGGTTGGCATTATATTCGACTTACTTTACTTTACTTTATTTCACCTCACCTCATGGTACATATCCATTCAGAAATATTCATGTGTACATACAATTATGGTAAATACTTTTATAAAGAAAAACTGATTCATAATAAATAGTTAATTTACCAAGAGATGCAGGGGACCCGCAAAAAGCAGAGCTTGTCGAGTGCGATTCCCCTCGCCCCACAGTCCCACAGCTTAGTCCCACATTTAAGTCGTCCGCCATTGTTACTGTCCGATGCGGGCACCCTCTAACGTACGCTGTAGACTACGCTATATGACTGTCTATTCTCATGCAGGTTATGCAATTGGTGAGAGTGGACTCTTACAGACTCTAGTCATGTTTGGTTTGGGTTACTTCATTGTTCTCCTGACGGTTCTCTCAGTTTGTGCCATCTCCACCAACGGAGCAATAGAAGGAGGCGGAGCCTACTGTATCCTTGAACAATTATCATCTATGATCTACCACCCCCTCCCCCCTTCCAACCACCTAGTCTTAACACATTCAAAATGAGAGACCATGACAGGCTTTTATAATAAAGTGTGTTAGTGGCCAGTGCATCAATTATTGTCAATCAAAATAAATTAGGTCAACTATAAAATTTTGATCATGCAACAAGTTAACATCAAATTAGTTTGGTTAATTTTAAGTTGGCGACAATGATATAAAAGTGGCATTGCCGATTGGACCGGAGCATTTAATTCGTGGTCTGTGTGTAAATCTGCAGGTTGTGGGTTCGAAACCATCCTGGGCTATGGCACTTCTACACCCAATATGGGTAGAGGCATTATAAATGCCTTGCAGTGGACTAGTTACCCATCCAAACCCTATTCATTCAATGAATAGATCACATTATCTTGTATTGTTTCAGTGTAAGGGGCTGAATTGTCCACATGTTCCTCTGTAGCCTATTCTGTGGGTGGCCTATAGCCTTGTGATGGGCAATTTGCATATATGAGCAAATCCAGTTATTGTTGACTTTTATTGAACTGTTGACACACTGTACCATTGTTCTGATGTATTTGTACAAAGTTTTTATTCCAAAGTCCACTATCTTGATCTTTGGAAGATCAGAGTGAAAACAACAAAAAAACTGAATGCATAACAGGAGCCAGACTAATACCTTAATCTGTGTGCTCTTAATGAGACAATACAGGGGACAGAACTTAACTGAATTTGATCTACAAAAAGTTTCTTGAAAAATGAGCAGGATCACCCAATTTGATTTATTTATATATTATTTATTTCAATATCCAACAGCGGAGACTTATCGCTTACATTAATGAGATTAATGAGATAAATCGTTTTAGTTTTCTAAAAGAAGAGGATACGCATGTGTCCCATAAACAGAAGGCTTGGTAAGTACCAATAAATTTTCGTAAATGGTTTTTGAACCTAGTATTTATTTTCCATTGATACTTTTTTAATTGTTGATTGTTTTGTTTCCCTTAACAATGTTTTTCCCTCAGTTATGATCAGTCGAGCTTTGGGACCAGAGTTTGGCGGGAGCATAGGTGTCATGTTCTTCATCGCTAACGTGTTTTCTTCTGCCTTGTACTGCATTGGTTTTGTGGAAGCCATCTCGGACAACTTCGGGACTGGAGGTACGAGTATGGAATCCCATGTAATGACAAGGCGTAGATAGTTTGCAAGACTCTGGTTTATACATTGTTGGATGCCTAGCAGAAGGGCATGTGAGGTATACGAAAGTCATTTGAAAGTTAACTGGATTTTACTTGCATGTTTAATTTGTTTGGCATAAATACGGCATGCTCCGAAAACAACAAAATCATGTAACTCTCCCCATTCTCTCTCTCCCAATTCTTCCTGCCTTCTCATTTTTACAATGTTGTTGCTTTTATTGAAGGGTCTTTGCTGTCGGTCAACCAAACCGCACTCCCCATCAACGACTGGTGGCCCTTCCTCTATTCCTCTATTGTTCTCCTCTTCTGCCTTCTCATTTGTACAATGTTGTTGCTTTTATTGAAGGGTCTTTGCTGTCGGTCAACCAAACCGCACTCCCCATCAACGACTGGTGGCCCTTCCTCTATTCCTCTATTGTTCTCCTCTTCTGCCTTCTCGTCTGCATCATCGGGGCTGGCATGTTTGCCCGGACCTCTTTTCTCATCTTCCTGGTGGTCATGGCAACGCTCGTCACAGTTTTCATCAGTTTCTTCATCCAGTCACCCCTCACGATTCCCTTCCCGCACAACAATGAACGAAACGGATCAGCCAACTACACTGGTTTCCTGTTACAGACCCTTCAAAGCAACTTGTATGGTAGGTCTGATGTGGTCATCACTGAAGTTTATAATCTTCACATCATTTAACAAGAAACCAGATCAGGAGTCTCAAGTAACTTCCTGTTTGCACTATCTGACTCGTTCATACAATTTGTGTTTGTTAACAGGTGAACTTACACCTGATTACACCACACTGCGGGATGTTGATTTTCTCGTGGTCTTTGCTGTGTTGTTCAATGGCTGTACAGGCATAATGGGCGGCGCTAATATGTCAGGTAATCACATGTTTTGACAGTAGTATGTATGTTGTATGTAGCAAAGGAAAGGTTAATGCAGGCAACCCTTTTTGTCACATTTTGTTACATGTGCTAATAAGGGGGAAGTTATACACAGCTCCCACATCTAATTGATTTGTAACCAATTTCAGGTGAGCTGAAGAATCCTGGCAAGTCCATCCCCCTGGGTACTCTGGGTGCGTGTCTCTTCACCGGTGTGACATATGCCCTGGTGTCATTCTTTGTCAGTGCCACCTGCTCACAGTAAGTACATAGGGACTTCTGCCAGAGCAAAATGAGAGTTGGGCCCGACAGCTAGGAGGGCCTATTGAACGCACTCTCAATGCCTGAGATATGGAGAGCCAACTAGTCTTGCATAAGGGTCAGTAAAGCCAAAAAGAAAAGAGATGCTGTCCCTGTTGCATTTGTCACAAACCATGTTACTGTTTGATTTTGCACTTTCAGAGATTTGCTGTTAAATAACTACGGCTTTCTTCAACAAATCAACATCTTTCCCCCTGGGGTCGTGGTTGGAATTCTGGTTGTGTCGCTTTCTGCAGCTCTGACCACCCTCATAGGGGCATCAAGAATCTTACATGCCATAGCAAAGGACGGCGTGCTTGGTAAGTCTACAATCTCATCTTAAGAGGCCAGTAAGGTGTGGACTAGGTCCCCCTTTCAGACACCAAGTTTTTAATTTCTATTTTCTTGATTTGAACTCAAGTATAGAAACTAGTGCTGCAACTGAACTGCCGAACCGAACTAAAAATAGCTGAACTTAGCCGTCTGAACCGAACCAAAATGGTTGGTTCGGAAGTTTGGCAAGCTTTATACATGTTTATTTATACCACTACAAAATGCCACAATACGTGTTGATAAAAGTCATTAAGTCTCTTGTTTGGCCGTGATTCATTCATCTTGAGTACCCATTTAGTACCACACAGTGGCCTGGCGACAGCGTCGGAAACGTTTCCACGCATTTTTAGCTGTACTATCCATACTATATCGGCATAATTAGGCACTTTGATATTTTCCAATGTACATTGATTTGTACATGTAGGCCTACGTCCGAACTGAACCCGAACCAATGTTCGGGGGAAAAAAGTCTGAACTGGAACCGAACTGAACCTGGAGGATCAGTTTTAGCACAAATAGAAATTGTAGAATGACTCGCCAATTGTAGACCCACATTTGTTCTTATTGTGGAACTGTCTTCCCTTTTTCTCTTTAACCCTTTATCATATTGATTTGAGGATTTGGGAGGGTTAGGGTTGAGACATCTACAGCGTCTTTGTAAACTTTAAGGTTACCAGAGCTTTCCCAATCACACACAGGTCACAAAGATTTATACAGCTGAACTCTTTGTCATTGTGTGTTGTTTACGTTGTCAGGGTGGATTCTGTTGCCAGTTCACAAGGGAGTGACAGCCAGCGGCAACCCCATTGTGGCTGTGCTGATGTCCTGGTTTCTAGTCCAGGTAAGACTTAAGCCGTGTCCAAAACAGCTTCCTGAGCTACGGCTATGTCTATTGTCAGCCTGCTCACACGTAGTTGTAATGGTTGATCACCTAGACAATAGCCAGACAAGATATTTGGACGCGGCCTTAGTCTTGGCTCAATAAGTTGTTGTTATTGTATTCTAGGTATGCAACCACCTGCTAAAAAGAAACATCAAAACATCTTAAGAATCTTGTAATGGTGATATCATGCACACACATTTTTGCCTTATTGTATGCGGTGGATATTCGACATTGAAGACAGAAATGAAGCCGGAGTTCCATGTAGGGCTTAAGAAATCTCCCAAAGCCGATGATCAAACCAAGAAAGTGGCCACAACTTGGCAGAAATGGGAAGAACGCGAAAATAAATAACTTTGTACCGTAAGTCGCCAAATATTTATTTTAGCACATTTGTGGGACTAAAATGTTATTAGCCTTTGACTCGAGTCATATCGAGTCAAGTTGAGTCATTTGCTTACAGTGACTCGAGTCAAATCAAATCTGTTATTGGGACTCAAGTTAAGTCAGTTGCCAAAAATTGTGACTTCTGAGAAAAACTTGAGCACAACTCTGATGTTTGCCATATTACGGTGACTGATCTTTCAAATTACAATTGCGCATCATTCCTAAGTACGAATGTATTTTTCAATATTCCCCCACTTTCACCCTTGTATTTTTAACCTGTTTTCCCTAGCTTGTTCTGCTCATGCGATCGCTGAATGCTATTGCTCCACTGGTCTCCATTTTTTTCTTACTGTCGTATGCTGCCACAAATCTGGCTTGTATGGCCATGGACGTCGCTTCAGCTCCAAATTTTCGGTTGGTGGTTCGCTGAAACAAAAGAAATGTAATGAATCTTGTCCTTTCTATAAATGTGTATAAGTTTTGGAAGAATATATTTTTAAAGGTAGAATACACCATTGGCAGATATCGAAACAAATTTACTACCGAATTATTAGGTAATATCTTACTAATTTAAAAATAAATCTAAAACTTAGAACAAGTCAGTTAAACGATATTTACTATAAAATACAACCCTCAAAATCCACCCATTCATGATAATGCAAGCAATTACCAGTTGTGTATCCTACCTTTAAAAACAAGTAAATGTAATCCAATGTAAAATGAGAGTATGAATTTGTTTTTAGAAAACTTACAACTTCTAGTAAGATAACTCGGAGGTTTAAAGCCTTCCTTGTTCTATTTTCTTTGATTCACTGAATGTAATTATGTAGGCCGTCCTTCCGATATTTCTCCTGGCACACTTCGCTTCTTGGCATCATCTGCTGTCTTGTCATGATGTTTCTCATCAGCCCCCTTTGGGGAGCCATCAGTATTTTCGTCTTCATTGTACTTTTCCTCATCAACTCGTTTCGTATCAATGAGTCAGAGTGGGGCTATATCACCCAGGCGCTCATATTCCACCAGGTTTGTGGCATTGTTCAAGTTGAGTATTTTGCTCTCAGTACGAATATCAGGAGCATTTAGTCATGAATACTGATTTTAGTGAGTAGTAGGCAAGCCTTCAAAGCTGTGATGATGGAAAAACTATTAAACCCCTTCCCCCCCCCCTCCCCCCCCCCCCTCCCCCCCCCCCCTCCCCCCCCCCCCCTCCCCCCCCCCTCCCAACCCCCCCCCCCTCCCCCCCCCTCCCAACCCCCCCCCCCCCCTCCCCCCCTCCCAACCCCCCTAGCTATAACACCCAGAGCTGGGTTAGCAGTTTGTGTAAAGTATACATGGCATATAGGTAGTGCACATTTTGCTAACTGATAAAGGGTATGTTTAGGTGAAAATACTGCAATGTTGCTAACCTACTGCAACGGGAAACTGATAGTTGCATACTTTGATGTCATACAATGGAAACTGTTTACCCTCGGGTGTGGTTGCCAGAGTAGTAGAATTATAATAGTCTTGTTTGTGATTTTGTTCTCAAGGTGCGTAAGTATCTCCTACGTCTGGACACAAGGAAGGACCACGTCAAGTTTTGGCGTCCTCAGATGCTTCTCTTAGTAGCCAATCCTCGCTCCTGCTGTGAACTGATTCGCTTTGTCAATGATATGAAGAAAAGTGGACTGTACATCCTTGGCCATGTTAAAAAAGGTGAAGTGCAATAAAGTCGTATATCACGTGGTGTGCATTTACGGTTAGTGTAGGAACTTGGTAAACATTGAAGCTCAAATCCTGAAAGCTAAGCTGCACACAATGACAAAACATTATTGGTGCGTCAATGCAGCACTGTACAAGGGTGTCTAGAAAGGATTTGCAACTTTAATAAATACATGGACGTGCAATCTATTTTGTTTTTCCATTTTAGCCTGGTTTTCCGTTTTGGAAATTCACCACAAATGACATTCAGAATATTTTCTTTTCATTGTCTTAGAAGTTACTATTCAAGTAATTTGTAAAGTTGGTTACGGGTATCTGATCTGGAACCGGTTTCAGTTGGGTACTGGGTACCAGGTTATAATGCACCCCTACGTATATCCGGGATACGCTGTGGACATGCCTGCAATAGACTAATCCACTCTGCTTGCTCTGCCTTTTGGGATTTTTGTGCTTGTTTTTATTCATCTACTTTCCAAAGTAATATAATTTCTGCAGCTGAATACATTTTCCCTCATCCAAATTGATTTTATATGTTTCTCTTAGGAACCCTGGACGAGTCGTATGCAGATCCTGTGCAGAAGGAATACCCGGCCTGGATTGTCTTGGTGGAGAAACTCAAAGTAAAAGCCTTTACTGAGCTGACGTTGGCATCCACCATTCGAGAGGGAGTCCAGCATCTCATCAGGATATCAGGACTTGGAGGTATACATTTGGACACCTCTTTTGTTTGTAATTAGACATTATAAAAGCTTAAGTATACAAAGTCTTCAGTTACATGTGTATCAAAGATCTTCTGGCTCTTAGTAATTGTGTCAAATTGTATTGCTTTTCCCAAAGTTCGTCGGGGTTAGTTGACCAAACCCTTCTTTGTACCCGATACTAAACTTTAATTAAAATTCTCACCAAGTCTTTCAACTGTGTATTTTTTTAAAGGCATGAAACCAAACACAATAATCCTTGGTTTCCACGACAACACACCCTCCAAAGACTCCTTTGAGAAATGCCATGTGGGGGCTCCCAGTCCTTCTTTTGGGATAATTGAGGATTGTGGGATTGATGAGGAACAGGGACTCCTAATGAACGGCTTTGACCCAGTGCGGCCGTCCAACAGCAGAAACAGACTGAGCATGCAGGAATACATCATGATCATTAATGACAGTATCCGGCTGGGAAAGAATGTCTGCCTGGCACGTCACTTCAGCAAGTTTGATCGGGATGCCCTGGCAATAAGCAAGGAGCCTGGCTTTGTAGATGTCTGGCCCATCAACTTCTTCAAGCCAGAGACAAGCGGTTACCTAGACACAGCTTGTATCTTTCTCCTTCAGCTGGCCTGTGTACTCCACATGGTGCCTGTATGGCGTAAGCACACACTGCTGCGTGTCTTCCTGTGTACCAGTGAAGACGAGGAACCAGCTGTGGTGCTTCATCGCCGAGGCAAGCTGGAGAGCTTCTTAAACGACGTCCGCATCAAGGCCCAGATTGTTACAGTAGGCAAACAGAATGTGAACCGGCTAGCTGTCATGAGAGAAGATTCCTTGCCGAGTACTGACCACGGCCAAGCAAGGCTGGTGTACTCCCAAGTATCCAACAGCTACATACAAGGAGTCAACGACATGATCAAGGAGCAATCTACCAAGACAGTCGTCACATTCTGTTATCTTCCTCTGCCTCCAACAGACAGCAGCCAGCAACCTGATTACATGAGGCATCTGGATGCACTCACCGCTGACCTACCCCCAACTGTGCTTGTTCATGGCATTCAAGAAGTAGCTTGCACAGCACTCTAAACCAATGATATCGCTTTGTTTAAAAGGTAATGGATACAATTCGCACTTGTGGTAATTTAATGAAATGGACCAATTTATATTAAGGTCTATGTAGAACACATTCCACAGAGCTGTTCAACGTTTTGTATTATCAGTTGTCATCAATGTAGTGTGTGAGAAATCCCTTTGTTTTCCGTAATAGTAAGTCCTTACCTTTGTTGGTAATGATTTTGCAGGATGCTTCATACTATTATTTACCTACTTACTTACTTACATACATACATCTAGACTATTTTATAACATTGAAGCAATTTGTTTGTTTGTGTTTGAAGATGTTTTTCGTTACCTTTAGATCCTGACAAATGTCTTTGACAGTACTTCTATGAAAGCCACTTTAGAAACCTCTCCCGACAAAATAAAACAAATCATGTTTTTGGAAGTTTGACTGTCTGACCTTGAAAATTGGGACCCTACCTATTTAAATTAATGTGTGCATGTGAAATGTGCTTGTAATTTCTTATGCATTATGATTTCTTGGTAATTTCATGATCTTGTTTAGATCCTACAGCCACATTTGCTTGAACATACTGTATCAGGGGAAGAATCATTGACCAAAGTCCAGGTTCAAAACTGGAAAACCTGTAAAGTCCTCAAATTGTTTTTAGTCTGTGTGTAAGTGTCGTACATGTTTGTTTGCCTTCCTAAATCTGTAAGTTTCAATTTGTCTTTCAACAAGTTATGTATCCCACTCCTGCAACCTTCACTACAGTAACATGTATAATACTCTCGCAGGGTTGTCCTGACATTAATATTTTCCCTGTTGCTGTGACTGAAAACTAAAGACGAATGGTTAATGGTGGTTGTCAAGTGGGAGTTAATTAACAAAAGTGGAATTTCTTTTTTAAGCAAACATCAAATATTTATATGTTTAAAGTTTATAAATTTTGCTACTCATTTGTAGAACATTTTGTATTATATGCTATACTTATAGGCTAAGTTTTTGTTATTTCAATAGGGAAAACAACTTGTGTAAAGGCTGAACATATTTTCATAAGGGAGTGTCTACTTTGTACATAGTATCAACTTTTGTATTTTGCACTAGTGATACATATCGTGAATCAACTGTTTTGTGATTTGGAAAGACTGTAGTCAACAGCACATCTTTATAGTACCAGGGGTCTATTTCATAAAAGCGCACAAATTTGTTTAGTGTAAACATTCGTCCTTCGCAAAAATAGGGTTACAAACCAAAATATTTTCCTTTTGTTTTTAATGGAAATTTAAATACAAATTGCCCGTCACAAGGCTAAAGGCCACTCGAGGTGTGGGCTACTAGAGAAACGTGTGGAAGAACCAGCCCCTCGCACTGAAACAAGACATTCTAATCTCTTCACAGTATGAATAGGGTTGGGATGGGTAACTAGTCCAGCAAGGCATTATTAATACCTCTACCCATATTATGTGTGGAAGTGTCCTAGCCCAGGCTTATTTTGGGCTGGAAACATGTTTTTTACTAACTAGCAAATTTGTGTACTTTTTTGGCAGACTGCAAGTTTAATCCAAGCCACACTATTGGCAGTATGTGTGTAAATTATCCAGAAGAAAAAAAAGAAGCAATTAAAAATTAAGATTAGAATTGCCAGAAGATGATAGGGGTACCCCCCTCTTATCCCTAGACTTTATACGCCCTCAACACTATTGCAACCTAACCCCCCCCCCCCCCCCCCCCCCTTGAAACCTAAAAGGAATTCCTGAGATTCCGGGAACACAATGGTCAACACAAAAGAGGGGGGGGGGGGTTTCTCTGCCACATATCGTTTTCATATGGGGATTATAATAATATGTTATATAGTATGTTGTTAATTTGTCTGTCAAGTCGCCGAAAATTGTGACTCGAGTCCGAGCAGCTGTGCAGCGTGAAGAATGTGGTAAAATGAAAGTATCGATTAACGATCAATGGTAAATAGCATTAGTAAATAAATACCTGTAATTGATCGTGGCATAATAGGCAAACAGATGCTTACAACCAGAAATATTGAGAACAATGGGCTGGAATGCACTGACAATTGTGTTCACATGGTGTACGTGCGCGCATGTATAGAGGTAAATTAAAATAATAATCCCCGCGCTATGCAATACATGCAGCGTATCTCCAATTCTCCATCCATCAAGAAACACGAGTTTTCTAATTAACCGCGGACACCAATGCTTTAGGATTGCATAATTACTTCCCCATGTCATACGATGGACACATAAGTCTCTCGGCTGTTAATTCGGGTGTGCTCTTTTTGGAGTAACTCCAATAAATCTGCATAATAGCGCAGCTTTTGTGCCAGTCTTGTCCTGAGGATGAAATTCAATTCCCGGATTCGGTTCCTGATTGCGTGTTTGACAACATTGTTAACAGTTGCTCTGTATTATGAATTACGTGGCCAGACATCATGGGAGGGTAGAAACACCAAAATCGACAATTTGTAAGTTAAAGCGCTGATGTTGTTGTTATTGTGTTTACGGCGGTGATATTTACTTCCCATTTTTATCCCAAGTTTTTATCCTCAAATTTTGAGATTTTGGAGGATACGGGTGAACACATTCAAGTGAAGACCAATTTAAATTCAAAACGACCATATGAAGCACGATATGTGGCAGAGAACCCCCCCCCCCCCCCCCCCCCCCCCCCCCCCCCCCCCCCCCCCATCTTTTGTGTTGACCATGGAATTCTGTTTAGGTTTCAAGGGGGGGGGGTGTGTATTAGGTAAAAATAGTGTTGTGTATAAGGTATAGGGATAAGAGGGGGTACCCCTCTGCCACATATCGTGCTGGGTATAAAAACGACACACCTATGTAGGCCTAATAATTGTAATTCTTTTCGAAAATTGGTAGGTTTTGATATCGGCCAATGGCGGGAATAGTGCCAGTATAGATGTAGTGAAATGTATTATGTTTTGCAGGAACAGTTGAATCGGCAGAACAATCGAATGCTTATTTTTTTTCTCAATATTTTATAACTAGGAATAGCCATTGACGTTTTAGATATATACAAATGTAAAGCTAAATGAGCTATTGTGTTGGAATTTTTTTTTTTTTATTTATTTAAAACTGCTTTTTTATCACTACATCAATGTTGCTGCTCTTCACACCGTCAATAGATGTGGTGTTTGACGATGGAAATGTCTGCAATAATCACGAAGTCGTCGAAGTCGTCGAATATAGCGTTGGTAATGATAATCCTAACCTAATCCCATGCAGTGACAATCTGTGTGTCCAATTCTTTGCACATTTCAGGACCTCTTCCAAACCAGTTGAAAACCGTACAGTCAAACGACCAGTGAGCCCAACTCCTACCACTGAGGTAATATCATTTAGACTGTGATGTCTGATTCACGTCCGCCTCCTTGTATTGGCACAGACTATACAGCCTTGGTCTTCTTATGATTTTCACTGTACAATGTATATAGACGACTTCATTTTGTCCGTGTTATTCAAATGTACGAATAATTATAATTCCGTTTTTTTTCTTTAGACTACAATCGGTTTATAGCCGTAAACGTGTTCAGAAAGTGAAAGTATTTGAAGGACGTGCTTTTCTTGAACTACTTTCTAGATCATTAATATGAAAGCTTGCAATTTCTGCAACGTTTTAAAGATACGTAAATACAGCCTGGTCAGTAGCATTTAAGTTAACAGTTATTTTTCTATTATTTTAGGCCAAGACAAACGCATGCCCAGCCAATCAATCAGTACTGCAATTAAAAGACCACATCAGGTATGCATGAAGTTTCATAACATAAACCCCTTTTTACGACGACCATCTTGAAGGTATCTTTGGTGGTTCTACTTGAATAGGCATGAGAAGACATTATTGCACGATTGTTTATAAAAAAAGACCCGTCTGAAAAGTGAAGAAACTGCATCTTTTTATATCATTTGAAACGATTCTGCTTCAGATTTATTTATTTTTAATTGAGCGTATAGTTTGCTTTGAGCGTAAACAATTGCTTAACTTGCACCTAGTTTTAACTTACTGCGTGTCCATTTTGTTTTACTCCGTTGAGACACTTCGTCAACAAATATACGCCCAATTATCCGACGAAACGTTACCAGTTTCTATTGCTTCTACACAAGAAACGTATCAACCAAACGTGGTCTAGAAATGAAGCCAATGCTGACAGCTTCAGGTAAGAGTATAAACAAGAACTTGACGAAATTGACGAATTCCATTGACAACGTCGACCTGACTTTATTTAGGACATTCAGTCTATATCAATCCTTTGTGATTAGATCAACTTGACAGAGTAACTATGATATAAACTTCCAATTATTTATAATTGAGTATCTGAAAAGGGGTCACTGTGTAAATTATAGTATACGCTAAGTTTTTATTAACATATTAATGGGCAGGATATTGCGGATGGCGACTCGTCTAAACAGTTCTTTAAAAGTGCTGATCACCACCGCATGCAGTTTCTGTTGTACCAACCCACTTCACTCTCGTCTCAGAGAATGCAAAATTGAAGTGTTCATCTTATGAATAGGAATGACATTTTAGCTGCCTCGGGATGTATGAGCGCCAGGAGGCGTCTGTACCTCACCAAACAAAACATAGCTGTTGAAACCCAACTACTGTTCTTTCAAAACGGGGATCCCGTCACGATGACAGAAAGTTTTCACAAGCTTCTACCTGATGTAAGTCGAGTCTCAAAATGTCTGCAACATTAACTGCTTTCTGTTGTGTGGAATGTTACCGATGCAAAACTAACAGCGAACGACGGCAAGAATTCATATTTGTCTAAAACTGTTTATAATCATAAACATTTGTGGGTCAGTGTGGATGTCATCTTTATTTAAGTTATGATTCCTTTCTTTGTGGTATAATTGTTGAACTTAAATTCTCGAAAATTTCTTGAGTCTTATCTAATCTCGGGTTATTTGTCATTGCTTCCTCTTGTTAAACAGAAGACGATATTTCAGTCACGTGATCGGTATAAACGATGTAGTGTCGTGGGCTCCAGTGGCATATTAAGCGGCTCTGGTTGTGGTGGAGAAATCGACAAAGCTGACTTTATATTTAGGTATTAATGTTTAAGTTCTTCAAAATGAGATCAGTTGAACAAAGTTACTACCGCCTCGTACTAATTAATGTGGCAAAATAAACGTTTATTTTCGTGTTAATTTATTTTATTTTATAACAGGTTTAATCTCGCCCCAGTGACAGGTTATGAGAATGACGTAGGAACGAAGACAAATTTTACCACTGTCAACCAATCAGTACTACTCAAAAAGGGGTAGGTCCAGAGAGTTTTCCGATTTGAAAAAGAAAATAGCCAGTGTCTTTAGATTCGGTTGTAGTGTTCCAAGTAATTGTTCATTAAAAGCGTGTCATCGTCACGTGACACTTGTACGGAAGTGTTAATAATAGGTCCCAGTCGATGCGATAGGGAAGGTGAACTCTTCATTCCAATTTTCAATTTCCTCTTGAAGTTATTTTTGTTTGCCGGGATGCTGTGCTTGTTCACATATTTTGATCTTTTCTTGAACCATGCAGAAATTATATCACAATGTCAAGTATAGATCCACGCTCTTTTAAACAGTGTACAATTTGGTTCTCATTTGTCATTGGGACGATGTAAACAAAATCCTCAACACCTTTGTTAATGCTTCCTTTCACTTTGTTTTATAATTTTCAGAAAGCATCCCTTACTTGAAAAAGAATTTGACGCCCTCCAGCGTCAATTTCCAGGCAGTTTATTGTGGGTTCCAGCTTTCAGCCAGAGAGTCCGCTACGCGCTCGCCCACACGATTGTCAACATTAGCCTTGCGTCAGGAATTATGAAACCCGTCTTTCAAAATCCTTATCATATTATGGCCATGATGAGACTCTGGAGGGCGCTTCACAGACAAAGCAACTGGCCGTCCACGGGTACGTATATATATATGTACTGTTGATTGACCGCATAGTTAACTCATAACTGATGTAACACTTCATAACTGACACCATCATTTGAAAATGCAACTGTCATGGAATATCGTTCGCAGATTTTATCAAAATCCCTCTATCGTTTTTAATTTAATGTTAATAAACCTTAATTACTCGCTTTCCAATTACTCTGAATAATCACTTATTATTGCTACTCCATGGACAGGACTCTACATACTGTCAGCAGCTTTCGAACTTTGCGACAAGATTGACGTGTATGGCTTCTGGTACTTCGAGAGGTCGCTAGAGGGCGTCCCCAAACCGTACCACTACCACAATGACGTCATCTTTGGCACACGTCACAGTCGCTTTAAAGAGTTTCAGGACCTGGTGAATTTTCACGAGATGGGAATTCTGAAGATGCACTTTGGGAGTTGCAAATCCTAATTAGAAGTAACAGATTTTACTTATTACCTAATACTTTTTTACCATTATGCCCAATGGGGCAGTGGTGCCGTGATAACACCATCTTTTGGTTTAAACTACGGACGAAGGAGGCTCCCCCTCGGGTCATTTAATAAAACTACACATTTCATGCCTATTTTGTGCATACATCTGTATGGACAGCTACAATGCGTGTAATGTAGACAAATTGAAAGCCAAATGACCCGAATGATTGCACATTTCTAATGGGGCCGCAATTCACTTCCGCATCATGGGCGCTTTTACATAAATTATCAAAAAGACTAACTAAGAGTCTTTTCCAACTCCCTGGCTTCGTCAGTCGTCGTCGTCTTCGTCTTAAGATGAGTTAAGCTGAACTACATTTTAATGCCCGGCCTGTTGTGCTTTAGAAACCTTCAATTGGTTGATATGAACCCCAAAGTTCGGATATTCGTATTTGCTTCCATTTCTATTTACAGTGATTCGAAAATCGGTAGCGAAGCCGAAGCAAAGGTTTCGAAAATTAGGCACGTTTGTCGTGGCCGAGTGGTTAAGAGCGTGTGTTTTCTGTTCCACAGAGCGTGAGTTCGAATCCCGGCCGTAGACACGTGTGTCCTTAAGCAAGGCAATTAAACCACTATTGCTTCGTCCTTCGGATGGGACGTAAAGCCGTTGGTCCCGTGTGTGTGTATTGTGTATATATTGAACCTGGACACGCACGTAAAAGAACCCAGTCACGCTTATCGCTAAGAGCAGGGGTTCGCCCCGATGTTTCTGGCATTTCGTTCATCCTCCTGCAGGTTTTCTCAGGCTTACGAGCTACAGTGCCTTGGGCGCTTTTTGAGGAATCCTCGGTTTCATTGCCGAAAGAAATAATAGATAATAGATAATAGATAATAGTTTTATGGAACGCCGTAGCAGACATATATCAGTCGACTCGTGCCGGTGTCACGTTGAACACCGTAACGCTGCCACGTCGAAAACCGTGCCTCCCTCACGTTTAAGCCCAAAAGTGTAACGCTGCCACGTCGAAAACCGTGCCTCCCTCACGTTCAAGCCCAAAAACCGTAACGCCGACGTCAATAAAAACCGTAACGCCGACGTCAATAAAAACATGATTAAGTGTTTAACGTCAGCGTTATGGTTTTATTAACGTTGGCGTTACGCTTTTTATTGACGTCGGCGTTACGGTTTTTATTGACGTCGGCGTTACGGTTTTTATTGACGTCGGCGTTACGGTTTTTATTGACGTCGGCGTTACGGTTTTTATTGACGTCGGCGTTACGGTTTTTATTGACGTCGGCGTTACGGTTTTTGAACGTGAGGGAGGCACGGTTTTTGAACGTGAGGGAGGCACGGTTTTCGACGTGGCAGCGTTACACTTTTTGAACGTGAGGGAGGCACGGTTTTCGACGTGGCAGCGTTACACTTTTGGGCTAAAACATGAGGGAGGCACGGTTTTCGACGTGGCAGCGTTACACTTTTTAAACGTGAGGGAGGCACGGTTTTCGACGTGGCAGCGTTACACTTTTGGGCTAAAACGTGAGGGAGGCACGGTTTTCGACGTGGCAGCGTTACACTTTTGGGCTAAACGTGAGGGAGGCACGGTGTTCAACGTGACACCGGCACGAGTCGACTGATATATGTCTGCTACGGCGTTCCATATAGTTTGTCAATCACAACTGAAGGTTCGCAAGATAAGAGTAGACTGACAGTATGTGATGTCGTAAATGAAATTCGCGTCTTTGATGTCCCTTCAGGGCCACCATACTGACTGTACACAAAGTGGCCTAGAATAAATACGCACACACGCACGTATGTGTGGCAAAGGTCAGTGGTGCATCTATTGTACTTTAGGGGCGCAGACTATTGATATTTAGATTACATTATGGGCAACTGGTTTTGACCATGGAGGTAGGTTTGACGTTGACTATACTTTATAGTGTAGTGTTTGTCCCGATACATGCAAACATATGTTTTACATGTTTTTCTTGTTGAATAAACAGTAAATCTATTAACTCGAATTTGAGCACTCCTTAAGTTACCATACGGGTTGTTGGGAAAAAGTGCATCAATTGGATTAAAAAGAGCCCCCTCCCCCCTCCTGTGCTCTTATCCAATCACAATTACTGTTATATCGCTGGGAAGAACATTCCATGAAGTTTATTCTGCTGTGCAAGGTTGCTGTATACAATAAACAGAACACTGGGTTTGCTGTTCGGTTTAGTCATAACAGGTTTAGTGAACGAGCCCCCGACGCCGTGTTGACCTCCATAGGGCCATATGACTAAATCCAGTTTTCGTGCTTCTCAAGTTCACATTTTTTAACCCGTTCAATTGGCTCGATCATTCTATGCATTAAAAGTGGGATATCTTTTTTTTTTAAAGTGGTTTTATGATATTTTTTAAATCTGGGCGAAGTGGTTAGGCATGTGTTATCAATTTTCTCAACGGGTGAAAAGTTAGGAAGAAGTGCGTGTAATTTACCGTGTTATTAGCACTGTTCCACTGCAGGGACCAGCAAATGAATGCACGCAAGTTTTTCATATGATTATTCTGATAAATCATTACAAATATTTCGCCTGAGAAATTAAAGCCATCCCCCTCCCCGAAAAAATACTAATAAAATGATATTAAGTAATACCAATAAAATGAGATGTCGTTATAATGATGGTAGGCGACTATACCATGGAACCCGTGACGAATTATTATGAAGAGATCAAGTTTACATAACAATTATTTATTATTATAATATTCCCGCCGCCACAAAAGTGATACGATGGACATCTTGTTATGTGCGAGTACATGTGGTGGAATTATAGCTATTGGACCATGACAATTGCACCGTGGTAGAAAAAGCCTTGCCTTTGTTTGGGCGGCGTGTATTATATACGCTGTGTATATGAGGCATGTGGTTATGTAGGTTATAGTATTATAGTATTATTGTAACAGAATTCTGTAAGTCGTTTCATTTCAATAATGATCGTCGGAGTGTTTATCGGATCCTAGTAAGCGCCCTCCGTCAAGTCAAGATGTACACGACCAAAGTAATGAAAATGACCCTACTAACTGCCATCTGTGTCACAATGGTGGTGTCAAGTTTTATCGGCTTTCATCAAGGTACGAATACGTATTATGAACGACGCATGTTTCGGGTGTCTTTTAGTAGAAGGGCACACTATTTTTAAGACCGGCTCAATGGTAAATGGCTAGGTATGGTGGCCCTGGAGGGACACGCATATCGACGTGAACATTGACGTCAATATTCGCGACAAATTTCACGACTTTTACCAAAAGTCGCGAATATTGACGTCAATATTCACGACTTTGGGGAAAGTCGTGAAATTTGTCGCGAATATTGACGTCAATGTTCACGATATGCGTAGTCCCTTCAGGGTCACCATAGCTGGGTGCCTTTCTGTTGAAATGTACTACTTCACGTAGAGCTGCGTTTTGCCACTTTGCAAGCTTTGCAAGTCCACAAATTGTACACACAATCATTGCTGTACCACTGTTTCAGATTATAATACTAAACGGGTAGGAAATCACAGAAACGAGGGTTGGCCGTTATATTAGGATGGCTTTTCGATAAGTAGTTTTAAAACGAACGGTTGGTTAGTACAGTTTTCCCCAAAAAATAATTGTCAGACGGTCAAAATATCTAAAGGTGGAAATTGTCAAGAATTAAAAAAAGAATTGCTTTTTCTTATAGTGCGGGTCAGTGAATATGTGAAGAACGTCTTGGGCTACAACAAAGATGACGTGCATCCCTCTGGTGTCAATATATCGGGACGTCTACCTGGTCAATACAAACTCGCAACAATCAATACTACCGATGTGGAAGACAGAATCGGCCTAGTCGGAATCGGTAATACCACGATTGATTTACGCACTGCGGATAGTCCAAGGGAGCTCATGAATCGGGTGGTGATAGTGACTGCGATATCGCAGAATCATTTAAAGGAATCGAAGGGAATGATCGGCAGCATTCAGGAATTCCTGCCAAACACCAGTATCATAATCACGACCTGGGACTGACACCAAGTGGTATCATGGAGGTTAGTATTAGTCTATACCTGAAGATACGTACGTGTGTCATTTTAAATGCCATTCTCTCAAAAAGGTTCCATGCATCAAACTGAAATGTGTAATCGATGACACAATGGCGTCACGCTTTCGTATGAGAGCCAGATGGGGCAAGGGACGTCACACGCGGGTTCTGACTTTTTTTTACATCAAAAGAAAAGATGCGAACAAGGCCATTGATCACCATCCCTGCTTTTTCTAGTATGTTAGTCTTCCTAGCGACGGCTATGCTAATGTTTCATAGCTATGCATGCCGCGGCATTTTGCTATTATGATCATTTAAAATACTTAGCAGCTTTGAATTATCTGCCAACCACATCTGATACCTTCCGGTTTTCTCAGGCTTATATGAGCTTACAGTGCATTGGGTGCTTTTTGAGAAATCCTCGGTTTCATTGCCGAAAATAAATAATAATAATAATAATAATAATACCATTGAAACAAGTCCTGTACTTTGCCTGGTTTCTTTTTTAGGTGCAGCGTCTTTGCAACGTAGAAATGCGACCGTTTAATTTCAGCAGGTACCCGTCACACGTCAGGAATCTAGTAAACTACGCATGGAAACCGCTTATCATTCAGGTATAATATTACTGAATAAAAGAAGAGAAAAATACGAGCAAGGGCACTGAGCGAGGCCTCGGGAAAAATAGTGTTATCAAAGTACGAGCGCGTATAGCGCGAAACCCTTAGGTTAACCCCCCCCTAAAAAAAAAAACCCCTACGCTGTAACTTATACCGCGTGGGGCAAACCCTACGCCGTAACTTACGGCGTATGGTTTAGGGTCGGGGGTACGCCTTCACTGCTCCCTGGATCCGCCCCTGTTGAACTTACCAAAAGTGACATAGCTCGTGAAAGAGCAAACCGCAACTAAGGCTTTGTAACCCCACGGTGTCAAGAGAAATTACGGAAAATGTCCATAGAGGAGATGCGTTTTACACAGTTCCACGTATCATACACAGGGCACCAAACAGTCGCATAACATTATGTAGCGAGTGCTAGTGACACCTGACATTACCGTCAATTTAATTGGTTAAAGCGCACGCGCAAAAATCTGTGACTATTATACAAAGAAATACAATATTCGAGACGTAGTTTTATTTTAGAAACAAATCTCAAAATAAAATATTTATCTTTTGGACGATTTGCAGGAGACGTTGGACGAGTTTGGTATCATCTTTTGGTGCGACGCATCGGCGCGATTCACGAGAAATCCGCAGGTCTTGTTCACACTGCTGAAAGAGCAACACGGCTTCATGAGCCAAATCGTTCAGTTCAAACCTGATTACATGCTGATTCGCACGCATCCTAAAATGTTTAAGGCACTCGGTATAGACAGAGAGAAGTTCAAGATGGATGGAGCCCATGCTCTGTGCATCGAGGCCAATCGTCTCCTGTTTGTGAATAGCGCCCTCGTGCGAACGAATATCATCGAGCCCTGGGTAGACTGTGCGCTGAAGTCAGCCTGCTTCGCCCCGAGTGGGAGCGTCTTACAACAATTCCAGGCAGGACCAAAGAAGTACACGCACCGCTTCGACCAGGCTGCACTCGCGCTGCTCGTCTACAAAAACATGAGGGGTGTATACAAGAAGGAAAATGACCGGTCCAAATTGTTTAACGACGTTGTCAAATTGTCCCGCTCGAGTCAGGGCTATGAAAAGGCAAAGTTCTGCAAAGGCTAAAGAACCATACTCGAAAAAATTTGCTGTTTATCTAACTAAAACACTTTCAATAGTTGCATGACGTTGTCAGATCTCTACAACCCACAATAAACGAACACTATTCTAATAACATTTGCGGGCCAAATTATAAAGTTCCAAAATTCTTTAATTAAAATCGTAGCTTTCACATTTTTTCCGGGACCATGCCCCGAACTCCCTCGCAGGGCGAACCTTCGTCCTACCTTTTGACCCCCCCCCCCTGTCAATTTTTGTTTGCAAAGGAACGCTGAGTAAATGTTCACATCAGGTTCGTCCACATAGGTCTCCTTTTGTTTTCAAAAGCTTGAGATTAGATAGAGAAAACATTCTTGAGTCCTGTCTTGTGGGGAGTCGCCCCACGCATGCATATCTTGGAAACCTTACAAGCTCAGGCGACTTGCGGAGTTCCCCACAATGTCCATTTAAAAAAATATTTGTTTTACATATAATTATAGCGTTTGGAATTTTTAATAAAGTTATTCAGATATTTCTATACATTCTGAATATTTTGTGCGCATGTCTGAAACTATTTCTGACGTTTTAAGTTTATTTCAAAGTTAACAAATAAATTCGCAGGTTCGAGTCTCGCCTTGACAATTTTTGTGTTCACTTTGAAATATATGCACATTTACCTAATCCGTTTTCTTTGTGGTTTATTTATGTTTTTAATTTATTTACAAAAACTATCAAATGTTTGTACATGTAAAAACAAATCTTAACAAGACTATCTTCAGAGACAAATGGCTGTGTACAAGAAAGAAACATATCGTCACCGTTTTCACGAAGGGGGCGAATTTCATGAGAAATCGTCTATTTATCGATATTAATTTGTTTGATGAAAACAATTTAATATTGCAATATCTACAACCTGGTGAAGTTATACATCCAACAAATCATTAAATTCCCAATTAACCTAATTAACGAATGGGCGAATTGATCCTCAAGTGCTGTTTTGCGTTTTCACATAGAGGCGAATTTAAAATAGCGTTGACTTTACTCGTGTTTATGAAGGGGCACTTTGGTGCGCGTACTGACATTTGCGTTTTCACGTATATGTATATTGTAATCATGCATATTCATTACACGCGACATTCAAGCTCTAACATTAATAAGAATGATTCCTAAAAAATATGTGATTTTTGGGGGCGACATTGAGTCTTTTATGAACGATTTGTTGAGATTCTTGACGGAATTATGTCCAGGTTGTACTGTATTAAGACTTTGATTGCAAAAAGGTGCACTTATTAAAGTCAAAATGAAATGTCATATTGCACACTGTGAGTGTTAGTGCACACTGGGATGACGGGGTCTAGTCTGGATGACGGTTAAAAGTAATGGGGCTTCCAACAATTTACCTCATGCCGGCTACGTTACACAACTCTGCATTTATTTGCCTTCAGGAAACCTCCTTTCCGCGCGGGAAAGGAGCCTGTAGGCATCTATTTGTGGAGTAACCTTTTGTTGGAAGCCCCATTCTATAATAACCTTACCCTCCCTATTAACGGGGCTTCCATTGACCTCATCTACGTTGCACAGCGTTATTTGCCTCCTGGAAACCTCCTTTATACCCGGGAAAGGAGCCTTGAGGCATCTGTTTGTAGAGTAACCTGTTGGAAGCCCCACCCTTACCCTCCACTCACTCACCCTCCACTCACCCTTCACTCACCCTTCACTCACCCTTCACTCACCCTTCACTCACCCTTCACTCACCCTTCACTCACCCTTTACTCACCCTTTACTCACCCTTCACTCACCCTCCACTCACCCTTCACTCACCCTCCACTCACCCTCCACTCACCCTCCCTAAGTTAAAACTAACATTACACCCTTCATATTACTGTTTTCCGGCGCGCGAGTGACTCGGATGGCGACGCGAAAAAGACCCGTGTCGCGACGCAAAAGACAAATAAAAACAAATGCATCGTTAATAATAATTTTGAATAAAACATTTCTATTGAAGTATAAACTATTGCACATACCATAAATAATAAAGTCATTAATAATTTAATCAATTAGTTTTGAACTTTTGCACTTATATCAAGTTTCAAGTTTATTTACACAATATTTCAATGTTGGCAAAAAATGTTATTACCAAAACTACGCGAGAGACTGACGACGTGAGAGAATTCATTTTAATAACTAAACAAAAGAGAGGACACATAATGCCGAAAATAACCAGACTGGGTTTGGGCAAAGATACAAATACAAGAGATTACCCAAAAGTCCACATTTGCCGGGGTAAATTAATGGCATTTTGATGTAGAAATAACGGTACTGGAACACGAAAATGTTTGGTTCCATTTTTGGTCCCATCAGTACAAATTCGCACCCCCTAATACAAATCCTGCGTACGGGCCTGAGAGGGGACAGAATAAACTGGAGGGGGACAGAATTCACCGTTCCAGGGGGACACTTTTCCCTAGGTAATTCTGTCCCCCCGTCCCCGGCCCCCCGGACAATTTTACCGGGGCACAGAATTACCGTTCACACACCGGCCGCGTAGCGGCTAATTATTGAACAACGTTACCGTACCGACAGAGGGCAGCAAACAAACCGGTCCATTTAACATTCGCGGGTTCAATCAACGAAGGAAACTGTACTGCCAGACGGGTACGAAAACATTGATTGTTAAACAAAAAAGAGAAATGCTAGTAAAACCATAAAGCGGAAGGAAGAGGGGACTTGTGGAAAGCCAAGAAAGGTCCAATTATATGCTACATCATCATGTAGTCATGATGTAGTTTCCGTTTTTATTCCTGATCCTCCATCAGTGAATGTTCATGTTTACCATTCGAGGGCGCTAAATTCAATTTCTCCACATGCACTTGTCGTCATCACAGACACAGTACACTATAATTATGGATGATGTATGCGCACAAGCGGCATGACTACCTGGTAATGTATTCACTTGGGACAGGCCTTCTTTGGTACTGTAACTTATGAGCAATAATTTATTTGATATTTTAGAGCAAGTCTTTGCATGCTTTGTCTTAAACTAGCCTCATGTGGCCCCCGTATGCTGCACGTAATGCCACACACCGTGCGACACCGTACCGGCTCTAGCTCCATTAACTAGACCCTATCACTTTTTTTAACATTTGGACATAATTTGGGTATACTACATTACACTAGGGTCCGAGCCAGTGTAATAATCAAAACTGTGAGTCTACACAGAAAGCAATTGCTGTCATTAATAGGTCATACTTGCTTTGTGGACAGGCAGCCATTTAAGGTGATGCATGGTTGTTTGATGTGGTCAACTAGTTGTAGCCGAGTTTAATTTTGTAAACGTTGAGACAATATTTTAAATACCGTTTCAACTACACAAGGATATTTTGAGCGATTGTTTTTAAAATGTTATTTTTAAATTTCTGATTTATTTTACAGACTACATGGATAAATTCTTGAAACTACTACCTGCTGGACTAATAACCTCGGTGGCGGACGTCAGATTTCCTGAGGTCATTCCTCGCTACAGCTCGACAGAAACGAGCTCTGTCCCCAAAAAAAATAACACTGAGTCCAGAAATATTGATACTGGTCAAGTTCGACGTGTGGAAGTATCGAATAAGATGGAATTGATGAGTGCTTTACAGATTTGGACACGGACACTAGCGATCCATAAGAGCTTATGAATCATGTGGGGACTACGATATTGCAGAATCACTTGAAGGAAACGAAGGAAATGATAGGCAGCGTGCAGAAATTTCTACCAAACACCAGAATCATAATGTGTGACAGGCGGCATTACTCAAGCAGGTAAATTAAGCAGGCTACCTATAACATTTATTGCAAATTTGTTGCATCAAACAAATGTTTCTACATACATTTTACAAGTTATGTTACTCTTATTACATGTATTAGGTGAAATGGCTCTGAATCTTTGGCTTTGCCAAGTGCCATCCGCATTAAGATGTATGCATGGAAACCTTGGATATACAGGTTAGTGGAAATTGACAAGTTTTCAATGAATAAACCATTTTACCTAAACAAACTTCTAAAATCCCCACGTCCTAAAAATAAAAATAAAAGATTGCGACCTACCGAAAAGCTTGTAATGAGAAGGAGAACTATTTTCTTTTTTGGCCTAAGTGCCCTTGACCCTTGGCCCTTGACCCTTGACCCTTGGCCCTTGGCCCTTGGCCCTTGGCCCTTGGCCCTTGGCCCTTGGCCCTTGACCCTTGGCCCTTGACCCTTGGCCCTTGGCCCTTGACCCTTGGCCCTTGGCCCTTGACCCTTGGTATGCAAATGTTTCCTAGCCTTGACACATAACTTACACCTTGGCTGAAGCTCTATGAAGAATGTGCATAGAACTAATAACAAATGACCTCAATCCTCTAAAATCCTCATTTGGATAAAAAAATACCCAAGTAACCACAATCCTCTAAAATGACCTGGATTCTTCATTATCCTCCAGTGGCAAAACACAAAACCAGAGGATTTGGGGGATTTGGGATGGTTAGGGTTAAATGTTACACTAGTGCGGTTTTAAAATAACATGGATAAAACGCATACAAATTAAGTATATAAAGTGAACAGATTGTTACTTCACTGCCTGAAAAGAGTGAGCTAGATTTGTAACTATTATTTGCCTTTTTAAACAACTGAAGTGTTACAGTATTAAACCTTTGTATGGTAGTTTTTATTTATTGGTTTTAAGTTTTTTAAGACATCTATCAAAATCATTACCACTCTTATACATGTAGTATTTTTGCAGGCAAAAATTACTAGTAATAGGCTACACATTGACTACACTACTTGATTGACAGTAGATTTTTTTCTCTCAACTTTTTAGTGAATAATATACATATTCTTATATCGTTTTTTTCTTCTATACATTTATGCAAGCTTATAGACTGAGATCTGAGTAAATGCACCAACACATCTTTATAGTATTTTTGCAAGCGAACAAAAAAAACCACTTTGTGTATTACTAGTAATAGGCTACACATTGACTACACTACTTGACTGACAGTATAATTTTTTCTCTCAACCTTTTAGTGAATAATATACATATTCTTATATCAGGTGTTTTTTCTATAAATTTATGCAAGCTTATAGACTGAGATCTGAGTAAATGCACCAACACATCTTTGATTTTCAACTTTAAACAACACACAAAAATAATTATTTGACAAACATAATTACATGTATATGACAAAGTAGGTGAATACTTTTGTATCCGGCCCTTCTACATGTATTAACCCAAATAGAAATCTATACATTGCAGACATGATATTTTTTACTACCGAATTATTAAGAAATCTCCAACATATTTGAAAGTAAATAATGATTGTAGGCATCCAGCAAAATGATCGTGTTAGACATTCTGTAATTGTTCTGAATTTTATATAAAAAACCAAGAACAACATAAAAACAACTGCTCAACACTGGTTCAAAACGAACGTCTTTTTTCTTGCTTTTCTCAGCATCAATGATCGTAAAAATTCGGACAGGTCAGTTAAACGACAATTAAAGCACTATTATTATTATTTTTAGTAAAAATATATCGGCCAATCAAGATACAGAATCTGTGGGTGATAAAACTGATCTATCTTTAATTAAGATAGAATATTCAACCCAGGTTTTCCTTCACCGTATTTTAGTAAATAATTGGGAATGCTGCAAGTAACTACATGTACATGTACTGGCTAAACTATACTAGTTTGGATGCAACAGAATCTTCAACGAATAATGCAACAATCACGCTGGTCCATGGTTCGGCTCCATCTCTAGATTCGAACACTAGTAGCCACGTCACAGGCTTTAGCTGACTTTGCAGCTTGGGGCTGAGCTGTTTTTCAACGTCCGTTCAACCCTAGAAAAACAATAACACATGCAGTTGTATCAAGTGAAATGCTGAAAATGATACAATGTTACAATTGCAGCACTGAGTGAAAGATCTTTTAATTTTTAAATTTTATTTATGAGTTTTGACTTTTGACACAAGGTTACGGGTCTCGGAAAAAGTTAAAAACGCATTAAAATCCACTACCGCGATTAAGTAAAAATTGAGTAAAACATATTTTTTTAAAATAGTTTCTATTTGCTTTCCAGTGATTTGGAATTCGGAGGCGAACCGTAGACAAAGCAAAGGTTTCGAAAATGCATTAGGTTTGTTTGCACGGACGTCCGCGCCTCAACTCGTATAAAACGCCCTCTTGCGGTCAAAGTGTATCCAGCCATTTAAATAAAAACAAAACGGAGGACCTCTTTGAAAATTACTTTTTTTATATTACAAATAAGTTGTTGATATTCGAGATAGAACAATACATGTAAATCGAAGGGAAAATGACTACTATTTGTTATCATAGACTGTAAACTTTTCGGCAAGACGCTTGATGAGAAAATACCTACGAAAAATTACCTTTGATGTTTCCCATCCTTTTGGGTGAAGCCTACGGCATAATATTAAATATTTAGTGTTTAATAACATTTAAAAAAAATGTTCTTGTAATTAGTCGAGCACGTGAATAATGCATTTTACGATCCAGGCCGGTAAAACCAGTGCATGTGCATAAACCGAATGTCGCGCACGGAGCCTGCGGAACAGCATGTGTCCTTTGTACGCACTGTTGTCGTTAACAAACCTCACCTCTTCCGTTGGTACAGCTCCTTCAGCAACTTCTCAATCTCAGTATTGAGGGTGACGTCAAGGACATTGTTCCCTTTTTTGTTCTTGATGTAGATATCGGCACCATTTTTAATAAGGTAGGCTCCTATGGCAACCAAGTTGGCTTTTACGTCTGACGAACTTCCTCCCTCTCCAAGTTGCTCGACGAGCTGCAACAACTAATATTCGAAAGTGATTATTGGGATTATGAGTATATTGGGGTAGCCAAATATTAAACGACGTAGTGTAATTTATGATGTAATTTCGTCAATGGAACAATTTATTACTGATAGGCCTATCAGCAAACAAGTACATGTGTTCCGAATTACGTAATCGGGAAATCGATTGCTGTCTGATGCCACGTACGTCTGTGGTCTGCTGCCACCAAGCGTACAGTCTGCCACAAGCTAGCCTTGTGTGAGGCGTCCACGCGTTATTCGTCCGAAGTCCCCGCCCCGCGCTGCAGTTAGTTATTGGACGGATAACGACGAACATCTTGCACAAAACTACGGCAAAGCGGTGCAGTCTGTGTTTGGTTTTTATACCTGCCCCAATTGTGTAGCTTGCATGATGTCTTTGGTTTCATACCTGCCCTAATGGTGTGACTCGCATGACGACTTTGGTTTCATACCTGCCCTAATGGTGTGACTCGCAGGATGTCTTTGGTTTCATACCTGCCCTAATGGTGTGACTCGCATGGTGTCTTTGGTTTCATACCTGCCCTAATGGTGTGACTCGCATGATGTCTTTGGTTTCATACCTGCCCTAATGGTGCGACTCGCAGGATGTCTTTGGTTTCATACCTGCCCTAATGGTGTGACTCGCAGGATGTCTTTGGTTTCATACCTGCCCTAATGGTGTGACTCACACGATGTCTTTGGTTTCATACCTGCCCTAATGGTGTGACTCGCACGATGTCTTTGGTTTCATACCTGCCCTAATGGTGTGACTCACACGATGTCTTTGGTTTCATACCTGCCCTAATGGTGTGACTCACACGATGTCTTTGGTTTCATACCTGCCCTAATGGTGTGACTCACACGATGTCTTTGGTTTCATACCTGCCCTAATGGTGTGACTCGCATGGTGTCTTTGGTTTCATACCTGCCCTAATGGTGTGACTTGCAGGATGTCTTT
Organism: Crossaster papposus; assembly: GCA_037893245.1. Lineage (NCBI taxonomy): Eukaryota > Metazoa > Echinodermata > Asteroidea > Velatida > Solasteridae > Crossaster > Crossaster papposus. Next base: position 407,169 of record JBAIAA010000580.1, read on the forward strand.
GGTTTCATACCTGCCCTAATGGTGTGACTCGCACGATGTCTTTGGTTTCATACCTGCCCTAATGGTGCGACTCGCATGGTGTCTTTGGTTTCATACCTGCCCTAATGGTGTGACTTGCAGGATGTCTTTGGTTTCATACCTGCCCTAATGGTGTGACTTGCAGGATGTCTTTGGTTTCATACCTGCCCTAATGGTGCGACTCGCATGATGTCTTTGGTTTCATACCTGCCCTAATGGTGTGACTTGCAGGATGTCTTTGGTTTCATACCTGCCCTAATGGTGTGACTTGCAGGATGTCTTTGGTTTCAAACCTGCCCTAATGGTGCGTCTCGCATGGTGTCTTTGGATTCATACCTGCCCTAATGGTGCGACTCGCACGATGTCTTTGGTTTCATACCTGCCCTAATGGTGCGACTCGCATGATGTCTTTGGTTTCATACCTGCCCTAATGGTGTGATTCACACGATGTCTTTGGTTTCATACCTGCCCTAATGGTGTGACTTGCATGATGTCTTTGGTTTCATACCTGCCCTAATGGTGTGACTCGCATGATGTCTTTGGTTTCATACCTGCCCTAATGGTGCGACTCGCATGATGTCTTTGGTTTCATACCTGCCCTAATGGTGCGACTCGCAGGATGTCTTTGGTTTCATACCTGCCCTAATGGTGTGACTCGCATGGTGTCTTTGGTTTCATACCTGCCCTAATGGTGCGACTGGCATGGTGTCTTTGGTTTCTTACCTGCCCTTATGGTGTGACTCGCAAGATGTCTTTGGTTTCATACCTGCCCTAATGGTGTGACTCGCATGATGTCTTTGGTTTTATACCTGCCCTAATGGTGCGACTCACATGATGTCTTTGGTTTCATACCTGCCCTAATGGTGTGACTTGCAGGATGTCTTTGGTTTCATACCTGCCCTAATGGTGTGACTCGCACGATGTCTTTGGTTTCATACCTGCCCTAATGGTGCGACTCACATGATGTCTTTGGTTTCATACCTGCCCTAATGGTGTGACTCACACGATGTCTTTGGTTTCATACCTGCCCTAATGGTGCGACTGGCATGGTGTCTTTGGTTTTATACCTGCCCTAATGGTGCGACTCACATGATGTCTTTGGTTTCATACCTGCCCTAATGGTGTGACTCGCATGGTGTCTTTGGTTTCATACCTGCCCTAATGGTGTGACTCACACGATGTCTTTGGTTTCATACCTGCCCTAATGGTGTGACTTGCAGGATGTCTTTGGTTTCATACCTGCCCTAATGGTGTGACTCGCACGATGTCTTTGGTTTCATACCTGCCCTAATGGTGTGACTCGCACGATGTCTTTGGTTTCATACCTGCCCTAATGGTGTGACTCGCAGGATGTCTTTGGTTTCATACCTGCCCTAATGGTGCGACTCACACGATGTCTTTGGTTTCATACCTGCCCTAATGGTGTGACTCGCAGGATGTCTTTCATCGATGCCTTCATCATGACTAGGTGCAGGCTTGTATCACCGTCGCTATCCTGAGCATTCACATTGGCACCGTTATTAACCAAAGCCTCGATGCACTTGTTGTGGGTCCTGTCAACGGCCATGTGAAGCGCTGTCTGCCCGTTGGTAGCTTTCAGTTCTTTGTTGCAGTTGGCCTTGGTACAAAAAAATGGAAGAGTATGATATGGCTTACGATATTTCGGTATCGTGTTGAAACTTGTTACAATCCACATTACGTTCATCGTGTTTGTAGATCATTAGTGTAAGTCCAGACGAATGTGTTGACACGTTTCACCATTAATAGTCTCACGTCTCATTTTGGTGGGAAATTGAAATCATTTTTCTCAACCGTACCTGTTTGACGAGGAACAAAGTGATGTCCGACAAACCGTTAAAGGCGGCAAGGTGTAGTGCCGTGAAGCCGTCATTTTTGGCAACATTGATCATGTTTGGAGAGGCTTTTAGAATCTCTTCCACGGCGCTAGGATAACAAAAACAGGTTTATTTTAACTGTCGGATTGTCTACCAGTTATTGATATGCAAAAGCCGATAAAACTAGCTTGTACTGTACGTTATCTGTCAGACACGCTTCTAGATTCGCACACAATACGAGTAATATGATTGTTTGGGTACATTTAATTAAATTAGTAATGTAGAACAGTTGTCAATTTCTGAAGTTTTACATAATTTGTTTTTTATTGTTACACAAATCTTCCCCAAACAAAGACGTACAATGCGCATTGGCCAAACACGGCGTGATGCAAACTGTTGAAGCCCTTCTCGTTTGTCTGTTGGAGCTCAGCACGTGGGCTGTTTATCAGCCAATGGATGATCTGCTTGTGATTCTTGGCAATGGCAAGGAACAATGGACTGTCGCCATCCTTGTCCTGTTAAATTAAATACAAGGAAAACAAATATTACTACTGGAGGTATTTATTCGTTTAATCATATTGTGCTGTCTACGAGCTACTGTTATAACGGCATGTTTGTGCAATCCTAATGGTCGACTACAATTACTTCGTGTTTGTACTGTATTGTACTACACCTCTTTGATAAGATGTTTTACATTATCCATTTCCACCACTTTTCATCTTTGTTGAGTAATGAACCATCGAATTAATGCCTCAGTAAATAAAAACATTTTGACTGATGTGAACATCATACTTTGTAGTTAACGTCACATTTCTGCCGATCGTGTTTGAGCAGCACTGCTACGCATGTCTGGTGACCTTTGGCAGCAGCAAGGTGGAGTGGAGTCAAACCATTGTTGCCTGCTGCGTTTGTGTTGCAACCAGCTTGCAGGAGATACTTGACAATCTCTGGATTATCACTGTCGAATAAAAAGGGCCACTTAACTAAAAAAATATTACTACGAGAAACATGCCTGCTATATCTAGTGTAAAGATTGCTTAGACATATTGGCAAATATTTTGTAACTTAACACGTTTTTAACTGATTGAGCCAAAACATCCACACAGATGTAATCCTGTTGGATATCATGTTACAATGCCACTTTAAAGTAAAGACTAGTACTAGTACATGTGACAGCTCACCCGAGGACTGCATAGTTAAGAGCAGTGTCTCCATCTTCATCTTTGCATTCCAATGGTGCTTTGCCTCCAATCAAAGCAATTACCACATTTAGATGACCGCGATGAGCAGCTGCCTGAAGCGCCGTCTGTCTTTCTTTATTTTGAAATTTGACCTGTAGAGAACCATTATAGTCACTCAAGACTATTTTAAATGGCAAGCCCCCTCTGCCCATTAGTCTTGTCTTGGTACCAGCACCGCTGGGAGTACCCTGCGACGGACTGCCATTACATCAATGTAGATACTCGGTCTTAGTACATGTAGGCTCAGAAACTGGCCTATAAATACACACTGCATTGCGAAGTTTAAATGGAATTGATTTCGAAGTTTGTCTAAGGTGAGGGCTGGCTAAACCTTTATTGCAGACCTACATGTATATCATTTTTGAGGGTGTTAAGGGTAATATAAATTTGTTTTGAATTCTTTTTACTAATGGGCACCGGTGCTTCCTAGAAGTTCACAAGCACTAAAGCCTATAATCCTGAAAAAAACTAAGTTTTATCGACGCCAGGAAAGTCATCAATGTGGAAGTCTGAGGAGGACATCAAGCTGACTCTCTGACCTAGTGTAACTTGACTGTTAGACAATCTCACCGCATCTGGATTATCACTGATGATCTCTTTCACTTTGTTAGTATTGCCACTAGCTGCCGCTTGGAAGAGTGCAGCACCGCTCGTACTATCGGCCGACCCACCAAGCATGCCTCCTAGTCCTAGTTTCTCCAGCTGAGACTTCAGGAGTAGAGCGGCCAGTAATTCACCTACATTGACTCCTGAAAAACAGGCAAAGGTTTGAGACCATTGTCTTCACATGCTTTGGAAAAAACAAATTACACTATTTCAAGTGGTTTGTTATAATCGGCTGGGAGATAAAATCCACGATCAATACAGGCCAAAAGCTAAAACAATATAAATGAATGTTTCCTAATATTAAATGTTCAATATAAAAAGTTTACTACTCAGTATCACTATCGGTACGTTTTATAACACGGACGGCCCGTTTCTGTTGTCGACACTACTCTTGAGCAATGTCGACAATAATTTCAGTGTCGACATGTTCATGGATTCTCTTTCATGTCAACATTTTCCAGATGATCCTTTTCACCTTCTTCGCTGGCTGTGGTATCTTCAGCTTCTTTCTTCTCCTCCATGATGAGGCCCAGTGGATTAATGAAGTACGACGAGCCACCAAAGTTGACCTTAACGTCGCCATCTTTGTCCACCATGATTACCTCTCCTACTTTGCCTCTGTACTGAGATGGAAAAATGGGAAATACGGCAAATCGTTTGGGACTTGTGCGTCCCCAAGAAACATGTCTTCAAAAACATGTTGTTAATGTTAATAACATATTTTTATTTGTAACTCTTGTCCCTTCTTGACGGTGATAACAAGTGCATAATTTGGTGCATAAGAAGTCGTTAAATTGAACACTGATGGTCGATTGTCCAAAAAAGATATATTTACGTCTTTGATTTCTTCGTTCCAGCCACACCTCTCCAGCTGCAGTTCCTTGAGCTTTGCTGGGTCCATGTCTCGCAGACGGACCTTGTCACCGGTGTCCAAATACGGGCGGACCCTAGTGCCGTCTGCAATAATTAAAAATTCAGACCGACACTTCTAGATTTTGATGTAATCAATATAGTTATTGAAGTAAAGTTTTAATAGACTAATTCGCATACGTTTGGCCGAGCTTAACAAACTGAGGGAGTATTACAAAAAAGGAGCTTTCGTGCTGAAAGGGGCTATGGTGGATTAATGTATAGGTGATCATGTGGCAAGAAGTCTAAAGACTACAGTGAATACTCAATACTGTTGTATTATGCTGAAGCTGTCTGGAGACATACGATAATGAAGGTGATTTTGAAGATTTCTTTACCATTTGTCTAAAGACCTCGCAACAGAGGTAATTAATCCAGACCATGCAATATTTACCGAGTTTCGGCAGGTGGTCAATGTAGAATTCTCCCATCGTCTCTTTCTCCGTGTAGCGCACATCCAACTTGCCTTTGTGACCCCGTTTGTATTGGTTGGTCGAGAGGTTAGGCCACTGAACGCCGACCCAGGAACGTTGGGTTCCACCCCCGCCACTCACGTCGGTCACGGTGCCAACTTTCCCGTCCCCACCTGACAAAATGACCGTACACTCTTAAACTTCCCTGCCCATATCGACTGGAAATCCGGGATCTATTGTATTTGGCCCATGAACCCTTTTCCTAGTCAAAATGACACCTTTTTCAAAATGATACTTTTGGCCAAGATTTACGGGTCAAAATGACCTCAACAATTCGTATAAAATAATATTTGACCCAGAAAGGCGTTATTTATTGGAAATCTGACCACAGACGTTTTACAGTTTAAATACTATAGACGATGATATAATATAGGGCGAGGGCTGTGTGTCTTTGTGCTGTCAGCAATTGTGTCAATACTCGCTGCATGGTTGTAGGAATCTACACTCATTACCTTTTAATTTTATTGTTTCAAAATATGTGTACATTATTACGCTACAAAACATCTGCCATCTTTCACATACATTTCCAGAGGGTTTTTCTGTGATCATTTAACTTTAAAGAAATGAATATTCCCATACCATCTTGATCTTTCCATTCCCAATCAGGCCCTCGCACAACTCGGGCACCCGGGAAAATGCCAAGAGAGCGGCATTTAATGGCGCCAAATCGACAGGGAACCTCGATCCTGAAACGACAATCACACACAGTATACTGTACATGTACACATACACATACACATGTACGTATGTTATACAAAACGTTTTCACTGCTGTGAATATGGAAGCAGCAACATAATCTTTTTTTTCCCCCAACGTTTTTTTTTTTTTTATTCGCACGAGCAAACACATTATATCTCCACTAGGCGGTCACCCGGGGTTTGTCGGTTCTCGGGTTTGTAGCTACTTCCCTGGATGGATGGGGATTGTGGATACATGTTGACCGAGTTTAAGCACGATCCGACCAACTTCAAAAAGGTGACCCCTAGATGACCTTTGACCTCGTACGCTCTAGCGAATGCAAACTGGTTCTTGCGGGGACCGAGCCGGACCCACCCACCGAGTTTGAACGCCGCACGACCCCGGGAAGGGGACGAAAAAGCGCGCACAGATTCAAAAAGGTGACCCCTAGATGACCTTTGACCTCGTACGCTCTAGCGAATGCAAACTGGTTTTTGCGGGGACCGAGCCGGACCCACCCACCGAGTTTGAACGCCGCACGACCCCGGGAAGGGGACGAAAAAGCGCGCACAGATTCAAAAAGGTGACCCCTAGATGACCTTTGACCTCGTACGCTCTAGCGAATGCAAACTGGTTCTTGCGGGGACCGAGCCGGACCCACCCACCGAGTTTGAACGCCTTACGACCCCGGGAAGGGGACGAAAAAGGTAGGCGGTCACCCGGGGTTTGTCGGTTCTCGGGTTTGTAGCTACTTCCCTGGATGGATGGGGATTGTGGATACATGTTGACCGAGTTTAAGCACGATCCGACCAACTTCAAAAAGGTGACCCCTAGATGACCTTTGACCTCGTACGCCCTAGCGAATGCAAACTGGTTCTTGCGGGGACCTAGCCGGACCCACCCACCGAGTTTGAACGCCGCACGACCCCGGGAAGGGGACGAAAAAGCGCGCACAGATTCAAAAAGGTGACCCCTAGATGACCTTTGACCTCGTACGCTCTAGCGAATGCAAACTGGTTCTTGCGGGGACCGAGCCGGACCCACCCACCGAGTTTGAACGCCGCACGACCCCGGGAAGGGGACGAAAAAGCGCGCACAGATTCAAAAAGGTGACCCCTAGATGACCTTTGACCTCGTACGCTCTAGCGAATGCAAACTGGTTCTTGCGGGGACCGAGCCGGACCCACCCACCGAGTTTGAACGCCGCACGACCCCGGGAAGGGGACGAAAAAGCGCGCACAGATTCAAAAAGGTGACCCCTAGATGACCTTTGACCTCGTACGCTCTAGCGAATGCAAACTGGTTCTTGCGGGGACCGAGCCGGACCCACCCACCGAGTTTGAACGCCGCACGACCCCGGGAAGGGGACGAAAAAGCGCGCACAGACTTCAAAAAGGTGACCCCTAGATGACCTTTGACCTCGCACGCCCTAGCGAATGCAAACTGGTTCTTGCGGGGACCGAGCCGGACCCACCCACCGAGTTTGAACGCCGCACGACCCCGGGAAGGGGACGAAAAAGCGCGCACAGATTCAAAAAGGTGACCCCTAGATGACCTTTGACCTCGCACGCCCTAGCGAATGCAAACTGGTTCTTGCGGGGACCGAGCCGGACCCACCCACCGAGTTTGAACGCCGCACGACCCCGGGAAGGGGACGAAAAAGCGCGCACAGATTCAAAAAGGTGACCCCTAGATGACCTTTGACCTCGCACGCTCTAGCGAATGCAAACTGGTTCTTGCGGGGACCGAGCCGGACCCACCCACCGAGTTTGAACGCCGCACGACCCCGGAAAGGGGACGAAAAAGCGCGCACAGATTCAAAAAGGTGACCCCTAGATGACCTTTGACCTCGTACGCTCTAGCGAATGCAAACTGGTTCTTGCGGGGACCGAGCCGGACCCACCCACCGAGTTTGAACGCCGCACGACCCCGGGAAGGGGACGAAAAAGCGCGCACAGATTCAAAAAGGTGACCCCTAGATGACCTTTGACCTCGTACGCCCTAGCGAATGCAAACTGGTTCTTGCGGGGACCGAGCCGGACCCACCCACCGAGTTTGAACGCCGCACGACCCCGGGAAGGGGACGAAAAAGCGCGCACAGACAGACACACAGACAGACAGAGAGTAGCGTATTATTATATAGGACTAGGCGGTCACCCGGGGTTTGTCGGTTCTCGGGTTTGTAGCTACTTCCCTGGATGGATGGGGATTGTGGATACATGTTGACCGAGTTTAAGCACGATCCGACCAACTTCAAAAAGGTGACCCCTAGATGACCTTTGACCTCGTACGCCCTAGCGAATGCAAACTGGTTCTTGCGGGGACCGAGCCGGACCCACCCACCGAGTTTGAACGCCGCACGACCCCGGAAAGGGGACGAAAAAGCGCGCACAGATTCAAAAAGGTGACCCCTAGATGACCTTTGACCTCGTACGCTCTAGCGAATGCAAACTGGTTCTTGCGGGGACCGAGCCGGACCCACCCACCGAGTTTGAACGCCGCACGACCCCGGGAAGGGGACGAAAAAGCGCGCACAGATTCAAAAAGGTGACCCCTAGATGACCTTTGACCTCGTACGCCCTAGCGAATGCAAACTGGTTCTTGCGGGGACCGAGCCGGACCCACCCACCGAGTTTGAACGCCGCACGACCCCGGGAAGGGGACGAAAAAGCGCGCACAGATTCAAAAAGGTGACCCCTAGATGACCTTTGACCTCGTACGCTCTAGCGAATGCAAACTGGTTCTTGCGGGGACCGAGCCGGACCCACCCACCGAGTTTGAACGCCGCACGACCCCGGGAAGGGGACGAAAAAGCGCGCACAGATTCAAAAAGGTGACCCCTAGATGACCTTTGACCTCGGACGCCCTAGCGAATGCAAACTGGTTCTTGCGGGGACCGAGCCGGACCCACCCACCGAGTTTGAACGCCGCACGACCCCGGGAAGGGGACGAAAAAGCGCGCACAGACAGACAGACACACAGACAGACAGAGAGTAGCGTATTATTATATAGATAGTTGTTGGGGCTGGACGTGTTTCCATGGTTACAACCCATCAATTGGCTACTCCATACTTAGCCTGTTGCAGGCTTTGTGTGTGCAGCCTGTACAAAAACGTCACCTCAGAGAGAGTAGCGTATTATTATATAGGACTAGGCGGTCACCCGGGGTTTGTCGGTTCTCGGGTTTGTAGCTACTTCCCTGGATGGATGGGGATTGTGGATACATGTTGACCGAGTTTAAGCACGATCCGGGAAGGGGACGAAAAAGCGCGCACAGATTCAAAAAGGTGACCCCTAGATGACCTTTGACCTCGTACGCTCTAGCGAATGCAAACTGGTTCTTGCGGGGACCGAGCCGGACCCACCCACCGAGTTTGAACGCCGCACGACCCCGGGAAGGGGACGAAAAAGCGCGCACAGATTCAAAAAGGTGACCCCTAGATGACCTTTGACCTCGTACGCTCTAGCGAATGCAAACTGGTTCTTGCGGGGACCGAGCCGGACCCACCCACCGAGTTTGAACGCCGCACGACCCCGGGAAGGGGACGAAAAAGCGCGCACAGATTCAAAAAGGTGACCCCTAGATGACCTTTGACCTCGGACGCCCTAGCGAATGCAAACTGGTTCTTGCGGGGACCGAGCCGGACCCACCCACCGAGTTTGAACGCCGCACGACCCCGGGAAGGGGACGAAAAAGCGCGCACAGACAGACAGACACACAGACAGACAGAGAGTAGCGTATTATTATATAGATAGTTGTTGGGGCTGGACGTGTTTCCATGGTTACAACCCATCAATTGGCTACTCCATACTTAGCCTGTTGCAGGCTTTGTGTGTGCAGCCTGTACAAAAACGTCACCTCCCACGAATTATTATTGATTTCTTTTTTACAGTCATAATAATGTAAGCACAATTACAATGTATACCCATCAGAAATGCATTAAATCATTTAGAAATACGCAACTACATGGCCAAAAAGCAAGGTGTCCTTTATCTTACACCATTGTCATTAGGTATAACTAATAACTAAACTACGAAGGACATTATGAAGCAATATATGGGACGGAGAGAACCCCCCACCCCCTTCTTTGTGGTGGTCATTATGCTTGCTGAATGTTGTGGTTTCTTTTGAGGTTTTTAGAGGGGCCGGGGTGGGGCGCGTTATAGGTAAGGGGGAAGTCGCTCGGTCCCATTTATTTCTGGGTATGACGAAAGAGGTTGTATTTCTGAAATAAAAGTGGAATTAATGAGCCCGAAATTTGCTGTAGTGTCTGTCAACTTATTTGCTGGTCACATCCATCCAACTCACCCTGGGACCGAGTTGGTCTCGATCCTCGTGAAGGGATGTCCCAAGTCATGCTTGCTATGAGGCGCCGTTCATGTCATTGAAGCGCCCTCCTAATTCGTCATGAAGAGTGGTTGCGTGCAACTCAATAACCAATCATAATTCAAGAAAAGGAAGTTGCGCGCAACCCCAATAACCCCATTTACGACGTGCGCAGCTAGCATAGCATGGCGTAGCATAGCCACGTGCGCGCTGCGCTGCAAAATAGAAGACAAGATGGCTACTGTTCACGGAGTACGAGATGATCTTGCCCAGTTTCTTAACACATTTAAGACGAGATTTAGAAATATCGTTCGTATTGTAACAACAGGAGATGTCAGTCAGACACGTATTGTTCATGCAATGCAAAGGTAAGTATTTGTAAGCCAAGGATTTTTTAATATTTACGTTAGCTTGAAATTGAAAATTCCTAACGTTGTGCCTCTGTACTACTGCCACTACTGCTGGTAGTGGTACAGTCATCATCGAGTCGGTTTTATTCATTGGTTATTTCGTTAATATCTCCTGTAAAATTTCAATCGGAAAACTGTTGTCTTCTATTTCTAAGCCTAATGTCCTTCCAGAATGGTTCCATCATGTACGTACTCGATCGATCTTACATGCCATATTGTAATCTGTATTGCCATTATTATTTATTTTTTTTATTACACTTTTTAAATGTCAATGACGATGCTACTCGGACACCAAAAAACATAATTTAAACTTTACAGCATGTACAGTTTCAAAAATGAATTAAAAAAAAATTAAAAATAATAAAATTTAATTGTTAACCAGTTCGCGCCGGATGACGTATATAAACGCAAAGTTTTTCCCAGATTCAAAACGGATGACGCATTTTATAAACGCGCCACGAGCAAGGCCGGAAATGTCTGTCACTGTCCGCATCAAACAAGGCCCGGAAATGCGTGGGTGTGCTTTCCGGCACTATCGGCCTGAATCCGCTTCGGATCGAGTTTTGTCAAAAATAATTCCGGCCCTCGACTCGGTGATGTTAGAATAATCCCGGCGCTTTAATACTGGTCAAAAAAGATTAAGGATTAAGTCAACGAGGTTGATAGTCTCGGCGTAATCGCGCAAAATCAACAAAATTTCAGTCAAGATCCAAAAAATCGAGCTGGTCTAGGATCGACATTTTACAAACTACTGATCTTTCTTTTACAATTACATGTACAATATTTATTTTGAGCCACACAGCAGCCATGTAAAATGAAAGGAAGGTCCCAAAAAGATGAACACGAATGGGTATAAACACCGCAATTTAGGCTTTTGTTTTCAGTTGAAAATCATTCGAGACAGATACTGCACTTGTAAATGTTAAAAAACCTAGAGAATATGGATCTTTAGAATGATAACTAGTTATTCTGTAATTTCAGAGATACATGTGATGTGCACTTCAGCAGAAAACAAACTGGTTTATTTTCTTTTGCGATAAAAGCTTTAAAAAATATCGTGGAACACGTCTGCGCATGCGTGCACAGCTCGTTGCCCTGAACAACAGATGGTGCTCATCTGCAGTATTTATTTTATGTATTATTTACTGGTCGTAGGTCCCATTTGACATTGGTCTGAGTTGGTTGTGGGTCGGAGTTGTCATGGAAACGAGTTGTTCGTTAATCTGAATTGGTCATGAGTGCAAGTTGGCATTGGTTTGAGTTGGTTGTGGGTCAGAGTTGGGCGCTGGTCCGAGTTATACTCTTCTGTAGGCCATACCAGTTTGACTATGAAAAAGTTTGATATTTCTTTAGTCTTTTCATGGAAAATAATCGACCTCAAACTCATCATGTAGGTTTACTTCCCATAGTGTATTGATTTTACCAAAACAGTGCTTTAACCAGTTCGCGCCGGATGACGTATATAAACGCAAAAATGTCAGCAGCGCGCAAGGCCGGAAATGCGTGGGTGTGCTTCCCGGCACTATCAGCCTAAACACGCTTCGGATCGAGTTTCCTTAAAAATAATCCCGCCCGTCGGCTCGGCGTTGTTAAAATAATCCTGGCGCGAACTGGTTAAACTAGTTAAAATTTGTATTATTACTAGTACTATTTATTTGTTATTAGTACATTTTTTATTTTTATTTTTTTATTTTTGGGGGGGGGTTTAAAGACTTTATTTGTGTATTTAAAATGTACATATAATGTAATATTTTGCAGCGCCGAGTCTCTGAAAAGGCAGCTTGGTCGTGTAACTGGAACTCTTGTTTCTACTGATCAAGCCGATGAGTTCATGGGCCATCTAGATGAGTTTCTTGAAGGAACCCGCCTTCTTCTTAGTGATCCTCCAGGTATGAATACCAATGCAAAGATTGCGTTATTGTCTTTAAAGTTTGAGGCAAATAAAACATGCACAATAATGTTATGTAAGATAAGTGTTTGCCCGACATTTGCTCTTGTAGACCCACAAATGTGGCGGTATAGACAACATTTAAAAACAACACGTGTGCTGAATGGAGTGAGTAAACTATGGTGTTTTAAAACGGACAGGCAACGTCGTGGTTCAACTTTTAAACTAAACCTTTTTTTCTTTTTTTTAAGTTGAACCACAACATTTAAAAGTTAACCAGTTCGCGCCGGATGACGTATATAAACGCAAAGTATTCCCCAGATTCAAAACAGATGACGCATAAACACGTCATGAGCAAGGCCGGATATGTCTGTCAGCAGCGAGCAAGGCCGGAAATGCGTGGGTGTGCTTTCCAGTACTATCGGCACACCGTGTCCCAGTTGGATGGTTATGTGTTTCTAGCCATACTACAGTACATTGTACCACCATTTCTATGTGAAAGATTCAGGGCACCTTAAGATCTTCCGGCAATTGTGTCAACCCAAAAGTCCTTTCATTAATTGTTTTGGGAAGGACAGGTGTTGGCTTTTTGTGTAGTATTGAACAGGATAATGCTGACAAATCTTTGTGTCAAATGGACAGTGTATTCAAAATACTGTGTACCCCATTATTTGTGGGTCTACTGTGTGCAAATTAACCCTAAACCACCTGAATTCATCAAAATCCATTCATATTTCAGAAGAGTTTGAATTCAGGATATCTCCGTAAACAAACTGGGGGATTTTGATTGATTCAGGTTTGCAAGCCAAGCAATTACTGCAGGATTTTGAAGTGATGGAATTTGAAGACTAAATAAACATACTACTCAATATTTGTATACCAGCATGGTATTCTTAATCCGTCAGAATTCATCATACTGTTGCTGGTGGATTGATTTTGCTTGACAAACCAGGTGGATTTAGGCAGATTCAGGACACTTTCTAGTAAAAGTACTCAAGGGGTTAGGGTTAAAGAGTATTGTTGTGATTGTTGATACTTGTTTTTTATTTTGTAAAGTCAACACTCCTTTTTTCATATCATGTATGTTATTACTCTTATTTTCTGTGGACAGCATCTTGTTCGTACCAAGCTCCCAAAGTGCCAACTGCTGGTAGGGGAGCTGATATGTATGTTATAACAAAGGAGCAGCTTAGTTTCTTTGTGCGAATTGGCTTGACTGCAGTGATAATGGCTGAAGCATTGGGAGTTTCTGAGAGTACCATCAGAAGGCGACTTAGGTAAGTTCATAATACATGTACTCTTGACTCAACAAGGAACACACAAAACCTTTGTTGTTCATGCTTTAGCCCTGTCACTCAAAATCATTTCATTTGGTACCCAAATTATTTGGTACACAAGGCTTAAACCATGGGCACACCACGCCCGAACCATGGACACTTTAACCAGTTCGCGCCAGAGGACGTATATCCGCAAATGTTTTTACAAAATTCAAAACGGATGACGAATAAACACGTTCAAGCAAGGCTTAAAAAAATTGTTTACTTCCCATGGAAGACCCGTTAATCCGTCTGGCACAGCAGTTTATTTCTGCGAATGACGTGTATACGCTCATTACGCTGCTAAAGTTTTTTTGGTTGTTGTGGTTGACGTGTATTAATGCCAAAAGTTACCCCGCTAGCTCGATCCGAAAGCGGGTTCAGGCCGATAGTGCCGAGAAGCACACCCACGCATTTCCGGCCTTGCTCGCTGTTGACAGACATGTTTATGCGTCATCCGTTTTGAATTTGGGGAAAACTTTGCGTTTATATACGTCATCCGCCGCGAACTGGTTAAGGGGAATACAAATAAAATGAATACATTTTTGAAAATTAGGACCAGCACTTGAGCAAAGTTAATTATTTTTTGATAATTTGGTCATGTTTGCAAACTTTGTATATGCCCTTTAATTTGATTTCTTATGTATGCATGATCAAATAAAGTCCAAGTCTGAGGCTTTGGACATGACACTAAATCCAAGTTACTAAATATGCAACTCAAGTAGTCTAATCTAGTCTGCGTCATGAGTTGTACAAATCTGTCCCTTTTACAGTTTTGAATAAATTAGATAATGTATAATTTCTTTGTCATTTTTTCAATTAACCAGTGAGTTTGATATAAAACTTCGAGATTATGCCAACCTTAGTGATGATGCTCTGGATGCTCTTCTTCAAGACTTAATCGGACTAAACAAAAATGTTGGAGCTGAGGGGGCCAGAGCTCGACTTAGTGCACAAGGTGTGAAAGTTCCGAGGGAAAGAGTACGTGATGCCATGGAGAGAGTGGATCCAGTGGGTGTTGCTCTTCGAGCACTGCACCCCAGACTTGAAAGAAGTATTTATGCTGTTGCTGGTCCAAACTCTCTGTGGCATATTGATGGAAACCACAAGCTGATCAGGTATATTTATTATTTTAGGGTTTTTGTCTGAAATAGTTTTTTGATTGAATAGCTAATAAAACAACACTGTTAGTTGTATTTTCTGAAGTGTTCTTGGAAGTATTAGTTCATATCGTCTTGGTTAATGGCTCACCCACGGAACACATCTTCCTGTTTATTGATAGTTTACTCACCCGGCCCCCTTGTCTCTACGATTTCATCATAAATCCAGGACACCCTAGACGTTCTGTGCAAGCTCAAAGAAATCAAGGACCAGATTCCCATCACGGCCATCACGGCCATCATTGGAACTTTTGACGTCTCATCCTTGTACACCAAACTTCCACACAATTTTATGGTGCATCTAATTATTGCTCGTGGATAATGCAGGCATTGTGAATTCCGTTCCAATAGTTTTGTTGTCAGTAATTTCCTGATTATACTCTATTGTTTTGTTTCAGATATCGCATTGTTATACACGGTGGCATTGATGGTAGCACCAGACTTTTAGTATTCCTCAAGGCCTCTGCAAATAACCTTGCTGGAACTGTCCTTGAAAATTTTACAAGAGCTGCCTCAGAATATGGTTAGTTGTGTTTGTTTTATTAATCCTGAATACCATATAAATATATTTAGCTGTTTCCGAAGCTAAATAACGCTCGGTTCAGACAGGCGTTCCACAGTCACGCCGAACCAAATGAGTGAATTGAGGGCGACAAGGCGCGCCAGACGCTGAACAATCGACTGCTAGAGTTGTTAGAGCGACTCAGGAGCGACTTGATTTCAATTTGGTTCGGCGCGACTGTGGAACGCCTGTCTGAACCGAGGGTAAGAGATTGATGCTGCAATGTAATTCAGCTAACTAATGACAACACATTTTGTTTGAAATATCTTTATTTTTTTCAAATACATATTAGTTACCTCTTAATAATGGTTCACCTGGTGAGTTGTACAAGGTTTGTATTTATTTGTAGGCATGCCATCACGTGTGAGAATGGATCAGGGAGTGGAAAATGGGGATGTTTCTCTCATCATGGAGTTGATGCGTGGATTTGGAAGAGGAAGTGCCATTCGTGGAAGAAGTTGCCACAACCAACGGATTGAGCGAGCATGGGTTGATGTTTGGAATGGGGTGACCAATGTTTACCACACACTCTTTGCCTTTCTGGAATCGAGGCAGCTTCTTGGTAAGCATAAATAAACTTATAATTACTCAGTATAAGCATGTTGCGTTATATATTGTTAAGTGGAACTCATCAACCCTAATAGTGAACTTGTCAGACTTAACCCTAACCCCCTCACTGCTTTTTCTAGAAAGTATCCTGAATCCGCCACAGTCCACCAATTTTGGTTTGCAAAAACTGCTGGTGTCCTGAGTCCATCAGACTCCACCAGTATGCATAATGGAGAGACTCTGAGTCCATCAATAATCCACCAGCAAAAGTTGATGGACTCTGGCGGATTCAGGATACCAAGGTGGCATACACAAAATTGCAGTGTGTTTCTCCATAGAGTCCATCACAGTCCATCACCTAAATTTCTATATCTTGAATCCATCACACTCCTGCAGTAACGCTAGGCTTAGAATCCTCAATCCATCACACTCCTCCAGTTTGTTCAATATGGAGGTATCCTTAATCCGCTAAAATCCTCCAAAACAGGAAATGGATTTTGATGGACTCGGGGTGGTTCTTTTTTATTAATTTTTCTTTAATTTTGTTTTTAAAGGTAGTATACACCATTTGCTTTTACTGTAATATTTGAAAATAGATGTGTTGGGGGATTCATATTTCATAGTAAATGTTCTGACGCATGACCTGTTTCAAGCTGGTTCTTTTACTTCCTTTAGACGAATTAAATAAATTGAGGGCAGTGTTTATACAAATTTTCACTTTTCTTGAAAACCAAATCACATCAGGTTTTATGATTTTACAGGAAGATTGAGACTGCTATTCACTTTAAGGTATTTCATAATAATTCAGTAGTTTTGTTTTTTGATGTTTGCAAATGGTGTTATGCTACTTTTACCGGTACCCGTGCTTTTTCAAGGAAGGAATTTTGAAGCAATATATTTGTAATGTATTAAGGTATTATATCAAATAAATTTGCTCGTTTGCAATGACAGGCCTTTCTACAGTTTAAAAATGTAATGCGCAAAACTTGTCAACGTCCACTAATTGAATGCGTAAATGCACAGGTATACTTAAATTATACAACATGCGTTAAGCATGTAATAAAAACAAACTGTTTTTTGGGGGTTTTTTTTGTTTTGTTTTTTTTGGGGGGGGGGGGGGGGGTGGGTTGTTTGCCCAAAGAAGAAAAACTTCATTTTTTTCAGTAAAATGAATTTGTGCCTCACTTCAACATAATAGCTGTTTATGTTGTGGATTGATACTCTAACAAAACAATTTTGTTTCCACTGTATTTCATTGCAGATCCCAGCAGTGAATTGGATTTGTGGTTGCTGCATCTAGTGTTCCTGCCGTGCATCAATAACGACCTGGAACTGTTCCGTGGACAGTGGAACAACCATGGACTAAGCACAGAACACAGAAAGTCTCCACAGCAGCTGTTTGTGTTGGGTATGCTGCAAAAACGCGACAGTCAGCTGACCGCAGTGCGTGATGTTTTTTCTTCCAACGGTGTTCCTGGCCAACCAGATGATTCTGTGTTTCCTGAGAACATAGATCATCTTCTTGGCAGGACAAGGGTTGATGTCCCCAATATCCAGTGTCCACTGTCTCCGGAACAGCAGCAACATGTAAGAGACATGCTTAATCCTTGTCAACACGTGACGGATCATGGCTTGTCAAATTATGTTAATGCTCGTCGCAGTGTACCAATAGTTTAATCCTTTTTTTAATATTTTTTTTTTTTTGCCTTTAAAGTTGCGTCGGTCGGTCGGTTGGTCGAAAGAAAAAATATTGCAGTTCCACCCGATTTGATGGCTAAATTAAATGATGAGAAGTGTATTATCTTCCGTTTGAGTTTATCGTGAGTTGATATCACTGCATAAATATAATCCATTTTTCTCAAGATGCAGTTTACTTACGTTATCTGCACAAAGCAGCACACGATCGTGTTGGCTGTAGTGGCAGTCGTGACATACATGTACCAGTAAGGTATATCATATAATATGCGACCCAGCACGAGTAAATGAGACACTTTGCGGCAAAAATGAAAATTGAGATTTTGATTTCATCATTTAAAGCTAAACAAGCTTTATAGGATGAAATCAAAATCTCAATTTTTATTTTTGCCGCAAAGTGTCTCATTTACTCGTGCTGGGTCACACATGATGAGAGGCAACACAATGCATCCTCTCATTGTCTGGGATTCCACATTTTGTCTATAAACTAATCATTTTCAAATTTCATTAAATACCACAAGGGAAACTGACTAGGTAAATTTGTATAAATATTAAAGTGAACAAATAAAACTGAAAGGATCGGGATTTGAACCTGCGACCTCCAGAATACCGTACCGGCGCTCTACCAACTGAGTTATCTTGCCCTACCTCTGTATGTTGACAGTAACTTTATTTTCAAATTTCAATAGCTTTTAAGTAAGCCATGTTGTATTAATTTAATGTTCATTTTTGTCAGTTTTTTGGGGGGCTAATACTTTTTGTAAATGGGGTTCCAGATTGAGTTGGCAGCCCAATATAGGGTCTGTTGGAAATGAGAACCAAAGAAATAGAAAGGGACGCCCTTAGAGAAGTTTGTATCTTGTACTCTACTTTAAAAAGACAAAACATCAAACAAATTAAATTGCATCCTGCCTGTATCTAACTTTGAAGGGCCAACTAGTTACGTACATAGTATGTACATAGTATGTAATGCTAAGTTGGCTGTGGTTAAAGATCATCCGATCTATGTTGTTGTTATACATGCACATTTACACCTATAGCCTTGTGGGGTTGTTTTGAATGGGAAAACTGTTGTTGCTGCCACGCACTCTTCGGATAGGCTGTTCCACCAGTTTACCACTAATTTACTTAATAAATGATGGCGTAAATTCAGGTAACATCTGTTCTCCCGGTTCAAGTGCCTAGTGGCTTTGTGTTTATATTGGGTGTTAAGAGGGAAAATGTCTCCCTAAATTGTCTACTTCTTTTATAACCCCAAGTGCCTATACTGCCATAGCTGGACTAACTTCGTCAAAATCCATCAGTCGATTTTCTTTTTATACATGGGCTATTTATTGAACCACCACTAATGTTTTGGTTGCTGGTGTATTTGGTACACATGTCTTATATGTCATCAACACCTATTTGATCCTTGGTAACATTTATTAATCACATTGCCACTGCTTTGGTCCATCCCTTTTTATTTTTATGGTTCTTTTACGCATTTAAAGTTCAGCCGGTCTGTCAACAAATATTAAGCAAAAGAGTAGATGGGCTAATTAAGGGAAAGTGCGTATTATCTCCATGTTTTGCAGTGAGTACATTACTGCATAATATTAATCTAACCTTTTTGGGGGGGAAAAGCTGTAGTTGACTTAATTATATTATCTGCAGCAAATCACGAACATTTTAGTTGTGGTGGCAGTCATGCCATGCCAGATATACACCTAATATGATGATTCTACATACATTGTATCTTGTGTGTAAATCTTAGTTTTTGGTAGCTTTTCAAAAACGCAGCTCGATTGTTTGAAACTTTTTATATGTAGATACTGATAGGGTCTGTGGTTTAATCCAGATGGTACTTTTGGGAGACATGTCTCCTCAATAGCAAAAACAACATGATCTGCATGAAACTTGTTGTACATGTTCTGGAACTTGACAACAATGAGGAACTATTTTGTCAACTTCCAATACTGACGATCCACTAGAAAACCATATTCTTTCCTACTTCGGAATTAATGACAGCAGGAAAATTCGGGTGGGGCGTCATCTTTAACGTGTATAAATGTGTGCCTTCACGAAGTGACTTATTATTGAAGGAGTCCAACAGCTTTGATTCTCAACATTCTGAATGTGTTCACGTTCTGCAACATCACACCGTTGTCTTTTTACGTAGGCCTAATGAACCCGACAAAAAAAAGGACAAATATCTCCTGATAAAGATGTCAGATATATAAGTTTGGGCAGGATGACGTCGGCCCCGTAAAAAAAAGTACTTTCTAGCAACCAAACGATGACTTTTTGGTCGATGCCCCCATTCAAATAAAGTTGATCATGACATTCTTTTATCTATAAAACTGGAATGATGTCCTTTTTCTCTCGGGTTTATCTAAACTGGAAAAGTTGCCTTGGTTCAAGAGTTATGTATTTATGGGAACCCAGTCTATTTTTTGTGAAATATCTTGTGGAGTACAACAGGGTTAAATTTTAGAAAGGAAAGAATGTACAATGTATATAGCTTTATTGTAAACTCGTCACTTAAAAATAACCCAGTGCATAATTTTGACACCTCAATTGTTGAGATACGATGTTGCTTCTATAGAGATGATTGTCACTTTTGAAACTGGACCTACAATCATTGAAATGACAATAGCTCCGCAACAATCGAGGTGTCAAAATTATGCACTGGGTTATTTGCTTTGATTAATCCATACCCTTTCCGGTCGTTACTTATTGGCTCTGTACTTTTTGTGATTAGGTTTTTATATTAAGCCTACTACAATAAAAAAATAACGAATGAGCTGAAATTCATGACCCACAAAGTGACAACTGATTTTAATTTATTTAATGCGTTATAATTTAAAATATCAGAATATACTACTCTTGCTCGGGAAATTCACCGGGGTCCATTTGTTTTTCCGACCAGAACCCAGCTTTGGTTGTTTCGTTCATTGGTTGAATAAGCAATGACGTCAGAAACAAGTGATTCGACTAGCCTAGCAACGCATTTACACACAGTGCGAGAAATTAATACTATTTACTGTGTAGCGCGGTGAATTTTGTGACTTACTGAGCAACAGCACCCATATTATGGTCCAGCTTTAAAGTTGGTATACACGATTGACAAACAAAACAACTGAATTATTATGAAATACCTTACTTAACCAGTTTGCATCGGAGGACGTATATACACGCAAGGTTTTTCCCAGATTCAAAATGGAGGACGCATAAAAACATCATGAGCAAGGCCGGAAATGCGCTTAAACCTGGCTTGGATGGACTTTTGTTAAAATAATCCACGCACAAACTGATTAAATGTAAGAGTCTCGTGTGCTGTGGTTTTGCTACGTTTCTTTTGAAGTAAGTCTAGGAGCCAGACTACAAAAACAGCATCAACTTTCTTGTTTTTTTCAGCATCTATGAACACAATTTTTACACTAAATATGAAGTTCTCATAAACATCCAAATCAAACCTATACATGACATGTATATACTCCTATCGTTGTTGGTACTGTTCTGAAAGAAGCTGCGTGCGCCAAACATACACGGCCTGGATTATGTACATATACAAAGCCTATAAAGTACGTGGAGCCATACTCGGCTTGCATTAAAGGGGCACTAGTCCTGAAACCAGTGATCTTTTTTCCTGTGCTTTAGCAATGGTTAGCATTAATAGCATAGTTGGTGAATTTGTAAACCACCTCCATATAAAAGTGACGAATTTAGGGCACCAGCCATAATGGAAATGTTACACACAAAATGCTAATTAGGATGCTAAAGCAGACGCATTTCTAGAGGAATGCAAATGGCACTATCCTTGGCCTGGCAGCATACGAGACTAAGGCATACATTAATTATGTGTCAAAAAAAACATGTCCTAAATTTTAGGATCAAAAGCAGGTTTTTTTACATGTAGTACTACTCTTTTTAATAGTGTACTTTGCACATTTTTAGACTAGTCCTCAAATACCTGGGTGTTGTATTTTTATTTACTTAAAACTGTCAGCTCGTTTCTTAACAAGGCGCTGTCGTTTCACTCGCTCATTCATGACTTTATTGCGGACCGCCTCCCAAGTGTACTTCAGTTGGTGCGTTTTCAGAAATGTCTCTACTTCCCGTTTCCCTGCAAAATAGGTAGGTATAACAAAATTAGCAGGAATTTCATTGCGATTCACTTTATCGATCATACTGACGATAGCTTGGCAATTACTTTCATACAATAATTCATATCAAGAGTATGTCAAATTTGATCCCATTGTTTATAAAAAAAATAGTGTAAAACACTACTCGATTTAAAGCCCTTATGTAGGATTTATTATGTTTCAACCAATTGACCACACACGAAACTTGCTCAAATGTCAAAACACTGCATCATGAAAACATTTAAATGGAATTTGTTTTACACATGTGGCCACCGTGTGAGTGCGTTATATTAGAGTGTGAGTGCGTTATATTAGAATGTGCATTTTGTTTGAATGTGGCTTGAGTTCAGGCCATGTCTATATAGGCAAATTTGCGATCGTGTTGTGTACAAGGCGTGTGCATGCTCGCTGAAACGATTTTGCATTATAATCATTGGCAATAAAAAAACCAACATAGTACAAGATTATATTAATCACAGTGATGGTCTTCAAATGTATTCTTTATTTTACTCGCCTTGTTTTGGCAAAATGTTTCCAAGATGATGTTACGGCTTAAAGTTGTTGTGTCCGTGCTTTTCGGGGTTGCACCCTAAAAAATAGATTTTCAAATTGAATTTGTAATTACCTAGCATTGTATTTGTTAGGAGCTTTCAAATGAGATATCGCACGAACAAAATATTTTTTTAAAAGGAGCGTCCCGCTACTAATTTTGTGGTGGACGTAGTGTGCGCATGCACTTTTTTCGACTGCTTACTCAACGCGCTGTATTGTAGACATTATACAACGCATGTGGAGCATGCAGTTGAAAGAGTGCATGCGTGCACTAGGCCCCCCCCCCCCCCCCCCCCACGAATTAGTAGCGGGACGCTTCCAATTTCTAATTTGAATTACTCACCGTTGGCCGATTATTTTCGTGTGATATCTCATTCAAAAGCTCATATCAAATCCTTAAAAATTATCAATTCAATTTGAAAATCTATTTTTCAGGGTGCAACCCTCTAAAAGCACGGACACACTAACTTAAATATTAGAGGTTTTGCAAACTGACAAATATGGATAGGGGTCTTTCCATAAATAAGGGGGCCAAAACAGGACATGGTGTTATTTCTCAAAATGTAATTTACTTTCTATATTCTTTGCATGTTCGTATGGTGGGGATAGCTCATACGTTTAATGTATAACTTAAATTTCTTGAATCAGATGTTTTGTTTTCATATACGATCCAAAACTATCCATCACACTGTAACGGAGACACCGGTGTCTCAGTTACAGTGTGAAGGAGACACCGGTGTCTCAGTTACAGTGTGAAGTGTGAAACTTGTGACTTGTTTTGCCATAAATTAGTAGGTTTTTATTGAAAATTTAAATTTCAAAGGGTAATATGTAAACATCATTGGTATACTGTAATTCAGATATTTTCAATGAAAACCTTCAAACGTTGGCCAAGCAGTAAAGGCCGACAGTTTTACGCGTAACCGTGACACTGGTGTCTTTGTTACACCGTGACTCAAAAAGTCCTGTCTCTCTTATTATGCATCATAAATGTCTGAATCTAGCAAAGTGCATAGCAATACCTGCTACATGTACATGTATTTTTTGAGTCACGGTGTAACAAAGACACCAGTGTCACGGTTACGCGTAAAACTGTCGGCCTTTACTGCTTGGCCAACGTTTGAAGGTTTTCATTGAAAATAGCTGAATTACAGTATACCAATGATGTTTACATATTACCCTTTGAAATTTAAATTTTCAATGAAAACCTACTAATTTATGGCAAAACAAGTCACAAGTTTCACACTTCACACTGTAACTGAGACACCGGTGTCTCCGTTACAGTGTGATGGATAGTTTTGGATCGTATATGAAAACAAAACATCTGATTCAAGAAATTGAAGTTATACATTAAACGTATGAGCTAACCCCACCATACGAACATGCAAAGAATATAGAAAGTAAATTACATTTTGAGAAATAACACCATGTCCTGCTTTGGCCCCCTTATTTATGGAAAGACCCACAGGCATAAGTTGAGCTATGAAACAGTTTCTCTGGTATTGGCATTTCTCTTGTTTGGCAACTACCAAACTACGTGATTTAAGCTAAAATTAGTCTATTTCTGACAGCGGGAAAACTACCCGTCACAACACTAATTTTACTTTACTGTCACAATTTGTACTCTTTTTCAGCTGTATAAACGCAACGCAAAATAACGAAAAACAATAAAAATGTGTTGTGCAAAAACGAAGCAGATAGCGAGTCGCATGTCACAAGCCCTCAGAAACCTTTGACATCTATCTGTATTCGTACGCTTGCAAAACCTCTCTAATAATAATAGTGTGTATACCTTTAGTGGCATCCCGTGAAACTGCCGCTGTGTCACTGGAGTCTTCACTATCAATCTCAATTTCCTTGAGAACAGGCACACGTCTTTTTCTTTGGCTTGGAAAATACAATAAACATTGCTTATAAAAACCTGCTTCTCAACTGAAACATTTGTTAAATGGTGAAACCTTCCTCAAGTTAGAAAGATAATGCAAGATATCAAAGCTTCGGTTTATAGGCATTGTATGAAAGTATGCCAACGTGTTTAAACATGGCCTATTTTGGTCTAGGACTTTGTTTTCATCGTCGTCGTAGTCACCGAAAAACATGCGAACAAAGGAGGGGGGTTCTTTCCGTCCCATATATTGCTTCATATGATTTATGTGAGGCTAAAAACTGCAAGGACTATACATGTATAAAAACTGCAAGGACTATACATGTATAAAAACACAAAGGCATATATACATTACAAATTTTATGGAGGTTTGCTGAATGCCGGCCGACTCCTGGTAGCTGGTGGCCGACTGCTGGTTGGTGACTGACTGGTAGAGGGTGGCCGACTGCTGGTTGGTGGCTGACTGGTAGCTGGTGGCCGACTGCTGGTTGTTGGCTGACTGGTAGCTGGTGGCCGACTGCTGGTTGTTGGCTGACTGGTAGTTGGTGGCCGACTGGTAGCTGGTGGCCGACTGCTGGTTGGTGGCCGACTGCTGGTTGGTGGCTGACTGGTAGCTGGTGGCCGACTGCTGGTTGGTGGCCGACTGCTGGTTGGTGGCCGACTGCTGGTTGGTGGCCGACTGTTGGTTGGTGGCTGACTGGTAGCTGGTGGCCGACTGCTGGTTGGTGGCCGACTGCTGGTTGGTGGCCGACTGTTGGTTGGTGGCTGACTGGTAGCTGGTGGCCGACTGCTGGTTGTTGGCTGACTGGTAGTTGGTGGCTGACTGGTAGCTGGTGGCCGACTGCTTGTTGTTGGCTGACTGGTAGTTGTTGGCTGACTGGTAGTTGGTGGCTGACTGGTAGTTGGTGGCCGACTGCTGGTTGGTGGCCGACTGCTGGATGGTGGCCGACTGCTGGTTGGTGACTGACTGGTAGCTGGTGGCCGACTGCTGGTTGGTGGCCGACTGCTGGTTGGTGGCCGACTGCTGGTTGGTGGCTGACTGGTAGCTGGTGGCCGACTGCTGGTTGGTGGCCGACTGCTGGTTGGTGGCTGACTGGTAGCTGGTGGCTGACTGCTGGTTGGTGACTGACTGGTAGTTGGTGGCTGACTGCTGGTTGATGAAAGACTGCCTATTACCACAATTACAGTGTATAAATAGAAGTCAAATTAAATGCATTTTGATAAATGCTTTTTAACCCTAACGGCACAAAATCCTACAAGTTGTATACAATTTTCCATATGATCAAAGGGTTACTTAGGGAATAACAGTGCGAGGACCCGGTCAATACTGCGTGGTAATGACCGGGGTGGGGGATGACCGCTGGTATACCATTCTGTGCCACTGGGCGTGCACGAGTGTGCATAAGCACATTCCCTGAGAATCGTGCGCACAGACCCAGTAGTGGCAATGCCGAGCGGTAGCTCAGCAATTACTTTGCATGGAATATCTTTTCTTTTTCAATATGGTTAGTCTTTGCGCTAGAGAGGATACCCTTGTGTATACGTACGAGTTGACGCGGGTACAACTTGATTTGGGAATAGACACACTAACTGGGGCCCTAGAACTCTTTTTTTTTAAATTTAACTTGTACTAGGGCCCCACGCCAACTAATAATCTTAAGGCAAAATGTCTTAAATGCAGTTCAAAAAGTTGCCCAAACCACAACAAAACTTAACAAATTGCTATAATAGCCTTCCATATGTCACCAGTAATCTGGGAAAAACCTAGTAAGTCTGTTGAATGCAAATTTTAGAAAACAAATTAAAGTTAAATCAAGTTAAAGTCTGAAACTCTTTCAAATTTTGGTCTAACTCAAATCTGTACTAGGTTTTTACAGATTACATGAGATGTATCCAAGATTAACTTCCGGGGGGTTCGGGGCTACTCACGATCAATTCTTGACCTTCAAATCTAGGAAATTCGACGACAGTATTCTCTAGCGGGGCGAGTCGTCTATACCAACATGCATTAAACCTCAAATTGTCCTTTTCGCGGTAAATTGCATAAACAATGGGAAGATAAAGAAAGTTCCCGAATGTCTGACCGCAAGAATTCGAGCGTGTAGTAGACTTGATGTTCACCATGATGAAAATTTCACCAAACTGGAGTGTGCCATTGCATTAAGGGGCGCTTGTGATGTCACAGGTCACTGTGTGTCGCTGTGTATCACAGGTCACTGTGTGTATCACAAGTCGCTGTGTACGTGTTAATGGTTGCAGTGTATCACAGGTCGCTGTGTAACACAGGTCACTGTGTATCGATCGTGTCGTAAACAAGCGCACGTGTCGTAAGTAAGCAACGAGTCACTGTACACGATGTCTCAATGTTATTTTTACCGTGTCTTCAAGACTAAAAAGGTTTGCAAGCCATGCAGGACATCTTCCTTCCCGTCGGAAGTCCAACGACAATGATGTTTTCCAGATTGCTGTCCTAAAATACAAAATGAAACAAGATAAAATGCAAGGTGAAAATCTTATTCTGGCTTAAAAGTATTATACACTATTTGCAAACATCAAAATCAACAACAGTATCAATTTTAAACAATTACCAGTCGGCAATCGTTGTAAAAAACCTGACTATTTCCAATCACTAAAACCAATTTATTGAATTCGTCGGTCGAAAAACCAGACTGCAAGAACAGCTTCTATTGACACAAAACTTTAAACTGGTCAGCGTCACAATATTTACTATAAAATTACATCAAAACAAA